>OW119922.1:76155129-76755129 GCA_933210815.1 Meta bourneti
AATGGGGTAGTTTTTTCCTCGACGAATTACTTCGTAATTAGTACAATTGGATATGTTGGAAGAGGTATCTCGAGGAAACCACTTGGAGGGTAAAACTTTCAACTAAAAATTGAGTCACAGTAATTCTACGAAATAAAATGATATTTAAGTCTAGTATTAATTATTAGCTGTGAAAATCAAATTTTTTTAAGTAAAAATATTTTATTCATAATTCGGGTTATCACTGTGTTAACAAAGAACCCTAGCTTTAAAATATTTCCACAATTTGAATAACTAGAAGCAATTAGAGTGGATTATTTATTGATTAACTTATAGAAGTCCTCCAGAAAGACTTCAGCGTCTTGTTAAGAATGATTTTATTTTTAAATACAAGGTGTTTCTTTCTAATTTTTTTGACAATAAAGCCATTGGCTTTCTTGGTTTCTAATATTCCTGAGCAATAGAATTAAAACCATTAAATGCAGCACGTGTGTTTAAATGTTCACTACTTATTGGTCGTCCAGAATATTTAGGAAAATTAACAATTAAATAGGCATTCAAATAGCATTAAAACTAAATACAGTTTTCCTATTTGTTTCAATTTCCAAACGGTTTCATAAAGCTCAATCTAATCATGGAAAGCAAATGCGAAGTATAGTATACATTTTAATGAAATATATAAGCGAATTCTGAAAATTTCAAATTTAGAAATAAAACATACTTTGAAGATTTTAAATCGCGTTTGGCTGTGCTACAAAATTTATCTTTTTGAGTTGTAACGAATTTCCCGAGAAAGTGCTACCATGTACCTTATGCCTAAAACTTCTCTCTTTTGGCCAAAATATCTTTAAGAAGGTGATGTTTAGCCACTTGTGAATGCGTAGTGTTATAAGCGATTTTACAAAGGTTCTGATGCATAAAGCTTTGTAGCCATTGTGGTATAACTCCCTTTTTCATGAAATAAGGTCCATCATTTTTTAATGTTTCAATATATAAATGTTCTGTTTATTTAACTGCAAAATCCGATGTAAAAATTGAAATAAAGAATTTCTATTTTTGAAACAACGCCTCCATATCAGGGAAATTTTATCTGATATAACACATTGGGAAACTGCAGTGACACCTCGATATTTTGCGCTTTCTTCGACATATCGAGTGGAGCGATGAAGTGAGGGCCTAGAAAAATTAAAATATAACAGCGTATAATGCGATTTTTTTTATCAAAAATTATGTAAAAGTATATTATGATAGAATATTTGGCTTAGGAATTTTCTACGTTCTTTTCGGAATTCATTCACAGCTGAATTTTTAGCAGTATTTAAAGCCCTAAAGTATATTTTGCGTCCAAGGCTTGGTAACTTTATTCTACATACAGACTCTAACAGCATTTTAGAATCATTGACATCTGATAATTTTAGACATCCTTTGGCGTATGCTGTTTTTACTATTCATAAAGTAATCCGACGTGTTTCTGAAAATCGCAGAATCAGAAATTCTAAATTTACTGATAACTTTAATTTGGAAGCATATTGGAAAGCAAAATGTTGAATACTAAAACCATTGCTTTAATTTTAAACTATAATAATCAGGTAATGTTATTTATAATTGATTTCCACTATAAAAATCTTATTTCTTTATAACTATTAACGAGTACTTTGTATCCAGTTTTTCAAGGCATCCCTCCACATGAACTGTACTTGAATAAATTATTTTTAAGAATCATATACACTGTATACAAACAACAAATAAGACAGCATATAAATTTTAAAACAGTAATTAACTTTATCCAGCATATTTAAAGGTCTAAAGTCCATTAATAATTATATTAACGTACTGTAAAAGTAATTATAATTTTAAAGACTATAAAACTGCATTATTTAAATTGTTTGATCGTGCTGACTGGTAGACAATTTCTGTAAAACTTACAAAAGAGCATAATATAGCATAAAACCTAAAAAATGATTGATGAATAAAAACATGTTTTTATAAACGAACAAATATTTATTACACACGAAACACATGTTACATTGAGATAAACAACATCATATTATTTAAAAGTATCACAAAACGTAGCACAATTTAAAACTTTGTCAGATTAATTTTGTAAAGATAAATTAAAATTAATCCTGATTTAAGAATAATTATGTTTTCAAACAGAGAAAATAAGAACAGAATTTAAATGAAAAATAAAGACTACACAAAACTCTTCTCTGTACATTAATGAAGAGTATTTAAGACGAGTGATCACAATGAAGATATTTGCAAAACCGTAATGATAATTCTTATGATGATTCTTTAATGAAGGGGCCGCGGTGGCCCGGTTGGAAGAGTAACGGACTAGCAACCGAAGGGTTGCGAGTTCGAATCCAGCCAAACACCGTCGTGTACAAAGGGGGCTGGTGCACGTTAAATCTGTCGTGGCCTCAAATGTCCTCACGTTGGCGTGGTGTGGAAGTTTGGAGAGTGGGGTGCCAGCTCAGGTGTTGCCTCGTCATCTGACCGTGGTTCAAAATTACGTGGTGTTGTCCTCGGATCTTTCCCTTTGGGATTGATCCCGGACCGTCACCAATAGCCCGTTGTGTTGCTCCAGTGTGACGTTAATTGAAATAACAATAACAATAACAATCTTTAATGAAGATATTTACAAAAACATAATTATAATACTTTATGATGTAATATGCTAACATTATTAATGCTGGTACAACGATGGTGAGTACCTTTACAATACTGTAGAACACAAGCTACCAAAACATAATTACATACAAGTATCAACACTTATTGCATTCAAAATGAAAATTTATATGGATAGGAAAACCAGTTTATTATTAAAGTATCAAAATCACCACACAAATAATTACATATTAACATAGCACAATTTAAAATCTTTCCACTCTAATCTTTCCCAAGTTAATTTTAAATTAATCTAAAGTTATGTGTAAGGATCAGTGGTTGTTCTCAAACAGGGCAAATAAAAGAAAACAGATTTTAATCAACTGGGAAAACGGACACCCCACAAGATTCTACTCTGTACACTGAATTATTGTAATGAATATGAGGTATACAAAAAACGTGAACAAAATCATGAATGTGAATTAAAAACTATTCCGACAAAATTCATTAATCTGAATCAGAATCATCTTCATAAAGATGCGGATTACAAAAATATCCTCCTCTCTTCTTGTAGATGTAATATGCTGAATTTATTAAAGCTGAAACAATGATGATGGATATTCTTAGAAAATTCTGCTGCTGATCCGACCATGATTCCATCGCAGGAGATACGTACTGAGAGAAGAGAAAATAACAGGCCAGGACACTTAGTACTAAGGCATAAGTAGCCATATACACTCTCCACTTTTTCCAGGGATGTTCTTCCTCGTTGCTACTGCAAAGAATAGAAAGTGTAAAGCAAAGTTCATGATACTAAATTATACATGCAGTACAAATTTTGCTAGAAACTCGAACTTAAATTGTAAAAACTAGTCAAATCACATTAAAACGAGCTCGCGTTAATATGAATTGCTGATAACACGAAGTAAATTCTAATCCCCATCCAAATAATGTTAGCATTCGTTTAGTAAGAATTCGGGTTACACTAATCACTGGTTAAGAGCAAATTTTCGAAAGGCAAACGGATTCTTTTCAATCGTATTATCAGAAACATTAAGTGAACCAAAATTGTTGAAGATTTATTCGTGGAAGAAAGTGAAGAAGAACGAGTGAGAATAAATGAAGAAAAAGAAGGACGTAGGTATGTAATTTAATTAACGTCACACTGAAGTAACACATCAGGTTATAGGTGACGGTCCAGGATCAAACCCGATGGGAAAGATCAGGCCAGGTAATTTTGAACCACGGTCAGATGACGAGAAAACGAAGAAATAAGCGTTCCTTCTCTTCAAACACTTTACACCCTATAAAAGTATCTATAAATTAATAACCTTAGAAAACGGTATGATCAGTAAACCAACTGTTGATTGAGTGCGTATGTATTTTTATGTACGACATATATATGATAGCAACCGTTAATTCTAAAAACAAAACTTCGGAATTCTGCCTTCTTTACTAACAGGGATGAACTATGCAAAGTATATATTCGATATTCATTTAAATAAGAAATAAATACCATCGAATATACATAAAAATCTACTTCTCTGAAGGTTAAGACAGAATTTAGGTAATAAATGAGATTGAATGTAGTGAAAATGTTTCAATACTCACGTTGACTGCTTGTTTACGTACTCGAAGATTTCACCTTCTTCGGGATACAAGCCGTAATTTGCTGTAATAAATATGTATTCCAGTTTTTCTTCCTCAGTTTGTTCGGGTATGTTGACAGTTGTCTCGTCGAAGGACGGGTCCTTTGTGACATCTCTTCCAGTTTGCTTCGAGGTGGTCTCATGAACTATAGTTTCGGACATCATAGGCCTTTCCAAGGGAGATAGTTGAACAGTTATATCTTCAGAAGATGTTTTCTTGTTGAAGTGCACATCTTGACAAGGTTTCTTTGAAGCGATCTCCTCGTCAATATAAACTACAGTTTCAGACACCACTGGGGATTCCAAAGGAGCTATTTCTGGCAGTGGATCCATCTCCAAGACACAATCAGTATCTGTAGAGGAGGCGATTTCGCCGACACTAATGGTTTCCATTGAGATGCTATCGAAAAAAATATTATCAATTCAACTATCAAAATAGCGAAATATAATTATCAAATGAAGAGACTGTTTTATTATTATCAAGCCAAAAGACATTAAAAGTAATGAATAACATTGAAAGATACATAGGCGAGATGCTGAGAAAAGAAAATATTATTGGATATTCCAAGAATCAAGAGTAAAATACGATGGAATTAATATGGTAAATTGAGAAACTTTCTTCGGTAATGGCAAGAAGTGGCGTAGAAAAATAAAGGACTCAGGGGATATCAAAACCCTATCCATCAATGCCGAATCATTCTTCCCCAAACATTGTTAATCTGCTTTAAATATGGATTAAATATCTTGTTCATTAAAAATATCAAAATGAACCTGTTTAAAACCTATTTAAAAATATTTAAAGCACATTTTTTCTAATGAAGTCATGGAACTTTTAATCCTTTTCATTCATTTAATTGCGCAGCGTTTTCCATATCCAACCAATAAACCCTAAGACACTCAATCATAACCCTGAAAGATAATTTCACTTTTATCCCTCTTTTTAAGTATCGGATAATTGTTAATTTATTAATATATTTACATAATCTACCTTTATACTGATCTTATCGGTTAGCTATTTATTGTTTTTCCTGTATTGCAAATTGGTTACTGAGCTTCTTGAGCTTCCACTGCCATTTTTGAATTCCTACTTTCCTCAGTAAACTAAAAATGCTTCAAGAGAATTAGTTCGTTAAAAGAAAAGCACTAGCAATTCAGCATTTGTAAAAACATTACACAACCATCGGACTAATCCGATTTTTAATCTCTTCAAGCACATTCTTGTTTGCAACTCTAGTGTACTCACTAATGATACGTATAGCCTAAGATTTGATCAATAGAGACAAAGGTCTGTAAAGCCGTAACCATAAGACCAAAACACTCAAAAATATTGAACATTGAACATGAAAGGGACTAAATTTTCCCAATTCGGTAAAGTAACTTGGTAGTTTTATGGGAAATTAACAAATCTGGGAGGAAAATTTCACTTTCGCAAATCACTAAGTCTATAAATTAATATAAAAATTAAATTAAATAATTCCGAATTACTTCTGGCAAATGTTAGGGCTAGTTAACCCAGAAACGCAAGAGTGGACAGAAAAAAGTTAGCGACACAGGACACTAACCCTATGAATGAATGGACAGTCTGGAACATAGAGGAGAGATTTCTCCTTTGAGGTCTGGAAGTTAGAGGAACTCTGGAGAGGAACTATTCTCTATTACCTGGAATGTTAAGGGAATAGGGAGCTGTCTTTATGACAGGGAAAGGTATTTACTATAGTCACAACCTTCAAACAAGTTCTTGTCCACTTCCACAAGGAAGGAGGCAAACGAACTATTGAGGTTGAGAAGAGGGATGGGGTTCCTTTGTGTTTTACTATGGGGGTGCTTTCGTTTCGGGGAAACCTGTAAATCCACGAGAACGAGGAAACTGGAATAGTGCTCCGACATACTCCAATGAAGAAAACAAAAGAAAGGAGAAAAGAAAGGAGTATAGATCCCCGGACTCTGTATGATAGATCAGTAGGTTAATTGCTACAGTGAGTATGACTCATGTGAGGCAAATAATTATTTTAAACTTCATTTTTTTTAATTTTCCAGGTGAGATAAAATAAGTAAATAAAGTTAATTGAATAGAAATAAATTGAAATGATCAAGACATGTATAGAAAATATTCTTAAAATTTAAATTAGAAAAATGTGCACCTAAGTCTTCTGTACTAAGAGAATTCAGAAAGAAATTTTAATGAGAGATAAAATATCCCATTAAAATTTCTTTCTGAATTCTTTTTATAGTTTAATCAGCATTTAACTTTTTACAATCTTATTAGTTTACTTGATAACGGGTAGCACTCTTAGTACAGAAGACTTAGGTGAAATTGAACAACAATCATTCTCTGGTTTCTAAATGAATACACCAGAGTAAACGGTATATATTTCTTGTATTATAGATGTTTCGAGTTTAGATGTGTTCGAATAAGTTATATTCCAAACTGCGAACAAAATGCTTCAGTGGTACTGATCTATGTCAAGAAAGTATGTTAAAACCCATTACAAACATTTCAAAAGTCAACATGTGCTAAAATGTAATAAAATAATTTCACGCGTAGTAATTTTTTGAAAGCCAATCCGATTTACTTAGTATTCCTTGGTAATTCACGATAAACAACATATTCTGATAAAAAGTGAATTATTGAAATTCCTTGAAATAACGGTAGATTATGCAATTCAGACTACATATTATATTGCACATAAGATGTGGCATTTTATTTATGGATAATTCATGGACGCATTATTTTATGGATAATTTTTTGTCAGTGAATATTATCGATATTTTGATAAATACAATGCAATGATTCAAATTTAACTTCAACGACCGATTTATTTCGTCGTTGTTTGGCTGTGTTTTAGAAAAAATGAAAAATTATAGCATCTTTTGCAAATAATGGGGTGCAAACGCTGCTAATATATATTTGGTATATATATTAGATATTTGTTAAGACAGCACAAAAATTTAAATATGGTCAGCATAACTTTTATCAATAGAATCTGTGTATTAGTTCATGGCGTAGGTAAAAAAGGTTCAATGCATAAAAATTACTATCTTTGATGGGAAAATAAAATATTGACAGAGTAAATAATAACCTCAAAAAACGTTAAGCGCTAGGACATATTTGCAAGTGCCATAAAATTCATGCTTAAATATTCGCGAATTGAAATAAAACTTATTTTTGCAGAATTTTTAAAGAAATGATCAGTTTAAGCGAATTTTTTATCATTACTATGCCCTGGGTGAGATTTACCCACAACAGGTAACAGTGATTATGTTTCCAGAATGCCCAATCTAGTTTTCAGTGATGCTGTATTAACCATTTTATAAGTGGAATTTTGATCAATACGAAGTATACATGGTAACTATGTAAACAATACGAATATCGCATTATGTACTCTTCTATTAATGCAAGGTTTTACAAAGCAAATAGTGTTAAATGCAAACAGAAGCATTAGAATTTCTATTTAAATACAAACTCCTAACTAAATATATTTTCATGTTCTGCAGATATACAAGTTCACCTTCGTTAGACGTAAAGTAAATAAATATTTTTGATGGCAAAAAAAGAAAAACTGCCTCTAAGTGTATTGATACAGAATACTGTAAAATTTATAAGTTATGAACAATAAGTATTATGTATTGTTGCTATTATATATGTTTTTTAATTGGGGAAATGGAAATTGTTAGGAAGTACATAAACCATAAGCTGTGTGAAAAAAACCACTCATACTCGTAAGGGATGGAAACGGATTAATTGTTGTTGGTCAAAACAATGAATTGTTTCAAAAAATGTTTCGACTGGAAAAAGAAGAGATTAAAAAAAAGCAGAAAAAGTATTTAAAAATTCACAAAAATTGTAAGTGTAAAAGTAATTAAAAACAAGTTTAGATTTCGTTCACATTGGTGCATTCTCGATAGTAATGAATAACAATGATTGACAAAAACTAATTTGAGTAAAGAATACAAATTTAATTCCTTCGCCTTAAATTTATTTATTGCATAACGCTAACTTTATACAGTATTTAAATATCTGCGCTTTTTTATAACCTAGGTGAAGCGGAGTATTAACTAAGAAAAGTCATAAAAACCACCAATGCCTTACCTGTTGTTTAGATGCTTATCCAAGATAGTCGAAGAATTCCTAAGATCCGCTCACAAATCACAAAGTAGCTGTTGAACTACACTGAGACAGTACTCGAGATACGTTTCAAGTCCTCTTCTAGAAACCTCGGTTGTAAATACTGTACTGCAAGAGGGGGGGGGGTGTTACCAAATGACAAAAGGATTGACCTTTTGATTGACCAAGGAAAACAGGTTTTCTTGTTCAAATACTCCATCGAACTGAAAGCGTGTCCTGCATTATGGTGGGATACCAGTGTGTTGAAACAAAATAATATAGTCAATCAAAATAATAACTATCGCACTGCTATAAGCTTTAACCAATTAAAATCGCCGGTCTAGCAGCCGAGTGGTTGGTACTCTGACCCTTTGTTCCAGGCTCTGAGTTCAAACTAGGTAAAGGAGTGCATGTCCGTTGGGGTTCGCAAATACATTTGAAGCCCCAGGTCCAGTCTAATGAGCCTTGTATAGCGTTTAATTACCGCAGAGACAAACCAAGGAAAAAATTAATGTAATGTAATACATTGTACCTTTTATAAAAATTTTCATTGCCGAACAATTGGCCCGTATCGAAGTCGCGTATGAATTTATCCGTGGTTATCAATTAAGTAATATTCAATATATTCTTTATCACCAACCACATGTACCAATTATGAATGTTTTTCATATAAAATTAAGATAGTTATTAGAAAAGAAATTTAAAAATTGAAAACATCCATTATTTAATGTTATAAACTAGTTATTTGGATACATTACAAAAAGTTTAAAGAGATTGGTGGCACTATTCATCTCAAATATATTTAATTTAAGCAGATATTTATGACATTTCAACACATATAGTGAACACTAAGTATCATTTCTATGTTTAAGATAGCTTGTTGGAAGTGAATATACATTTATGTTTATTTCTACTTACTGCAACAATGTGTACGGAACACAATGTACGGAAACAATGTGTGCAACATTGTGTTAGAAGAACATTCAAAACAAGACATTGCGTAGATTTACGTAAATCTTTGCATTTTTAAGGTTTAATCTGTGGTAATTTTATATAGAATTTTGATCATTGTCATCTAAGATTACTCTTTAAATGATGTTGAAGAGACCAGTGAAAAGTTTGATTTGGCTTGATTTCTTTAGAATAAGACTTAAAAAATGTTTCACAAAAGGGGTTTCTCGTGTAATCTAATCAGTATATTTTGATTATTTATTAACGAAAAAACTTTAAAAAAAAGTGTTTGAATGGCATGTTCAAACATGTCATTGAATGGCATGTAATAATGGAATTTCGTTATAAGTCTTGGAAACTTAGATAACTAAGAATTAATTGATTATTAATGAAAAGTTATTTTATATCTTTCACATGGGTTTGTTTTATATTGCCATACTTCTGTCTGATTGAATCATGTTCCCTATGCTTCTCAAAGTAGAATTCAATGCTTGAAATGTGGGTAAAAATACCGAAATTTTTCATTTATTATCATATCTAATTTCGTCTAACTGCTACATGTTTACTTAAATACCTGTGTTTGCAGGTTATTTCAATCTTTCGTAGCACCCCTTTTTCGAAACAGGCCTCGCGCTGACTGAATATTGGAGGAGTGGAGATTTCAAGAACAAGTCTCCCTCCCATACCACTGAAGTTCTAATTCGTAAATTAAACAGGCTCCTAGATAGATCTTCAATCATACATAAATTATAAACTATAACAGGTGGGTGAACGGAGTTTAGTCTTGTAAGCATCTCAGGGTAAAATTAACACAATTTATTTACATTTTGGGTACAAATTACGAGAAAACATAAAGTAAGACAGGACCACAGCGTAAACGCGCGCCTGTAAGGCCCCGTTCACATATACTTTTTCCAACGCGCGTTAGATAAGAATTTTCGAGCGTTACCATGTGAACAGCACTTGAGTGCTTTTCAAGGTCAGTTTCCGTTATGCATTAAATTGTTTTTTTTGTTCCCTTAATCCAAGTTTCTATCTTTTGAATGGTTAAAAATAGAGTCAAAATTTCAACAGATTTCAAATCAGCGTAAAATGTTACGTTAAATCCATACCAAAATCATGATTTTCTTTGAAAAAACTTATTTTTTTTGTCAATAGTCGCAACTAATCTTTTTTTCAGATATTCTTTTTATACTAAGCGTAAGCGGAAGTATTGCCGTGTTTTTAAAGGAATGTCACTTTAATAAGATATTTTACTGCCCCTTATCAACTGTTTAATTTTACAGCCATTAAAAGTAGGATGAAAATCTTTCTTTCCCAACCTAAAATTGATTTCTCTGTATTCACAGAGTCTGTATTTGGTTAACTTAGAAATATATAATGAGAAATAAAATGCCTAAAATAATCTAAAAAATATTCAAAACGACGTAAAAATTTGATATTCTTTCGATTTGTAAAATATCCGTTCCCTAATTGCCTGTGAATAAAGCGTTTTTGTACTTAAACCTTTATACATAAATAAATGCAATATAATCGACTTGCTGACCAGAAGTGACAACCTAAACAGGTAAATCTTTCGTAACGTATAGTATACGATTCCAATGCCATCAATCTCGGTTGTAAATTTTTGAACGTTAGCTTTTCGAACGTTTTTCAAAATTTTTCCAATGACGGGATATTTTGGACCTAGGAACCGGTAAGAGCCAGCGGATCAGAGTAGCTGTGCTTTATGTATTTCAAATTGTGGCATTATTATACATTTTCATTAACTCTAAAATCTTAAAGTATTCATTTTTTACTATCAAGACTAGAGGAAGAAAGCCTATAACCTTCACTCTCCAGTGTCGATGTTTCACCCACCAATAAAAATAGTAGGATTTGTTTTGTGTTAAGGTGTGATCACGGATTTTTTGGGCTCAAGAAGCTAGCAGATGAGTCATTTGTAATGCGTTTTATCGTAAAACGCATTACAAATGACTCATCTGTAATCTAACTTCGTAAGAAAAATTGGAATATTTCCGTAAAACTTTGATTAAAAACGAAACTAACTGGAAAATGACCAAACAATTTCCTTAAAATTTTAAAATTGACAGTTTAAAGTAAAAACATATCCCCCAAAAACGTTATTTCTAGAACCAGGAAATTGGAAACGGAATTTCTGTTTATATGGCATTGTCTACGAAGTACTATCGAAAGATGCCACGCAAACAAAATCCGGCACTGGTGATAACCTTTATTTTTTTATGCTATTTTTGCAGGTTTTATCCATCGTGTTTCTTACGATCTATAGCTAATTTTTACTTAATTTTTCCTTCAAATAAATCTCTATACTTCTTTAAAACCAATCTCTAAACATTTTAATGTATCAGCACAAATAAAACATATATAACAATAATTAGTTTTTTAATTTTTAAACACAATTTTCCCTGAGTTCCAACTATCCGAAACGAATACTAACCCTCCAACCTACCCTCTTTCAGTGGTTTTGTAGCACAAATGGAACCACGAATGGAATAATGACTGGGAAATATTTCAACTAAAATTTGATTAAACCCCACGATGAAACGAGAAAATTTTGTTAAAACTAAAAAAATCTCAAAGAAAAACCAAAAAACAGTATATATCGAAAACCAGGAGATTGCTAATAGAATTTGCGTCTACACGTATATATAATATAAAAATGTTGATTAAAGTAGTAATAACACTAACTGCAAGATTAAAATATAAATTCTATGAAAAATAAGCTCACAGTAAATTAAGTTCATTTTCAAAAGTGATATCGAGTTCAATGTAACACGAGGATGTGAAAAATGAATGAAAATGAAACTTATCTTACGCATTTCATACGTTGAGGAAAAATAAAAAAATAACTAAAGTTTAGCTTTTAAATTGAATATTTAATTTAAGCTTTATATATAGATTACAATATATGAACGTAACCAATGAATGTTTTATTTTGTTCAATTTAATATATTTGTAACGCATATTATACATTCATTTTATCTTTCTGCACTCCTTCTCCATATGAACTTAATTATGCCAAATTTCATACTCCTCCGTGCGCGCAATGTGCATAAAAAGGGGTACAAAGTTTTTCTTCACGTATTAATATATAGATTACAGTATATGAACGTAAACAATTAATGTTTTTTTTTCAATTTAATATATTTGTATTTTCAAAGGGTTAATATATATTAACCCTTTGAAAATCATGCTAAATAAAATATTTTGCAAAAAAAGAAGAAACTATGGGTAAAGAACTTTCACCTCGTATGAATGTACGTAATTTGCACAAAACAAAATTTAGTTTTTAAGGGGTGGTGCGTTCTTGTATGTCACTTCTAGAACACCTCCTAGATATCACTCTATCAAACGAGAGAATATAGTCTTAATATGCCTAGAACATACCTATATCGAACTTTTACCACTTGAAGGTAATGAGACGTCCTACCGCCCTAAAATTGTTAACATTTGCCAGTCTTGACAAATGTACTTCGTACTTGTTCGTACTTGTCTTTAAAATTCTTTAACACCGCCATGCTACTAGCAGGTGCGACTACATTTTTTTTTAATCTGAATTTCCCAAATCATCGTATTTGTATAGCTTTTCTTATTTTACCTGCAGTATTCTATTTAAACATTTCAGATCAGAAATAAAATATATTTAACGCACATAATGCAACAAGAGGATAGACATCTGTATACAAAGCTGAGTTGGCGTCTTTCTGTCCTCTATACAAATCTACACCGTTTGACCTATCCACACCAAATTTGGTACACTTATTCTTCAGAACCCTACGGGTAAAGTATGCTACATATTAACCCCCGTTCTATTTTTCTTGGGTGTGCAGAAGAGGTAAAACAATTCGAAATCACCATAGGAATAGCGTTAAGTATTTTTACGATCCCTGAACAATTCACACCAAATATATGGTACATTCATTCTATAGAATCCTGCTGGCAACGTAGGCTATATATTAACCCCGTTCAATTGGTCCTAGATCTGCAGAGGGGCCAAAACAAATTTGAAATCCCCTTGGGAATAACATTGAATATTTTACGGTCACTGTCATACCAATTCACACCAAATTTGGTACATTCATTCCTTAGAATCCTGTGGAAAATATAAACTACATATTTAACCCGTTCTTTTGTCTTAGGTCTGGAGAAAGGCTAAAAACAATTCAAAATCCCCATAGGAATAACATTGAATATTTTGAAGACGAATTCACACCAGATTTAGTACATTCAATTTTTGGAAATCTGCGGGAAACATAGGTTATACAGGAAATTAATCCCGTTCTATTTGTCCTGGGTCGGGAGAAGGGGCTAAAAACAATTCGAAATACAAATAGGTAGGTAGTTATTTAATGTCCCCCTGGAGCCAACACAACGGGCTATTGGGGGATGTTCCGGGATCAATCCTGAAGTGAAAGATCCCAGAACAACGCCTCATAATTTTGGTTGACCTCTATTCCTAATTAACCCTCCATGTGGTTTCCACGGCATATATCGGTTATCATGATCTAATCAGTTTTGCTAATGATGTGATACCTCGCAGAGACAACCACCTGGAGGGTTAATTGTTCATTCAAGAATCTCGTGGTCTGAGTCCTCAGGTTTCGTCTTTCCGATCTTCCTTTCTGCAATTTACACAAGCACCGACGCCGGCTCTTTAGTATGAGGTAGAACTGAACAGGAAAATGGTGAAAAACCCAGTGAAATAGATAAGGAGGTGCGAGGTGGCAACGGGCCTTGGCTCCAAAGCCTTAAGGGGCTGCATTTCAGAAATTTTAGTCTTGTTTTCCAAACTAAAATGTTTCTTATCTTCTCTTCTGACTTCAGAACAGTTTTATTAGTGTTAGTTACCGATGTCGGGATCAATAGACCGTTTTCATTATAGCTGTAAATTTATATAGCGTGTTAAAGACTGTACGCAATGAATCCAAAGAGGATCAAGTCTATTGTTCCTCTTTGGACAAGAAGATCACGTCTATTGTTCCTCTTTGGACAAGAGGATCAAGTCTATTGTTCCTCTTAGGAAAATTTGGAAAAAAATGTCCACAGGGGTGAAATCTGCATTATGTTTCGTTTATTTAATTTGCCAGGGGGTCCTTTTACGGCCGAGTAGGGATCGGAACGGACAAGTCAGTACAGGTTCTTAATTATTTCAATCTGAGATGGGGAGATATGGTCATTTTTTAAATCAATTATCCAAAGATTCCTACTGTTGTTAATGGATGAAGAAATATTCGCCCACAGGTGCAAGAATGCTACTTATTAGTAACATTGAAAAGGCATTACACTTGTGAAGGTGAATTCGATCTAAAAGATATTGTACTGATTACAACATTTGTAACTGAAACTAAACCAAAGTATTATAGACATTATAGATGTAGTATTATAGACATTATAGATGTAGTATTATAGACATTATAGTTACAGTATTATAGACATTATAGTTACAGTATTATAGACGATGTAGTATTATAGACATTATAGTTACAGTATTATAGACGATGTAGTATTATAGACATTATAATTACAGTATTATAGACGATGTAGTATTATAGAAATTATAGTTACAGTATTATAGATATACAATTACATGATACATAATGTATTCAAAGAGAATCAAGTCTATTTAGGTAAGAACGCGAATAGAGATAGGAAATTTGTAAGAGGAAATGAGTATAATGACAACCCTCCGTGTTTCGTTTATGTAACTTGCCAGGGGCTCCTCTCCATGGCCGAGTACAACAGCAGATAGCAACAGGTGTGCTAGTGCAGGAAGATCTTAATTATTTCAATCTGAGATGGGAGGTATTTTCATTTTATTCATCAATCATCCAAAGATTCCTACTGTTGTTAATGCCAGCAGTACTTTAGACCTAGATGTGCACAAGGATGGTACTCATTAGTAAACAATACAGCGAAAGGAAGAACTCGATCTAAAAGGCATAGTAATCAGTATATTTGAAGCTAAATCTAAACCATTGTACTGATTTAAGTGATTGAGATTGATCAACTGATTGGACTTTCGGAAGTGCTTTATCAGTACGGAAAACATATTAGTTTTTCTGTACTAATAAAGCACAATACTTAAAGTTTCACACAAAAAGGGACCATCTATAGATTATACGCACTATCTCCCATTAGCACAATATGGGAATCTTCCAATCGAGTTCTGCTTCACTGAGTATATATAGTAACACACAACATTTTTCTTTCTCAATTGTTTTTCGCACAAAAAGGTAAGCTGTACTTCTGTACTAAGTTAATACTTTTAAATTTGTATATTTTTGTAAACACAACTACCATGCATCATTGACTATTGAATCTGATCATTTGATGTAATGTGATATGCCCCTTCTTGTGAAATTTAGACACAAAAATTGGACGTATTTCGTTTTGCCATTGGATTAAAAAATATTTGTGTACTTTGAGAGTAATAATATTTACCTATATGTTCCTATACAGCTCTGTTCTGTTCCGAAACATTTATCTCTGGACTTAAGGGATATGCATTTAGGATATTTTAGGAAACTTAAATGTAACGAGGTGATTCTGAAAAGTCAATGCTATGGATTATTTAAGGTCAAAAATAAAGTTGTGTGTCCATTAGATTAAATACATTTTTAGTTTAGCTATGTGACCATAAAACTTATTAGGCATAAATTATGATTGCATTTCTTATTGAGGAACTTATGTTGTATTTTATTTGAAATAATTCGAATTTAAATATAACTTAAGTAATCGAAATTAATTCTATAACACCAGTTGAGGCCCAGAAATATTTCAAAACAATTTTAGCAAGGTATAGGATTTGACTACTATTATTTATATTCCCGTTTTTCCACTACGACATTCTATCATATTAGAATTATATTGTGTGAATCTATTATGAGTTACAGAAAGCCATTTTGTATTCCTTTTTATCGTTTACTCTTTGCGTGTAGAAATTATACTTTTAAGTAATTAGGTATAACATGAACAAGTTTCGCCAATTTGAAAATTTTAAGCTTTTTCACTTCTTTATTCTTTTCCTGATGTGTCGCTTTATTTGTAGTATTTATAATTAGTATTAATTGTATTTATAGTTATTTGTAGCTGTATTTATTTCTTCCCCAAAAGGGGATTGGGTTGAGTTTTCTATGGCGAAAGGACCATATTTGGCCATGCTGCGCCAGACACAAGACAGACAATATCAAGTAATGGGTATGTATTTAATTAACGTTGCCCTGGAGCAACACAATGGGTTATTATCAAGTAATGGATATACACACAAGGAAAGTTTTACTGACACAGAAGAGGGAAATAAACCTAGCGAAGAATCGAATCTGCAACTCGCAGTTTGCTAGCTCAGTGGGCATACCCACTGAGTCAACTAGCCACGTTGAATTGACGAGGTCAACACCTCAGCTAGCACCCCACTCTCCAAACTTTCGGACCCCGCCAACGTGAGGACATTTGAGGCCATTTAACGTGAACCAGCCTCCGTGCACACGACGGTCTTTGGCTGGACCTAGTTTCGAAATCACAACCCACCGATCCGTTGCTCTTCCAATTGGACTACCGCGGCCCCATTTTGATTTAGAAACGAGCTTAATTAATAAACGAGCTATCAACAGAACAAATCAGATCTGCCGATTGCATGTCAAATACTTACTGTGCTGAATTTCCCTTTTTTCATTTTAAAATACAGGCATGAATTTTAAAACCAGAGAAAATTGCTATATCCTGCGAATGGTTTCAACGAGATATCTCTTCCATCAAGATCTTACCAATTTTACGAATGCCGTGATATCTCATCATCAAGATATTGTCGTTTTTTTATGATGACGAGACCAAGATCTCGTCAGTTTTCTTCTAATGACGAGATATCTCGTCAGACAACCACTAGGAGGGTTAATGTCCCGTTATTTTAAAGCAATGTGAAAGTAAATTCGGTTCTGCAAGAGCAACGTAACGGTAAAGAGTAATTATATAGAAAGTAACTAATGTACAATTAGTTATAATCGAAAATTAGTAACACGAATAAAAATTTAGTGAATGAAAATTAATGTCAATAGTTAGGATATTTTATCTCTAATAATACTTTTTTGAACAGATAATCTGCATAATACCTTTTGGATTTTTTTTATACTTTTTAGGTATTTGCTTTACTATAAACTCATAATTCTAGCATTAAACTATCTTAGCTTTGTTTAGATTGTGAGCTAAATTTGCTTTTTAAAGTTATTGAACCGAATGTTTCTACATAGTCACGAAAATTGTGAGCAATTTTTAATATGACAACTATATCATACCTCAAAAGTTAATACATTTTCTTTTCATAATTTCTATTTATTCATAGATTCTATTAGAAACGAATATCTTACACAAACCTACTTCAGTCATTTAAATAAAAAGTGTGTAGCATTGTATGCGTCTTAACGAATATGCATCTAGGCGTTGCATTAGAACTTAAATCTTTTTTCCAAAATGTTGAATCGGGACAAAACTGCTATTGTTTAAATTCAAATCTATGCATTTCTCTTACGTGCCGTGAAAAAAGACCTAATTTACACTTGTTGTTTGGCAATAACCTGATCAAGCCTCATTAGAAGTCACTGGGTCATCAAATCAAGTGAACAAACTTTTTCATCGAATATTAGATTTACTTATGCGATGAATGGTTTTAAAACCCGTCTTTTTAAAATGAAATTGATTTGTACTATGAAGTGTCATAAGCATACAGTCAAGGCGCAATCAATGAGCCTATGAATCACTAGTCATCTTCAGGCCGCATAAATTGTCGGTTCCACCATAAGCTTAAAAGTCTTCTTCGATTTCTTCATCAAAGAAATGCTTAAGTGCTTAGTTAATTAACTTCTTTCTATCCTTATTTATTTATTTTCCCTGATTCTATTTATCTAACAAAATGCCTACCAGGATTTTGGCATCCTACATTCTAGCGTACGAAACTATTATAATATAGCAAACCAAATATAATTGAGTAGCAATTTAGAGGGTAAGTATGCTATTGTGAACACACAGAGGACGAATCAACCATAATAGTTTAAAATAGACAGGTAGGTAGGTATTTTAATTAAGGTCGCACTGGAGAACACAACGGGCTATTAGCAACGGTACGAGATAAATCCCGAAGGGAAAGTACCGAGGACAACGCCTCGTAATTTTGAATCACGGTCAGATGACGATGTCACACCTGAGCTGGCACCCCACTCTCCAATTAAAATAGACAGAGGGTAGCATAGTAGTTACATATGATAATTTTTACAAGGGGTAAAGAAAAGAGATCAAGTCACTCTTCTATTTTTAGGACACATGTCACTTTACATAATTTTTGGTTACGGCCAGAGGCAGCATAAAGGGACGTTAAAGTGATTCTGTCCAAACACGATTTATGGAAAGTCAGTCATTCCTCCATTTTCTCCGAACCAACAATGGATCAGTAGGAAGTACCTTCTTTGTCTCCGGTTTTGAATGGGATGCAAAATGGTTCTGCTTGAAACTTCTCACCTCTTGACTTATCGTAAGAGATGAACTGAGGGCCTTTGTACTGACACCCCGATTGATAAATCTGACTATCAATTCTTTACAAGAATAGAAAATGTTCCTCTTTAACCAGTAATGGCAGTCTTGAGCATAGAGAAACTATATTCTTTATCTTCCCTCTAAGGTCTTAACGACCCTATCTTTCCTCCCAAGGGGTGTTCAACTTAACGGGTAGTGTGACAGAAATCATACCTTTCTATTGAAGTAAAGGAAAGACTTTCACTTCAAGACTTCGTTCGGTTAAAGCTGTGAGTTCCTTCAAAAGAATTCTACACATTGTAAACTAAACAGCCCGCAGGAAGACATATATCACTCAAGTTCTGAAAGTTTAAATTCAGGATTCTGAATCTTTTCATGCCTTTTCTTTTTAGACTCACTGTGGTTCAATAGGTTTGTCCACTGTGATAGAAACCTGCTAGTTATAGGCAGCAAAGTTTGATTTCTGTCAGGTTCAATACACCTGCCTGGTTGTGTTTCTCTCTTCTGTGACTGAAGTTCTAATTCGTAAATTAAACAGGCTCCTAGATAGATCTTCAATCATACATAAATTATAAACTATAACAGGTGGGTGAACGGAGTTTAGTCGAGTAAGCATCTCAGGGTAAAATTAACACAATTTATTTACATTTTGGGTACGAATTACGAGAAAACATAAAGTAAGACAGGACCACAGCGTAAACGCGCGCCTGTAAGGCCCCGTTCACATGGACTTTTTCCAACGCGCGTTAGATAAGAATTTTCGAGCGTTACCATGTGAACAGCACTTGAGTGCTTTTCAAGGTCAGTTTCCGTTATGCATTAAATTGTTTTTTTTATTCCCTTAATCCAAGTTTCTATCTTTTGAATGGTTAAAAATAGAGTCAAAATTTCAACAGATTTCAAATCAGCGTAAAATTTTACGTTAAATCCATACCAAAATCATGATTTTCTTTGAAAAAACTTATTTTTTTGTCAATAGTCGCAACTAATCTTTTTTCAGATATTCTTTTTATACTAAGCGTAAGCGGAAGTATTGCCGTGTTTTTAAAGGAATGTCACTTTAATAAGATATTTTACTGCCCCTTATCAACTGTTTAATTTTACAGTCATTAAAAGTAGGATGAAAATCTTTCTTTCCCAACCTAAAATTGATTTCTCTGTATTCACAGAGTCTGTATTTGGTTAACTTAGAAATATATAATGAGAAATAAAATGCCTAAAATAATCTAAAAAATATTCAAAACGACGTAAAAATTTGATATTCTTTCGATTTGTAAAATATCCGTTCCCTAATTGCCTGTGAATAAAGCGTTTTTGTACTTAAACCTTTATACATAAATAAATGCAATATAATCGACTTGCTGACCAGAAGTGACAACCTAAACAGGTAAATCTTTCGTAACGTATAGTATACGATTCCAATGCCATCAATCTCGGTTGTAAATTTTGAACGTTTTTCAAAATTTTTCCAATGACGGGATATTTTGGACCTAGGAACCGGTAAGAGCCAGCGGATCAGAGTAGCTGTGCTTTATGTAGTTCAAATTGTGGCATTATTATACATTTTCATTAACTCTAAAATCTTAAAGTATTCATTTTTTACTATCAAGACTAGAGGAAGAAAGCCTATAACCTTCACTCTCCAGTGTCGATGTTTCACCCACCAATAAAAATAGTAGGATTTGTTTTGTGTTAAGGTGTGATCACGGATTTTTTGGGCTAGCAGATGAGTCATTTGTAATGCGTTTTATCGTAAAAGCGAAACTTCGTAAGAAAAATTGGAATATTTCCGTAAAACTTTGATTAAAAACGAAACTAACTGGAAAATGACCAAACAATTTCCTTAAAATTTTAAAATTGACAGTTTAAAGTAAAAACATATCCCCCAAAAACGTTATTTCTAGAACCAGGAAATTGGAAACGGAATTTCTGTTTATATGGCATTGTCTACGAAGTACTATCGAAAGATGCCACGCAAACAAAATCCGGCACTGGTGATAACCTTTATTTTTTTATGCTATTTTTGCAGGTTTTATCCATCGTGTTTCTTACGATCTATAGCTAATTTTTACTTAATTTTTCCTTCAAATAAATCTCTATACTTCTTTAAAACCAATCTCTAAACATTTTAATGTGTATCAGCACAAATAAAACATATATAACAATAATTAGTTTTTTAATTTTTAAACACAATTTTCCCTGAGTTCCAACTATCCGAAACGAATACTAACCCTCCAACCTACCCTCTTTCAGTGGTTTTGTAGCACAAATGGAACCACGAATGGAATAATGACTGGGAAATATTTCAACTAAAATTTGATTAAACCCCACGATGAAACGAGAAAATTTTGTTAAAACTAAAAAAATCTCAAAGAAAAACCAAAAAACAGTATATATCGAAAACCAGGAGATTGCTAATAGAATTTGCGTCTACACGTATATATAATATAAAAATGTTGATTAAAGTAGTAATAACACTAACTGCAAGATTAAAATATAAATTCTATGAAAAATAAGCTCACAGTAAATTAAGTTCATTTTCAAAAGTGATATCGAGTTCAATGTAACACGAGGATGTGAAAAATGAATGAAAATGAAACTTATCTTACGCATTTCATACGTTGAGGAAAAATAAAAAAATAACTAAAGTTTAGCTTTTAAATTGAATATTTAATTTAAGCTTTATATATAGATTACAATATATGAACATAACCAATGAATGTTTTATTTTGTTCAATTTAATATATTTGTAACGCATATTATACATTCATTTTATCTTTCTGCACTCCTTCTCCATATGAACTTTAATTATGCCAAATCGCATAATTAAATGTGCGTGCAATGTGCTTAAAAAGGGGAACAAAGTTTTTCTTCACGTATTAATATATAGATTACAGTATATGAACGTAAACACTGAATGTTTTATTTTGTTTCATTTAATATATTTGTAACGCATATTATACATTCATTTTATCTTTCTGCACTCCTTCTCCATATGAACTTTAATTATGCCAAATCTCATACTCCTCCGTGCGCTCAATGTGCTTAAAAAGGGGTACAAAGTTTTTCTTCACGTATTAATATATAGATACTAAATTCGTCTTGGGATTTGGACTGAAAAACATAGACAAATTTTTCAGGAAAGTAAAACCTGGCTGACCACTAACTCTTTACTTGTACATTAGAATTCACAGAAACCTCTATTACTAACATGCGAATTTTTCGAACAATAATTTCCAATTTTGTATATTTGTGTCTTATATTCCTACCGGTTAATTCAGGGAAGCAAGGGTCTACAGAAAAAAAAGTTTCACTGTGACACAGGATCCTATGAATGAACAGACATTCTAGAAAGTCACGCAGAAAGGAGCTGTCAGGGAAAAGTAATGACTAGAACTGCCTTGAAACAGGTTCCACAAGGTAGGAGGCGGACGAACCCAAGGCTAGTAAAGGTGTCCTTAAGTAGCTTTGCCGCATCTCTTCCAGCCGATTCCTCCCTGTAACGTCACGTTTCCTCCCCTTTCAAAACCACTCTGATGGACCCTGCCATTCCCCTTAAGTAGGCTTGCCGAGTATACCCTCTTTCATTCTTGTTGCAATTTTTGTGGAGTGTGGCAGCAGACGTGCTCTTTAGTCTTTTGGTGAAATTCCAACGCGACCTACCAAGGATATATTTTGGTGAAATTCAACGTGACAACAAGCTATATATATATATTCTATTCCTGACAAGCTTCTTAATAACAGGTATGACAAACAATTTTTTTATTTTTTGGACTTTAGTAGTTATTACTTCACTTCATCTGTTTCAAATGATAATGTTTAATGCAGAGAGAGGTGTTGATATCTATATAAATAAGAATTCAATGTATCCTCCTATTACGCGTTTTGTGTCTGTATGCATGTGTGTGCCTGTACTAAGTCCAAACGGTTGAATATACTTCCATGAAGCTTTGCATACTGTGAGTTCTTACATTCATTTAGTGAATGAATTCGGTTACGTTAGTCTGTATATTCATCTTGCGATTTTGTGTTTGTGTAAGTATCACATAAAATCTATCCAACATATTTTAATGTAATGTTCTATATTCTATAAATGGTATTTTAGTTTAGTGAGTACGTTATTTCACATTCCTTTGCTTACATACATAGACAAGTTTCACGCTAAAACAGCTGAGTAACTATACTTAAATCAGCCATAATTTGATAATTTTGGAGTAGCTGGGAGGTATATTGAGCATTACAATTACTGAATTGCTTTACCAGTGCTGCTGAAATATCAATTATTTTTCAAAAACTATTTTTGCGGAATTTAAATTTATTTCAAGCCTTATTTTTTTATTTACAAAATATAAAAAAATTCTAACGATAAAGAGAGTAGAACTATACAGAACAAAACCTTTTAAAATAGGCCTAGTAGCTAATATGGCAACCTTGGTATTTTTTAAATTGTTTGCCTTTTTAAAATTGTGTCTGTTATATTCCAAGAATCTATTTTGTATAGTGAGAAAACAAATCCATTCATTACTTTTCGATCGAAGCTTTTTTAATCTGTTTTAAGATGTATTTCTGGATTTTCAATTTGATGTTTCGTTCTGTAACTGTAAGCAAAGTAAGTGGTTTAATTAGTTTTAGAAACATTTTTAATCATTGTATGATAATTTTGGAAAACGCGCCTGTTTTTAAATTACCATACAAGGCATTTATATGGATACTCTGAACTATTCTATGCATTCAGGGTAACATTGGCTCACTCTAGAGACTTTCTTTCTTACTAAAAATTTAAATTCCACAAAAATGTAAAATGTTAAATATGACATTTATTTACATTTGTAAAATTGTTAACAATTGTGCACCTTTATTAGAATGTGGTAGTTGTAACATGCTATGAATAGGAATTTCAATTTATTAACGAAAGCAGAAGTTAGTTAACCAATTCAACCCGAGTAACGCCGGATAATTCCGTTAGTACTTATTGAAAGAAGTACGAAATTTCGTAACAAACGATCGCTGTGCGTCACTGATAATGATGGAAGACTCTTTAAACATCAACAAAGAAACAATTCGAACCATCCTGCATGAAGATTTGGGCAAAACAAATGTGTGGGCTAAATTTGTTCCACACACTTTAACCACTGAACAAAAAGCAATGAGAAGTGCACATTGCAGACTTCATTTCAGCCGCTGAAAACGATCCAAACTTCTTGAAGTCCATTGTTACAGGTGATGAAACCTGGTGTTTCTAATATGATCCTGAAACAAAGTGCGGAATGGAAGTCACCAAATTCACCGCAAGGCAAAAAAAAACAAGAAAAGTTCCATCCAAAATCAAAACAATGCTCATTACATTCTTCGATAGTAAAGGTATTATCCACAAAGAATTTGTTCCAACTGGACAAACAATTACAGGCCAATACTACTTAGCTGTTTTAAAGCGTTTGATGGCCAGATTATAGGACTGACAGCAGTTGGTGTTTGTTACACGACAATGCACCCAGTCACACCTCCCTTATTGTTCGTCGATTTTTGGCAAAAAATAATGTCTGTGTGTTGAACCATCCACCGTATTCACCTGATTTAGCACCCTGTGACTACTCCTTATTCCCAAAACTTAAAATGAAGTTAAAAGGGTGTTATTTTGAGGATTTTTCGACCATACAAGAAGCTTCGACGCGTGCTTTGCAGGCCATTCCACAAAGTGTTTTAGAACAGGCGTTCGATTCATTAACCCTCTGACATCCGTACGCATCTAAACATCATGTCCTCAGAAACCCAAAACGCCCGAGTAGCATTAGTTCAATCACCAATATTTCTTCCCCCCTCGTTTGCAACTTATTTTACACCTAATCGGGGGACTCTACACTGGGACCGAAAACCGCGCTGGTTTTAATGGGGGGTTGTATGGAAAGTGCTCTTTTCAACTTATAAGTCGATCTTAGAATTATATATATATATATAGACATGTGTATGCTGATGTTCAGCGTCCATTACATAGCATTTTTAAACTCTCAAAAAGAAAACACGAATAGAAAATTGTCAAATTGTTAGAAAGAATAATTTTCTTTTAATGAAATATAGCGCAAAAGTAAAGCAATTGCAATTACTTATAAAACAAGGAAAATATTTTTTAATTTTAGAACAAACACATTAGGTTACGTTTAATTTTAAGTACATATTTTTCATTAAATGTTTTAAAAAGGCAATTTAATTTCTTTATTTCCCTCTGATCTCTTTTACTTCAAATCTCTTGCAACAGGAATATACAAGGTATACTTTTTCTGTTGTGTTATCGGCAATTAATTTGTACTTTCTTATCTTATTTTTAAAACAATGTATCAAAAATTCGTGATAATTTTCAAATTAATAATATATCTTTTGCTTTGAAATTGATGTTTAAAAAAGGTTTTCGGAAATATAATACAAAGTGATAAAAGTGGTTATTTTTCAATAATTCTTCCTTATAAATATGATCTTAAAAGCAGCGTGATTTTTTTGATAATGGTTTCTTTTAAATTGTAGACCAAAAGCATCTTGCAATAAAATATGCAGGAATTACGTCACAGTTATGTCCCTGAAATGGACGTTTTATTCGTTTGCGGGACTTTAAAATATGCGCTTTTTCCTAAAAACAGAGATAGGCAAACCCTTTAAGTGTGATAACCTTTATTTATTAGAAATAAAATTCACACTTTACTACCCAACCCTCACTAATAAATCGCAAAATTAGCATTTATAGCTCGTAATTCAATTTAAAAGTCATTCTTTACACAATTTTTCTTTTCAGTTACTATTGTATATGCGTAGGTACAAAACATGTGTTGGAATTAAATTTTACATAACAATACAAGTGAACATGTACTTGAGTCAAATTCCGTGTTGAAAGCGACGGTCAAGTGAGCGTCACTCAAAATGAGAAGTGCATTATAGTTTCTCCTATTGTTATAAATTTGTGATAACTTCCATTCTAAAAAACCAAGGGGCTAAAATGGTCAGATGAGAGAAAACATAAAACTCAGCTACTAATAAAGTCATCTCATTCTTAAAGTATGCATTCTTAGAATTTTGTTCGTTTGATTATTGGGTTACGACATACCCTCAACGACCACTTCGGGACTAATGTTTAAAACATTTCTCGGATTATTTCATGTTACCGGTCGATACAAGTGGTTTTGTATACAAGAGAAACTGGCTTATCGACGCGAAGCGTTACCACCGAGATCATGGTTATTTTTTTCAACTTATAAAACCATAACCTCGTTGCGATTTTAGCATTTGAAAAAGAATATAACCTCTTGAAGGTCCCATCCTCTTGGAAGTATTTTATTTTATTTCGAGGGAATTAGGAATTCAAAAATTATAGAGGGTACCTTAAGCAATTTAATAGCCAAACACTCAAAATAATTCGTAATATGAGAAAGTCAAAGTATTACATATGGTTGACCATCATAAAGATTTATAATGTAAATTAATGAATAAATTAACGACTTTTTTATTGCTACAATGAGGGATAAGAATAAATGTTCTTGTGCAGATATGATTAAGTAAGGGAATACTAGGGTGTGTTTGTTGGACATGGAAACGAAAATCCGGGAATCGAAAATTGGGCTTTAAATCTTTTCAAATAGATTTGGTGCATAATAATTTGGCATTGATGGTGAAGGTTTTGATATCCCGCAGCCCTTACCTCTTTTCGTCTTGCGAAAGTCATTATTGAAGAAAATTTCTTTATTTACCAAATTAATTTGATCGTACTTTACTCTTGATTTTTGAATGCCATATCATATTTTCTTCTATCTTCACCTCTATGGATCTCTCAAAGTACTAATAGCTCTAAAAACCCTATTATCAATAATGCAATCTCTTCATTTGACAAACATATTTCACTATTTTGATATATTAATTGATGATATTTTTCTTCTGCAGCATTTCAATGGATCCAGTAACTGCCGCAACAATTAGAGTCACGGTCCCTGAGAATACTGACCGTATAAATCATCCACTACCGATTATTTCTGTCATATCTCCCCTTCACTTGATGCCACAACATGTAGTACAGGTTGAAGAGGTTGAGCTTGCAGAATACATCCCAACGGCAGAAGTCATTGTCATTGATGATGAGTCAATGTGAGTACTGAAATATTTTGCACTACGTACAATTTTATTTATAATCAAAATTCTCCAAATAATCTCAAATAATCAAATTAACTTCGAGAGGATTTTTAAGTAGATAGAAAAGTATTTCTATACCCCTTAGTAGGAAAAGAATCAATGTCGAAATTCGCGTAATTTTGTCAATGAAGTAATAAATGAATGAAAATATTAACTGTAAAAGTGAAAATATCCCAATATTCAATTCTCTAATATTTTCAAAGCATGTTTAAGTAGGTTCTCGATCCCCTAAATTCTTTTATTGTCAGATGCTTGTAGAACATGTTGGGAAGTTGATTTTTCCAGTTTAAAGTAGTACCTTGGACAAGGTGCTTGGAGGATATAAAATGTTAATTTTGAGAAAATCGATTTTATGATCAAAATACATATGAGTATTTTATCGAGTTCAAAATATTGGATATCAACTCCCTTCAAAACTTTATCGTAACACGTGCTTTAGAATTATGTGGTATTCTTGCTTACCCAATACTAATACATATAGGAATATTGTGTAGTCAGATTTTCTCGTTCGATATCTAAAAAAATTTTGTCTGTGGGAGATGAAAAGGAAGAACATTAAATTCATAATTACTTGGTACCTCTAATTGAAATTAAAATACAGTAATAACCATGCTAACTTAGAGACAAAATTATTTCTTTTTATATTAATAATTTAAGTTGTGTTTTGAGTACTTCAGAATGAAACATTTTTGATTTCGGTTTCACAAGTCACTTCTGTTCAGTATTGCACGTGTTTTTATCACAAAATGAATTTGGAAAAAACTTCGTGGTTCGTAAGAAATTTCAATTGCATGCATATTTTAGTAGAATGGACTTTCTTGACAGTCTGTATTGTTTCTAGATATTCTGAGGAGGGATCATCACGGAAGAAGTGCTACATATACATGGCTATCATGGCCATCATGCTACTATTTAGCATCATCAGTTATTTCCTGTTCGCTTAGCCATTGCTGTAAGACAGAGTCCTGGTCTCCTGAGCGGTACCGTATTCCGGAAGGACTCACCATTGTTGTTACATGTTTAATGATGTTAGCTTACATTAAGTAAAAGAAGAGAGGGGTATCATTTTGTTCACATTGTATATATCATATTCATTACGATGATTCAATGTAAAGAAGAATTTTGTGGACTGTTCAAGTTTTATGTATTTAAAAACTGTTTTCTCTTATTTATCATGTCTGGAAACAACCATTAATCATTATTCTTAATTCAAGATTAAATTAAAATTAAACTGACATGAACCTTTTAAATTGTGCTGTTTTAATGTTTAAAGGTTTTCGATACTTTGAAATAACCTGTTGTTGGTGTCCTTTATGTAATTGTGTTTTATGTGTAATGAATGATAAGTTTATGTACCATGTGTTTCTTATTTTAAACATTTTTTGCTTTTGATATTTTAGGCATTTTTTGTTAATTCTACAGAAATAATCTGTCAATCGTCATGACGAATCTCCCTAAAGAATAAAGTTTTGTGTGCTATAAAAATTGTAAATAATTTCGCATTGTATTAATACCATTACTGATGGACTTTCTATATAGCTTCAAACATACTGGATAACATTAATTATTGTTTAAGCATTTATATCCAGTCTTGTTTTTTCGTTCAAATAGTTTACTTATAGTTTATGTGTACTCACACTTAAAATGGATTATTCGTAAAGTACACATAGAAAGAATGCCATTAAAAACTGGATAGCAAGGAAGTACGTTAATAGATAAAATGAAGTGGATTTTTATTTTTTAAATAAATTATGAATAGCATTATCCGATTAGTGTAATTTGCAACTAAATCAATAATTATGGCATTTACAAATTTGTGTTTCAATATGCTTAAAAATTATTATCAGTAATTATTAAAATACATTTGATTCTATGAGTTCCAAAATTAATATCACATTGACTGTATTTGGAAATATAAGAATGAGATTAAATACCTTTATCTAGTAAATATTGAAGTATCTGAGAAGAATGTCAGATCATCTGTCCAGGATAGATCAAGGATCTAATGATCTGATGGCGTTAAATCTAATATTTCATATTCAGGTCTGATAACAGAGGAATGGAAAACAAAAATTTCATTTAAAATTTTTTAAAGATTTAAACAGTCTCTTTAATGCTTTTTTATATGCTCATTTTGTTTCAACATTGAGGGTTTTAAAAATATAAATAAAACTAATCACCCTAAGTTTTACTTGATTTCCTGGAAATTAACTCTTGATTTTCACTCACCTTTTTATATGCTACTAGCTGAATTACCTGGTGTTGCTCGGGTTGAAATGGTTAAATGTTGCTTGAAAAGTTAATTAGAATAATCACTTTCCTTTCACAGAAAAATGCAATCATTTAAGGGGGCACAGTACCTTTAAGCATACAAATGAATAGGTAAAATAGACTAATTTAGGTAAGCTGTATCACCAAAAGTTTTATGTGTATCATAATGAAATTTTTTGCAGGATTTATTTATACTTTATACTACACAATACAAAAAAATTGGTTTGATTTTTAAAAATTAAATAAAATTTTACTAGAATTAACATAGTCATTTTAAACGTACCTTTTTGCAAGCATAACTTGTGAACAACATTATGAGTCATCCTGTGATTTTTTTTCTATAAAACTAATGGCTGATATGAGTAACACAATGCTTTACTTTAAATTATAACCAAAAATAGTAGTTAAGTAACACATAAATATAACAATCAATTAATATTCCACTTCATTAATTTTTTCCAAATTTTCGCTCATACGATATCAAACTTTTTAAACATATTTTTAGCTTTTGAGTAAAATTTTGATTTCATTTTGAAGCCCTCTTGATAATCTATTTTCATTCAAAATTTCAAGAGAGTCTACGTTCATTAGTTGCAGAGTTATAGAGCGCGCAAGCTTGAGACTTACCATTCTGAGATAAATGCAATTATAGTTGAAGTAGTTATTTTTAGCATTCACGTGCGTTCAAATAAACAAATAGATTTGTGAAATGAAAGAGTTGAGTAGTACATATTCTGCTTATATTTTTTACAGTAAAAATAGTATTATTAAAACTTTCGAAAAAATAAATAGCTTAATTCCAAAAATTAATAGCGTATTTCCAAACCAAAACTAAGAGACGTAAACAAACGAACAGCTGAAAATAAAAATAGGTGTGTTCGAAAAATCCTCATACGAACGAACGCATGCGGTTTTTTTTTACCAGAATCAGAATATTTCAAACTATCTAAATAGATCAAAATTGAGAAATCGATTTTTTTAAGGTTTTAAAGGTACTGTGCCCCTTAAGTTAGGAAAAGACGTTTTAACTTTTTCATAGCTTCTACCATATACTTCGGACGCAAATATATGCATTTAATTCCTGAATATATTGCACTATGTAAGAGATTAAGACATAAATACAAATAGAAACGAATTTCCGACGAAAAATGAAATATTCTACAATTAGCTTTAAGTATGAAAGGGTTGATCAATTTTCACCGAACACCTAATGTAGTCTAGTATAAAAAGTATTTTACAAAAAAAAAAAGAAATCTGATAGCAATTTGAATTACGTAATCTCGTCAAACATTCTATGTTACAATGATTCTTAATTTTCAAATCAAAAGGAAATTTTATCATGGAGCAACAGTTAGCACTTTTTACATATTAACAGAAGAATTAAGGAAGCGGTCAGTTTGACCGCAAAGTAATTTTAACGGTCTATAAATATATTATTTCCTCACGAAGGGCCGCGATTGGGAGAGCAGCGGATTAGCAACCAGAAGGTTGCGAGTTCGAAACTCGATCCAATCAAAGACCATCGTGTACGGGGGATGGTGCACGTTAAATCTGTCTTGGTCTCAAATGTCCTCACGTTGGCGTGGTGTGGAATTTTGGAGAATGGGGTCAGGTGTCGCCTCGTCATCCGACCATGGTTCAAAATGACGAAGTATTGTCCTCGGATCTTTCCCTTTGGCTTGTTTCTGTTTGGGGACAGTCAGATGTGAGAAAAGTAAGGTATATCATAGTTATCGTGCATTCTATTAAAAGATCGTGAGAAAGTGTGAAAACAAAAACAATACGCAAAATATATTGGCATTAGGACTATCTTTATTTCCATCGAAGAATTTATTTGAAAGCTGGCTCCATTTTGCTTGAAATAATTAAATAATGGATCACAGGCTATTTCTGGAAAAATGACCGTATCCATCACAAGCCCGGAAGTATTCGATTTTGTCTTCAAAGTAGTCCTAATTGTATAATCGCAGGAAATGCTTTTCTACACTTATATTATGTTCCCTTTTTAGAATGTATTTAAAGAAACTATCAAAGTTAGTGTTATTAGGGGTTACATCCAACCTTCTAGCGAGCGAAGTAAATAGAATTGAGTAGCATTTTGTTTTTTAATTTGTTTTTTGGGGGAGGCGGCGATAGCAATTGGACGATGAAAATTTATTTATTCTAAGTAGCTTACAAGTATTTCGAATAGCTATTGTGTTCTCTTCTATTTATTATTTATCTCCGGATGAGAAAATTGTTCTAACGTACTACAGAGAGGGTACATCCAGATATACATAAAGAAAATCTACCAGCGGCTCATCAGTATCAAATATTTTTTAGGACAAAAAGAAAATTCTGAGATTTCAGAACTTCGTTGAACATTGTGACGTCCGAAAGTGGGTTAGCCTCTAGTTGGACACAAACTAGCCGTATATCGAACATAAATTCATAAAAATAAATTAAACGCAAACACCTGACAGCAATGTTACCATCTATTAGGATGTTTCACAAAAAATTATTAAAATAGGAAAAACAAAACAAAAGAGGAATATATATTGCTTGCGCAATTTCAAACGCTATTTGGGAAATTACACTAGGCTATAAATTGCTACTTTTTTTAGTTATTTCTTATAAACGAGTATCCTCTAAGAATATCTGGTATCCGTTTCTAATCTGGGGCAGGGAGAACCTATTTGGAGGGCCGTATCTGATTTTGCGGCTCGGTCGAACCTATCCTTAGAGCCTTATAGGATCTGCGTCCGGTCAAACCTATCCTTAGGGCTGTATCGGGCCTGATAATTCTGTCGGGAGGCCGTATCTGAACAGCGGGCCGGTTAAACTATCCGTAGAGCCATATTTCTCTTCTTCGGAGTATGTAAACATATCCAGTGGGTCATATCTCTTCTATAGACCGGGTAAACGTGTCGCGAGGGCCGTACCTGGTTTTCGAAGTGGATAAATCTATTTTGAGGGCCGTATCGAGACTGCGGGCCATATAAAAACATTTTTATGGTCGTGTCTGGTTCCCGGGCCTGAGATCAATCCATTCCTCACAACTAATTTGTCTTACGCGTACGGTCATTTATCTTATACATAAGTTTTTTTGCGATGGGCTAGTTAATCTTCATCCCGAAGAGAACTGCTATTTCACAAATAGCTAAAAATCTCAAGTCCGAAATAGACCCCGCTCCCCAATCAGGGCAGTGTGGGCAGAAGCTTAGAGTTTGTTTACGTTGACTCCAAGGGTTGTGATCTGGAAACGGAGCAGGGTGGGGGGGGAGAAAGGGAAGGAGGGATTTTTTACTCAAGGCTACTCACCTGACAAGATTCCTTTACTGGGTCGACTATCCCATTACGGGGAAAGCCGGAAGACGGGGAGGGGTCGACACGTGTTTCTATTTACCAACAGACGTAGTCTATATTTTCCACAGGATTCTAAGGAATGAATGTACCAAATTTGGTGTGAATTGGTATGGCAGTGATCGTAAAAATACTTAATGTTATTCCTAAGGGGATTTCAAATTTGTTTTGGCCCCTTCTGCACACCCAAGAAAAATAGAACGGGGGTTAATATGTAGCATACATTACCCGTAGGGTTCTGAAGAATAAGTGTACCAAATTTGGTGTGGATAGGTCAAACGGTGTAGATTTGTATAGAGGACAGAAAGACGCCAACTCAGCTTTGTATAAGATGTCTATCCCCTTGTTGCATTATGTGCGTTAAATATATTTTGTTTCTGATATGAAATGTTTATAATTAAATAGAATATATGGCAAGTAAAATAAGAAAGGCTATACAAATACGATGATTTGGGAAATTCAGATTAAAAAATTTTAGTCGCACCTGCTAGTAGCATGGTGGTGTTAAAGAATTTTAAAGACAAGTACGAAAGGAAGTACGAACAAGTACGAAGTACATTTGCCAAGACTGGCAAATGTTAACAATTTTAGGGCGGTAGGACGTCTCATTACCTTCACATGATAAAAGTTCGGTATAGGTATGTTCTAGGCATATTAAGACTATATTCTCTCATTTGGTACAGTGATATCTAGGAGGAGTTCTAGAAGTGTCATACAAGAACGCACCACCCCTTAAAAACTAAATTTTGTTTTGTGCAAATTACGTACATTCATACGAGGTGAAAGTTCTTTACCCATAGTTTCTTCTTTTTTTGCAAAATATTTTATTTAGCATGATTTTCAAAGGGTTAGTTATCCATTGTTAATTAATGTTTGTGAGAAAGAACCAAAGTAGAGGTTTTGGAATTTTTAAATTCTTTATCGCATCGATGGCCCGCAGGTAGCCGGCTTCACCAAACCTATTAGAACTCCGTCAATTATCGCACTTCATCAAGTTTCCAATACGTAGAGAAATATTAAATTAAACAATTGTGCGTAATTTAAAATGTATGTCTTGTGATTTTGGCGGCAGCGAAAATCATACCTTTAATTTTTTAATTTTCAATCTTTTTCCTTGAATTCATGTCCCTTCGTGTTGTTATTTGCTTTTTGTTTGGTAAATTTTTAATAGTACTTCAAATGAAGCATTTAAAAATGTTTTCATCTCAAAAAGTAAAAGCAAAATAGAGCACAGTGAGAATACATTTTCGAAAAGTGCTTGTGGGTTCTAAATTTCCAATTCAACTTCTTTTTCCCAAAGAACCCAAAGATAGACGCTTCCAAAGTGTAGCTTAACAAAGACAGGAATTCCGTCGTGATACTCAACGAACAGGCCAAAGCAATGACTTGAGGGATAGCATTTTAGGGCTTGTCCGTTCCCATCATGACCGCTCGCACAAAAGGTCTCCAACCACGTTTTTTCCCTTAACCGTGAGAATGATCTTAAAAGTCGCTTTGAATAGAGGCCCCTTACAGTTTTCATTCTTCCTTTCGGAGTTCCAATGAATCCATGAAACTTATTCCCTAACTTCACTAAATTGGTAGGTTCTACTATGGAATTTCACACGTTCCTGAGGGAAGTAGCTGTCAATTTCAAAGAATCAATATTGAACAGAAATATATTTGTCCAATTCATTTTTCATTGAAATGAACTTATTCATTGAAAAATCATTTTATTTCAAAATTAATAGTTACACGTTTCGTGTCTGTATAAATGTTTTTCAGACAAAACGTGCAAACGTATTTTTATGAAACTTAGCATATTACAGTAACAGTGAAAATGCTATTCAGAGTTATTTAATTCTACTGAGGATTGAATATTAAGGGAAAATTTTAAATCGTGTCTAACTGTTGAATTTACAAAACGTCAGCGAATAGGTTGGCTACCACACATCTTTACTGTTTTAATGACACGCTTTATATAAGACAAATAAACGCTTAAATGAGACAAATAAAATACGTTCTGCTAGTAAAGGTTGTATTGGAGTTTGAATGTTATTCAGTATCCCATCCACCGAATTCAGTTTTGACTGCACACACATATGTTCCTTGAATAAACGTGCCGCGGTAGTCCGGTTGGATGAGTAACGGTTTAGCAACCGGAGGGTTGTGAGATCGAATCCAACCAAACGTGCTGTCCTCGGTTCTTTCCCTTTAGAATTGATTCCAGACTGTCGCCAGGGGCCGTTGTGGCTCAGTGGGTAGGCTCGCTGCTCGAAGGGTTGCGTAAGTTCGATTCCTGTCAGGTGCATTCCTCTATGGGTGTATTTCTCTCTTCCCTGTCAGTCAATTTTCATTGTCTGGTACTACTTGATAGTGCTTGTCTTCTGTCTGGCGAAGCATGACCAAATATACCCTCCCCAATAAACCAACCATCGACGATTCTGGGCAACGTTAATGCATCTGCCATATAAGAAACCGAGTTGATATGAGAGGCAGGTAGGTAGTTGAACTAACGTGTACTGGGTCAACACCAGAGGCTATTGGCGATTGTGCGATATCCATCACGATGCGAAAGATCCACGGAAAACGGGCATTTTGAATCAGACAAATGATATCAGACCTGAGCTGGCATCCCACTCTTTAAATTTCTACACAACGCCAACGCGAGTATATTTCAGGCCATGGCAGAATTAACTTTCACCAGATCCACGTACACGGTGTTTGGTTAGATCGAGTTCCGAACTCTCAACCCTCCTCTGCTAATTAGCCAATCCTCTAACCGGGCTACAGCGGATCTTAAGGTTATCGGATAAGAAACGAAAAGGATTGGCTTATGAGAAGCATGTGGTGTTAAGCTAAATATATGTGGTGGTATGTTTTTGCGGAGATTCGTGTTTCCTGAAAGTACTCTCAATATTCCCTTGTGTTGCTCCAGTTAAATATTTATCTAAAATACCTATCTACCTGAATGTATTCTCACCGTGACGTCTGTTCGCTTATTCTTTGATTACAATTTCCAGCCTCCGCGAATAAAAATTCCAGAAATATGTTGCGAACTGATATATATGCGAGTTGATTGCTTACCGCTAATTAAACGCCTAAATGTGCGGCAATAAAATACATTAAGTAACTCGGTAATTTAGGTAACTTTAATATGTTTAATGCAAGAAAATTTGCTTAGGGCAGACCATAAGAAAAAGAGCGGCTGTAGCCCGGTTGGAAGAGCAGAGGTTTAGCAACCGAAGGAGGTACGAGTTCGAATCTTGGTTCAGCCAGACTAGTGTACGTGTGGTACATGAACGCTAAATCTGTTGTGACCTCAAATGTTCTCATGCTGCCGTTGTGGCAGTTTGGAGAATGGAACCAGCTCAGGTGTTGTCATCTAACCATGTTTCAAAACTAAGAGACGTCCTTGAAACCCATTTCAGGAACTACCCCGAACCTTGGCCAATAGCCCGTTGTGTTGCTGCAGTGCGACGTTAATTAAATACCCACCGATGACACCTTGACACCTAGTAAATTTTGATCACGGTCAGACAACAAGGTCAACACTTGAGAGACAACCCCGCTCTCGAAACTACATCACGCCGACATGAGAATATTTGAGGCTCGACAGATTTTACGTGCACCATCCCCACGAAGACCACAATTTCGAAATCGCAACCCTCCAGTTGCTAATCCGAGTATCTACCAACTGGGCTACCATGGTTTTATGGTGAAGGGAGAATCTCAGATTTGGGGACGGACAAACTGGACTGATGCCGCCATCATTCTAAAACAAAATTTGCCTTGAAAATAAAGGTTATGTAGGTAGTAGAATTTACCTCGCACTAGACTACACAATGGGTTATTGGCCATGGTCCGGAATCATTCGCAAAGTGTAGGTACGTATTTAATTAACGTCGCACTGGAGCAACAGAACGTTCTATTTATTTTCGAAGGGTTTAATTAACGTCACACTGGAGCAACACAACGGGCTATTGGTGACGGTCCGGGATCAATCCCAAAGCGAAAGCACCGAGGACAACGTAATTTTGAATGAAGGTCAGATGACTAATTGAAAATTAAGATAATTGATGCTAATTGCTTAAATGCTTCAAAATAGTTTATTTTATTCAATATTAACCCAAATGAGAAAATGCGTAGAGTAGAAGATAAAATCCCCGAATCGAATCTACGACCTAAAATTATTTGAGGTCACAAGTACATTATGTTTATAAGATGTTTGACAGACAGGCATTGAAGTACCCAGGTCTATATTGGTTTCGTGAGCTATATATCATTTGGGGTTGTAATTTGAGATGATTAAAACGTTGATCTAATCGAACAGGTTCTTGATTTTTAAAGCGTAGATTAGTAGATTGTGTGAATCATAAATTCAGGGCTCTCGATTTTTTAAGTGCGTAACTGCTTAGAGTGCTTCGAAGTGCGAAACAACTTAGAGAATGCTATTCGAAGATGTATTGAAGGTAAAAGGCGACACAACTCTTAGTAAAAAATATTTTCATAATGTTCATAGGTATGTAGGTATTTTAATTAACGTCACACTGGAGCAACACAACGGGCTATTGGTGACGGTCCGGGATCAAAGGGAAAGAACCGAGTAATTTTGAACCATGGTCAGATGACGAAGCAACACCTGAACTTCAAAATGTTCATTTTTATTCGTCCAAGCCCTGTAATTGGTATGTTTTTATGAAGACAAAAATGTAGAAATATTTATTTGTAAAGTAGAAAGTGTAAAAATGTCTACGCACAATTTCTAAAGAACAAATTAAACAGGGATATTTCAATTTTTTGAAATCTAGAAGGGTTAGCCCTATAACTCAATCCGTCTCTGTTGACACGATTAATTTGTTTATGCTAAAAGGAAAAGTAAGTAGTTCAAAGGTGTAGCAGTTCAAAAGTTAAAATAGATAATTTGATGGCGCAAGGTCCACAAATTAACTTTTTACGAAGCTCAATAAAGTTCAATACTGAAACACTCAACAGTTGCTAATCGAGGAAATTGAAACAAAATTGAAAGTTAGTTATCAATTACTAATAATCCAGTTCGGCCGCAAAATAATTTTTTTATTTACGATTTATTGATGATTGAAATACTGGTTTGCAAAATTTTCAACGTAAAACTCATTGCAAAAGAAATGTGGAGTCATGTTCCAAAAGGTATGCGATAACCATTAAGTTCTAAGAAGGGTGAAATGGCTGGTCTCTGAATATCGATAACTACCTCTTTCGTACCAGTCATATATCAATTTTCGACTTCTGAAAGAAACTGGAAGAATAGTCATTTTCCCTTCGGGTAGATTCGGGGGGTTACTCAAGGGATTGTTGTCTGCATGTGCGGTAGTGCACAAGTCTGATCTGAAAAGCACCATACAATCAATCCATTCTTTGACAGCTTCTTGCTTTATACTTATACATCAAAGAACTCTCCTTACGAGAGTTGAAAATTTTTTCAATTCTCTGGCCTTCACTTCTTTCGGAGTTCAGGTATTGATCTCGTCATCTCCCCGTGATTCAAAGTTACGAAGTGTTGTCCTCAGATCTTTCTTTTCGGGATTGATCCCAGACCGTCGCCAATAGCGTGTTGTGTTGCTCCAGTGCGACGTAAATTTATTCACCTACCTACTCCTTACGGACTTCAAAACCTCAAAAGGTGGCTTTTGTCGTGTTCTGAACATTTGTGTTTAATTACTATATACGATTATGTTTTGTTACACTAATTCCGAGTTTGCATTTTATTCTATATAGCTGTTAGAATCCATGTTATACAGGGGTAAAAACTGCAGAGACTGGTTGGGAAAAATGTAGTCACAGAATAATTTTCTATCTGGTTTTCTAATTCATTTCTATGTTTTTAATAAGCGAGATTAAATATCCAGGTATAATATTTAAAATCCGTAAATATTTTAGCTTTAATATCCAAAGGGAAAGCTTGAATCCAAAGGAGCTCACCCTTTCCTAAGGCAGTTGTGGCTCAGTTGGTTTGTCCACTGTTCTAGCCAGTTTTCCAAATATGGCCCTTCGCCATAAAACCCCAAAACCAATCAATCACTGCTCTAGCAACTTGCGAGTTGTAGGTGATGTATGTTCTATTTCCATAACTTACCCTTTGATAACTTATTTCTCTCTTCTGTGTCAGTGAAATTTTCTTTGTGTGTGAATATCCATTACTTGACGTAGTTTTGTGTTTGGGCACGGCATGGCCAAATATGGCCCTTGCACCATAAAACCCAAAAATTATTACTTTTCAATTCTTCTAAAACAATAAGATACCAAATATTAATTTCGACTTTTTCTTGTCGGAGCCGCACAATAGCATTGATTTCTACTCGATTGAGAAGCATTTGTTATTTCATTACAGCAGGCGCTACAAACATCTTTAGCCTCAATACACAATAGATGGTTGGTTTTTTATGGACAGGCTACGCTAAGCACAAGGCAAACAATATTAAGTAATCGATATACACACAAGGAAAGTTTCAATACACTATAGAAGGCACAGCAGAAACAAAAGAACATTTATTATAAGGCCATTATAATAAAGCTACAAAAAATCAATTAAAAACTACAATGACAAAAATCTCTAGCCTCCCAATAATGAGAATAAATGTTTGCAGTTAATGCCGAATAGGCGAGGATGTGGTTAGCATTAGTCAGCTCACGTCTGATTCTGAGAAGATACGTGGAACTGTTCGAAATTCCAAATCTGTTTTGATGGACAGCTAGTCAATTATCCTAGTCTAAAAGCCGCCACAGCCCTTTGGCTTGGACGACCAGGCATTTCAAGGTTACTATCTCCATGATTTGTTCTGAACTCTCCCCAAATCCCATTTCATGGATATCCTTAACTTTAATGTTAATAATGGAGACTGCTGATTTGTAAGAAACCATACTGAGATAAGTCTAGGAGACATATCCGCAGTCTCATCTCCTAGGATACCACAATGTGATGGAATCCATTGATCACAATTTGTGACATTTGGATCTGCACTCTACGACAGCTCTTGAAAGCGGAGGCTTTGTTGTAATGTGGAATAACCTGAATGATCGCTTGAGAGTTCGAAAGAATCACTTCTGAGTAAACACGGGTGTCGCGTTCCCGGAATAGTCAAGCGATCTTCACCTGCTTTCATCCTCTTATTCTATTCCAAAATCCCCCGTTTTTGCCTTTTCACGACATTTGTTACTTGAAGTGGTCTGTCGTGTTCGGCGCAGCTTGGCTGAATATGGCCCTTGCGCCATAAAACCACAAGACAACCAAACAACCTTAGGTGACGCAGAGAAACTAATTGGGTCCACCTCACCGACAAAAGCAGTATTGAGTGTACCTAGAGGAATCTGAGAAAACTATTTACAATAAAAACCGGCTTATAAAAAGTAAAACTAATATTTTGAATTATTTTTTAAATAAATATATATGAAAAAATGTTTTTAACGGGAAATAATATATTGGTTAAAATCTGCTTGTAGAAAGCTAATCGAAATAAATTACTATATAAGGAGAGTGTTTTCTGTAATGTTTAAGCTTACAAAGTCTCTTGAATAAAGCTATCAACAAAATAATTTCTGTGGTGTATATTCAGTGATTTTAAAGAAAACCTTTTTTTGGTATTTTACAAACTGATGTTTTTGCAAAAGTGCTTTTATTCTAAGAGAAAAAGATAGGGGCTTAAGCTGAAGCCCCTCCCCTTTATATTGCCCTGACCAACACGGATATGTTTTGCTTTTACTTTCCAATGCAATTCATTTTAATGGTTTATTTCATTTCCATTAGCATTAAAATTGTCTTGTTTACCGTGCTTGGGAGAGTCCTGAATTCCCTCCGATTCAGAAACGGAGAAGCGAAAAAGGAACGAATATATATTAATTATAATTTAACACTCTCAACTCTCATTCAAAACTGTCGATATCAATAATAGAGGATACTGGTATACTTTTAATATAAAATGTATCTCAGACCAGTGACGATCGTTTTTAAATAACCTTCAAACTTAGTTTTAGAATTTTACTTTAACATTCTAAGTACAATAGGATTTTTTTGGCATTTTTTCCAGGTAACATTGAAAAAACATGTCGGAATTAGACATTGTTCCAAGTAGTGTAGCGCAAAATGACGAAGGAAGTACAAACATCCCACCGGAAGACAAGAATTCTGATGACTGTTTTGAAATACCTACAGAAATCGCTTTCTTTAAAATATCCAGTGTGAATCAAACTATGTCACCAATGATATCACAACAATCCGCAATAATAAAACAGGTGATTCATGGTAAAGAATATTCTCCGACCACAGAAGAAACTCAGATATCTGATGAAATCCACACATCCGTTCCTTTCTTTGAATCCACAAGAATTGACGTTAGATTGACACAGAAAAACCTTTTGTCTTTGCTGAAACAAGCAAGCGTGCGACGAGGATCTTACTTTTGTGCCTTTTAGACCACAAGAATCCAGAGTGAGATTAATAGAGAATCACAAAACCGAACATTCACCAACATTTTCTGAAAAAACTAACAGCCAAATACCTCATAATACTTCAAATCCTTTCATTCGTATATTTAATGAGAATCACACTCTTCTATCTATGAAGTCAGATGAATCTACAGAAGTAAAACCGAAAAACTTTAGAGATGAAGAAACTTTTTACATGAATTCTCTCTCTGATTTTAAGCTTTATAACAAGAGTAGCGATTTACCATTGAGATTTGATATAAGGAACAAATTTAAAGCGCCGCACAGTACTAATCTTACAATCGTTAAGTTCTTTGTAATTAAAACAAATATTTTGTTGGATTTAAATTTTGGGACAAATATGTTCAGATTTAAATACTCTCAATATTTTTAAAATTAAGTAAATTCAGTGATTAACTCAATTGCTCATTCAAATTTTCCAGTGAGATCATTATAATTCATTAAAATGTTTTTACATATTTTTAAACAGGGTGTAGGGTCTAGGTATCCAAAAATACGCTCACATATCTCAGCATCTATAAGGTTTCTTAAAAATGTTTTGTTATTATAAGTAACTGAGAACAAGTTTTTATTTTTTCAACGTTAGAGAAATTTGATGTTGGCTCTTTTTGTAGCTTGACAAATGTCACAGCTATGCTCGAACTCTTGCCTAATGTTTTCCTGCATGAGTTGTTAATTGAGTAACCTCTTCAACGACACTGTTTTAAAATGTCTAAATCTCGCACTTTTTCTTGTACACACAGCTTTTAATGAAGTTCCATTTAAAAAATCCTAAGGAGTTATTTCGATCTAGTTGGCAAGGCAGTTATGTCTCCTCTAAAGGGCAAGAACAGTGTCGTTCAGATGCGTTCAGTGACGCGCTTGCACCGGTAAACTTGAAAGAGACAACAAATCTTTGAGAGATTTACCTATCCACTGAGCTTTACATTGAGAATATATAATGAGTGATTCTCGCATCATTAAAAGTTATTTTTGTAACACCTAAAACACGATTTTTCGATTCTTTCAATATGTTTTTAAGTAGACTAAATTAATTTATTCACAGCATCAAGCAAGTCAAATTTTATTTCTCTAGTAGAATTTGCCGATTTATCTTTCGTTTTCCTCAATGAATTCTACGTTATAGTTCTTGGATTCTAAACAGATTGTTTTCTAAAGATATTTTTGACGATCTTTTATCATTTTAACTATATTCAAATACTTTTTTATTTCCTCTCATAAATTGCACTTTCTTTTGCAGCTCAAGAGAGCCAAGACACCACTGCTTCCAATGTTACGGACATCAGATACAAAGGAGTGTTTGCATATTCTTTTCTTGTTGGTTTTAGGAGTTTTAGCTTTCGGCGTATTTTACTTTTTACAAGCTTTTTAAGCCCAAATCAAATACAGCAGTTGCACTTGGGAGCGTGAGCGGTGGAGTCATTTTGCTGATTCTGTTTTTCTGTATGTATAATATTGTGAAAAAAGACGGCCTTGACTGCATGCAGAACTCTAAATACCTACCCTAAATGCCGAAGTGTTTAACGAGCAGTGTTCGACCCCTTGGACTGCCCCTCATAATATACCCCTGCCCTTAATGAGTACTTTCCGAATATTCAAAGATGCCAGATTACTTTTCATTACAATCGCAAGGGTCGCGGTAACCCGATTGTTAAAGCCGCGGAATAGTAGCAAGAGGGTTGCAAGTTCGCAAATTGAATCAATCAAAGGCCGTAGTGTACGTGGGGGCTAATGCACGTTAAATTTGCCGTGGTCTCAAATGTCCTCCGGTTGGCGTGGTGTGGACGTTTTGAGAGTGGGGTACCGGCTCAGATATTGTCTTCGTCATCTGACCGTGATAAAAGTTACGAGGTTTTCTCGAAACTTTCCATTGGGTATTGATCCTGGGCCGTCGCCAATAGCCCATTGCGTTGCTCCAGTGCTATGTTAATTCAACTACTCACCATTACAATCGCAAAAATGAATCCGCAATTTAAAATTAATATCTGAAATTGTATTGCTGGACATTTTTAAAGTTGGAGGCATACCCTTTGGGCTGCCTTTTTTGTCTGACTGCGCACACCTCTGGAGAACGGCCTTGGTCACGTCTCAGCTCAGCATGGTTCGTCCAATTTTCTTACAAAGAATTTCCACGGAGAGAAACCATTAAGAATGGTCCGCATGGTTCGTCTCAGCTCGGTAAAGGCCGGATTCCTTTCCCTAGCATAAAATCGGTCTTGGCTGTTCCAACTCCAAAGGAATGTTGCCAAAGACATCATTAGGATTGCATCTGCTTTTATTTATGCTCGTTTTGTCTTCTCGTTGTTTCAGTTTTGCTCAGGACAGACACTCTAAAATGCGCAAATTTGTTTGAAAAGAATAACCCCTTAGGTAGTTTGTACAAATATTTAGGGATATACGATAGTTCAGGAAAAATTTGATCTCGGAAAGCTGGTTTCAGCAAAGCAGGAAACATGATGAAATTCTCAGTATTCTTCTTTTATTTTTTAAATTAAATTAAACATTATTCATTATGGCACTACAATGGTAGATTTGTGAACGACTTTACGTTACACTGGTGCACCACGGGGAAGGGGATCTCGCGTTACACCTTCTACATTCTAGACACCACTCGCTTACATAGGCCAAAAATTCATTCCAGATGGACAAGTATTCATGACTTACCCCAGATTCGATCCAGGAATATTTAGATCTACAAGCCAACACCCTGTCTTCTAGAATGATTAGGCGTATTTTTCAGTGTTCTTTTCTCCACAAAAAAATAGTTCATGCACCCAAATTCTGTTATTTCTTTTTCGGTGTTTTTGTTCTGTAGAAGGCGGGGTAGAGAGAGAGAGAGAGGAGAGAGAGAGAGAGAGAGAGAGAGAGAGAGAGAGACACTATCATACACTCCTCGTATGATAAGCTCTCTATTTTATTCCACTTTTCAGCATTGAATCAGTTAAAATGGATGTAACTAATTCCAATATTTTTTATTTCATTAAATAAAAACAAAAATTGGTTAATAAAAATTGAAAATTTTGATTGCATTATAATCACAATTACACTGCTAGTCATCAAAAATGCAACAACGCTAGGAACTAGAGATATCGAAGCCATATTTATTGCTCAAGTAATATAAAGCACAAAGGGTGAAGCTATTGCAATTACAGCTCCATTCGACTTGCTAAATGCGAAGAAATCCCTATTTTGTGTTGTCATAGGTGGTAAGAACTTCTACATGGCTCGGCATTCAAAGAAAGACATTAGAAATGAGTTTGGGGTATGTCAATGCTGTTTTCACATGTTGGCAGTTGTTGGGCGATCATCGACCAGACTTGTTCGATGGGCACCAGATCACATGAACAGGCGAGCCCCCTGAAGGAACTTACTGGTGGATAATGATGAATTGCATACAGGTGCGATCTTGTTTTGAAAACTGCCCGGTCCTGAAAATAAGGTGGGAGTGCAGACTGACGGATCAGTTGAACGGGGTGACTATGAAAGAGGTGAGACCTGGTAGACAAAGAGGAATGACTACGTTGCACGCTACGTGTCTTCAAGCATTGTCCTGATGAAAGCTGTTCTCAGGCAAGCCCTGAGGTAAGAGTGGACGGCAGGTTGAGGGAGTGGAGTTCAATGGCTCCTTCTTCCCATAACGCCAGGTGACGGACAGGTATTTTGTTGCGCAATGCAAGTCATGCAGTCTCGCCATGGGGCGTAGAGACTCATGCGACCATCATGAACAGAATCGAGATTCATCTGAAAAGTTGTCGTGCCAATTGTTTGTCCATATGCGGCGTTCTACACCATTGCAGCTGCAGACACTAATGGTGTAGAATTAAAGGTAGTCTCAGCAATAGACGCCTTTAAAAAATACCCCGCTGGTGCAAACGGTGTGGAATTGTACGTGCTGACACAGGCTGTCGTGAAACATCTGAATTCTTGAGGTTGGAATATAATACGTAATAGCCAAGTGCACAAGATGTCTGTCCTCTCGTTCCTGAGTGCGACAAGGCTTTCTTGGAATGATAATGTGCACCGATTTCTCGGAAGGATAAAATCCGAAGTCTCAATAAGCCACAATTCTGTCTCTGTCAAACTCAGAAACGTGCTCGTATGTCGCATATTTTTCATAGTAAAGCTTCATAAACACACAGAAACTACGAAAAAACATAAATCCTATACTTAAAACAGGCTTATACTGCTTAAGTGGACATTGCTGGCACACATGATATACATGATTTCCAGGCCGCGGTAGCCCGGTTGGAAGTGTAACGGATTAGCAACCAGAGGGTTGCAAGTTCCAATCCACCCAACGACCGTCATGTACAAGGGGAGCTGGTGCACGTTCAATCTGTCGTGGCCTCAAATGTCCTCAGGTTGGCGTGATGTGGAAATTTGGAGAGCGGGATGCCAGCTCAGGTGTTACCTCGTCATCTGACCGTGGTTAACAATAACGTGATGTTGTCCTCGGATCTCTCCCTTGGGGTTTGATCCCGAACCGTCGCCAATAGCCCGTTGTGTTGCTCTAGTGCGATGTTAATAAAAACACCTACCATACATAATTTCCACACATACTAGTGCTAATTATTTGATAAGTGCATATCCTTTCATAATCTATGCATCGTTTAAATTTCAAGGTTATTGGATGCTTCCTTTATGGTGTTGCATTCTCAATGGCCAATAGTGTAGTTTACATAACCAAGATGTTTATTAATATAAATTTATGAATATATAGGAGGAAATGTTGATTAATGAATTAAAATGATTTATTAGACAAATAGAAAAATACAAGACATTTTAAATTACAAATTTATGTAAATTTTAAGATACTAGACGTTTAAAACTTTTTGCAGTAAATTATTTAGCCAGTTCACCCTTAGATATAAATATGCAAATCAAAATTACATTAAGCTGAAATAATTAAAACGCCATAATCTGCCATAATAGCATTTTTAAACTCTCAAAAAGAAAACACGGATAGAGAATTGTCAAATTGTTAGAAAGAACAATTATCTTTTAATGAAATATACCGCAAAAGTAAAGTAATTGCGCTTACTTATAAAACAAGGAAAATATTTTTTAATTTTAGAACAAACACATTAGGTTACGTTTAATTTTAAGTACATATTTTTCATTAAATGTTTTAAAAAGGCAATTTAATTTCTTAATTTATTTCCCTCTGATCTCTTTTACTTCAAATCTCTTGCAACAGGAATATACAAGGTATGCTTTTTCTGTTGTGTTATCGGCAATTAATTTGTAATTGCTTATCTTATTTTTAAAACAATGTATCAAAAATTCGTGATAATTTTCAAATTAATAATATATCTTTTGCTTTGAAATTGATGTTTAAAAAAGGTTTTCGGAAATATAATACAAAGTGATAAAAGTGATTATTTTTCAATAATTCTTCCTTATAAATATGATCTTAAAAGCAGCGTGATTTTTTTGATAATGGTTTCTTTTAAAATTGTAGACCAAAAGCATCTTGCAATAAAATATGCAAGAATTACGTCACAGTTATGTCCCTGAAATGGACGTTTTATTCGTTTGCGGGACTTAAAAATATGCGCTTTTTCCTTAAAACAGAGATAGGCAAACCTTTAAGTGTGATAACCTTTATTTATTAGAAATAAAATTCACACTTTACTACTATTACCCAACCCTCACTAATAAATCGCAAAATTAGCATTTATAGCTCGTAATTCAATTTAAAAGTCATTCTTTACACAATTTTTCTTTTCAGTTACTATTGTATATGCGTAGGTACAAAACATGTGTTGGAATTAAATTTTACATAATAATACAAGTGAACATGTACTCGAGTCAAATTCCGCGTTGAAAGCGACGGTCAAGTGAGCGTCACTCAAAATGAGAAGTGCATTATAGTTTCTTCTATTGTTATAAATTTGTGATAACTTCCATTCTAAAAAACCAAGGGGCTAAAATGGTCAGATGAGAGAAAACATAAAACTCAGCCACTAATAAAGTCATCTCATTCTTAAAGTATGCATTCTTAGAATTTTGTTCGTTTGATTATTGGGTTACGACATACCCTCAACGACCACTTCGGGACTAATGTTTAAAACATTTCTCGGATTATTTCATGTTACCGGTCGATACAAGTGGTTTTGTATACAAGAGAAACTGGCTTATCGACGCGAAGTCAATTGTTCACTCAAGAATCTCCCTCTGTCCCTCAGGCTTCGATTTCCCGTAACCTGTATTCAAACAGCAACACTGGTTCTTTTATATGAAGCATAGTATTGAAAGGGACAATGGACAAAAAAGATCACTTGAATCCTTCGGTCCCAACTCCGCTCTATTCTCTTCAACGCGAAAAACACCCTCAGCTACAGTTGTTTACGTTTCTCATTGCAGCAAAAACACGTGGTCATCCTCAAGCAGTGAGAGCTAAACTTAAGAGCCGCCTTGAATATAGAGAGGCCATTTACTATTTTTCTACCTTTCTTTAGAGTCCAGTTAACACTTGGGTGGTATATACCCACGTGAAATTTAACATTGTGGGGATCCCATGGGTAAGGTGAAAGAAATTGTTGGAAGCTTTGAGCCCTCAGTTCTAAAGAAACAGACATATTTTCTCTACTGCCTCCAAACCTAACATTAATCCAAGTGAAAGTAACAATGTGTGATAGATCGAGGTGCTACCGAAGAACTATCTAACTGTATTCTAAAGCACAGCTACCGAACAACGGTAACTGTATTCTAAATTATAGCAAGAATTATAGAATTCTCCATTAAATTGGACCAGTGCTTCGTCAACTGATAAGTGAGCGTACGGCTTAAAATGTTCGGAAAATTCTTTTCGCAAGTATGTTTCTAGTGGCTCTACTTTTTGGTGAAAATAAAATTTTCACTGTCCTTCTTAAGTTCGTATTCCCTGTCGGATATATGGAAATAGTGTTTAATGCGTAAAAATCTATTTTTACTCATCATCATTTTCACTCTTGAATTTCCAAGTGTCTCATTTTTGGACCAGTAATCAGTGATTCTAGGCATGCGTACAATACTCATTACAAGCAGGACTGTAAAAAAATTCCACAGTTCTTTGATGCTCGCAATAGGTTCCCATCTCTCGTCTGCAAATCCTCGCATTTTGGCACAAAATTCAGCATACTTATTTGTATTAACCCTGATGAGTTCGCATATCTCTTCACTCATTAATAATTTTAGATAGTCCAACGCTGAAGATCCAGGTGGTAACATATGAAGGGGACCAGAAAAATTAGTGAATTGGGGGACGTTTATGCGTTCGTTCTCAACCACTTCTGAATCCCATTCAACGGTACAGTCATTTTTTTCAGTATGAAGAATATCTATATTTTCTTCATCTTCGGATTCACTATCGACACTGATCGAATTGTTTCTCAATTCCTTAGTTGGCATTTCCAATTCGTCATCTTCACTCCTATCCAAATCTGATTCATCTGTATCATTAAAAAGTATTGTTTCGATCTCTTCTCGAGTCAAAATTCTTCTGTACCGAGGCATTTTAAAGGCAAAAAATCTCACAGGTGGTTATCCGATCCGCAGACAGATTGAAGAACGTAGTTAGAAATCGACCCCCTAACACCTGATGATCATTTAGCACACCTTCAGGTGACAAGGAGATGTTCGAAAATCCTTTGTAGAGTGGGGATGACCGATTACCCTCCTCACTGGTAGAGGGGCAGAAACGCTGATTACTTTATAGGCCGGATTGAAAATTTGGAATCACAATCTTGAGTTTCAAAACATTTCAAATTGTTTCATCTGAAGTACTATTAAAAGTTTACAAAACAAAAATGAAAACTTAAAGCAATTAAGAACACGAAGTGCCACGAATTCAGAGAAAAAGGTTGGAAATTAAAAAATTAAAGGTTATGATTTTTACTGCAGTCAAAACTACATGATATACTTTTTAAACTATGCACAATTGTTTAATTTAATATATCAGTACGTAATGAACGCTTAACGAAGTACGATAATTGGAAGAGTTCGAATAGGTTTGGTGAAATGGGCGACCCGGGGGCCACCGATGCGATAAATAATTTGAAAATTTCAAAAGCTCTAACTTCGTCCTTTCTCTCAAATATTAATTATTGGATAATCAACCCTTTGAAATCATGCTAAATAAATTTTGCAAAAAAAGATACTGGATAAAAACCTTTCTCCTCGTATGAATGGTAATTTGCAAAAAACAAAATTTAGTTTTTTAAGGGGTGATGCGCACTTGTATGTCTCTTCTAGAGCACCTCCTAGATATTACACTATCAAATTGTAGAATATATAGTCTTAATATGCCTAGAACATCAATAGACCAAGCTTTTACCATTTGAAGGTGATACGTCCCCCCGCCCTAAAATTACTAATCTTTACCAACATTTGTACAAAATACATATAGAAATTACTTTTAATTTATTTTAAGAAAGAAAATGTTTCATTAACTCACATTCTTGAATGTCTTAAAGAGCAATTTAATCAAGATAGGTAGGTAGTTAATTGACGTCACACTGAAGCAACACAACGGGCTATTGGCGACAGTCCGGGATCAATCCCGAAGGGCAAGATACGAGAACACCTCGTCATTTTTAACCGCAGATGACGAGATAAACACCTGAGCTAACTCCACACCACGCCAACAGGACGTTTGTGAGAAGACAATTTAAATGTTTAATCTTTTCTTTTCTGAATAGTAATACGATTGCAGGAGTGTACATGAAAATAATTGGCTTTCAAGCTTTGTGTTTTGAAGATGGAGTGCATGAAAGCGCATTCACTTCATTAGCCTAGTATTGAAAAATACTTCCTCGACATGACAATTGTTTAAACTTTATGGAAAGAAACGGACAACTTTTTGACAAATCTTTCTGAAATGCCACCCCTTCCGACACTTGCCCTCGGGGCTACCTTCCCTGTTACTCTCAGCTACGCTAGTGGACCCAAATACAATTCTATAAAAACATATTAGACAAGCAATCAAACATTAAAGGGTAGATTCACAACACGTAGGTTATAAAATAATAATACTTAAATCTAAAGAGTACGAAGACAGCAAATGTATTAAAATATGTCAGCGACGTAAGAAAAAAATTTAATAATGTAGATTCAAATAACTTGATATAAATGTCGACTTTAGACAGATTAAATGAAGCAGTTAAAATGACAAATCGTTCGTGGGGTATGAAAGACAAATTGCATAATAAACAGATTCCTATTAAAAACAAATTATGAAGGCTAAGAAACCTTCTCTGAAAGAAGGAATGACTAGAATTTAAGACATGGCGGAATTTATCGCATTTTCAAAAGAGAATAGGATGGAATAGATCATGAATTTTAAAATAAGGGATTACTTTAAGCATATAAAATTACACACCCTGGTTTACTTGAATACATAAATGAATTTACAAGGATTGTTTCGTAAATATTAAAATACCACACACGCACGGTATTCAATTCAAATGAAATATTGAAATACAGTAAATGACCAAGGCAAGCTTGTTTCTTGAAATTTTCATTGTATTCGCTACTGAGACCCAGGTAGCCCAGTTGGCAAAGTCACGGATAAACAAGCGGAAGGTTGCGAGTTCGAAACTAGATTCAACCAAAAACCAACGTGTACGTAGGGGCTGGTGAAGGTAAATCTGTCCTGGTCCTAATGTCCTCACGCGGTGTGAAAATTTGGAGGGGGGTTGCTACCTCAGGTTTGATCTCGTCATCTGACCGTGGTTAATTAAGAGGTAATGTCCCGGATCTTTCCCTTACAGATGGCTTCCGGACCATCGCCAATAGCCAGTTGTCTTGCTCCAGTGCGACGTCAATTCAGCTACATACGATTCTCTACTGAGGACTGGTGCGATAAGTATGCGAGCATTAGAAAAGATGATTGTTTCACGCAGGAAAAAGCAAATTCCATAATCATTACTTTTGAATTTCATTATGAATGCTTAATCATTTTTCATTACACGGCGTGAAGAAGGTAGGTAGTTGAATTTACTTCGCACAGGAGCACTATAACGGGCTATTGGTGATGGTCCGGGGTCAAACCCGAAGAGAAAGATCGAGGACAACACCACGTAACGGTCAGATGATGTGGTCACACCTGAGCTGGCACCCCAATCTCCAAAGTTCCACGCCAACGTGAGGACATTTGAGGCTACGACAGATTTAACGTGCACCAGCCCCCTTTGAACACGATGGTCTTTGGTTAGTCAAACTCGCGACACTCCGGTTGCTACTCAGTTACTCTTCCAACCAGACTACCGCGGCTCTCTGGCTGTTTGAGTTTCATGGCGCCAGATCCATAATTGGCCAGAAGATTCTACTGTAATTGTGTTATGAAGTTCCATTGCGGGACTGTTGAAAGTTATTCCGGGACCGTCGAAATTGTATTCCTTTACTGTGTCAATCAGAACAGTGTTATTAAACGGTCGGCGTCTTATAAATTCACTTGTCTTCAACTCGCACTTGGCTGTCATCTCGAGTACCCCTTATGTTAAATTAAAGACTAAGTTCCTTTTGCAAAGAATTTTCTATTTATGAAAAAATGACAAATTGTTATTTTACAGAGAATAAATGCGTGTGTACAATAGATTACAAAATGCATAGAATATTACATAAGCAATCTATGCATTTAATACAATATACAGTCAAATCTCGTCAAGACGAATTTCAGAGGACCGTAAAAAATTGTATTATCCGTAGTTCATGTTATTCGAATTCAGAAAAAGACATTTCAACAATAAAATAAAATATTAATGTATTTACATTACTTACTGTACAAGTATTGGTTCAGATAAATAGTATTCATCACAAAGATTATACAAATAATTCTTCAATAGATATATCCCGATTACCCAATGTTTGTCTTGAAATAGTTCTGTTGTCGATTTTTGTGGGGTTTTCCGGGACATTCTTTAAGAAAATCTTTTATGCGGTCAACACTGCTTAATTGAGCAGATGAATTTTCACTGCCTAACGAAAAGCGGTGAACAATTTCTTAGCCAACAGTAGCTTCTTCTGAAGGCACGCTTATTTCGTCTTCATTTATTCTTCTTTCTTAACTCTTCTACAAATAAATATATTTCGGCGTGAATGTTTGTGATAATACGATTGAAAATAATCCGTTTGACCTTAAGTTTCGAAAATTTGACCGTCTTAACCGGTGATAAGTGTAACCCGAATTCTTAAACGAATGAGTTAATATTATTTGAATATACATTTTGATGGGGATTGGAATTCAGTTCGTGCTATCAGTAATTCGTAGCGAATTCGTCTCATTGAGATTTAACTGCAATTTATAGATATTTAAATGAGAAAAATTAAGACTTTCTAGCGGCGACTTTGGCGCCCTTCTTGCTCGGATTTCTATGCTTCGGACGGTCCTTAATGACACCGGCGACCCCCCCCCCCCTGCCCATTCCGATGAATGGAGGTGCAAGCTTCACACTTCTTCTTGAAGCGTCCCCTTCTATTGACCACTTGTCATTCATACAAAAGGTCATACCAGCGCAGGGAGGGAGTTTCAACCCCTCTTCCAAGAATTCCCCATACTGCGCGAGTCGTTACAAAATCCGTTTGCACTGAGCATTTACGCGTGACGAGTGTGGAGAGAGACTCATTTCATTTCTTTTCCTCACGTGTGCTCAACGCATGTGTTATAGTTAACTGGACTTAAAACAACCGTTTATCGTTCCAGCTATCCAACAGGAATCGTGCTGAAACACTGATTTCTCAAGATACGTGTCACAAATCGTGATTCTTCGTCATTAAGATTTACTCGTCATCCTGTGGTGGGTCTTCTCTCATTGAAAAAGAGCCCAGTTTTGTAATACAAAAGCATTCAAAATGTCGAATAGTAGCAGAGTGGCCTTGTTCTATCGATTCATAATGCAGATGTTTGGAAAGTTGGAATACATGGAGCGAGGCAAAAGAATAAAGTTCTTATTCAGGATCTTGAGATGCATCAACAGTTGCGTATTCCTTCCAACTGAATCGAAGCAGTATATCTTCTTCGAGCCATTGTTGAAAAGTCTTAAAAAGAATTTTGATCAGGACTCGGAGATCGTGATCTCCAGCATCCAGGAGTTATGCGGTAGTCCCCACTTGACGAGTGGTCTCTTGGAGCACATGATAGATGCTGACCACCTGGAGTTCGCATTGTTCCATGCAAGAAGAATGAAATGTACCTACTACACCCTCTGGGAAGGAGTGGGGGATGGATATGATGCTTCGGAATTCCATTTAACACATCTAGTCACTAGATTTGCAGGCACTACTCTTAAACCTTTCTATACAAAGGCATTACCTGTTTTATTGAAATATGGATTTCGGTTCCGGTTTCAGGAATCTGCATACCGAATGTTGCATACGGTATTGTTATGTATCAGGTGAGTGACATAATTTTTCATGTTATTTTAACCCTGAGGGGTCCACCCGTTCAACCCCCCTGCATGACTTCTAACCAGTTTTGACCTTATAGCTATAATATAAATATAAATTTATAATATAAATTGCGCCAGTAAGTGTTAATTTCGCCAAGGGGTAATCTTGGTTGTGTATGGAAGCCGGCAGTCAAGGCTGACTCGAGACACTAGTCTAGACACGTTTGGGTCCGTCATCGTTTCGTTATCCACTGCACGAAGTTATTATTTCAAGTGAATCTCTGTTTATGTGTTAGGTTTGTTTTTGACTTACTGGCGTGTTTACTAAGTTTTTTGTGTGTGGTACTGATAGTTGAATAAAAGTGATATCTGAAGACATCCAAAGAAAGTTTGAAATTTATTCAAGTGAATATATTTTTACTAATGCAGGTAAATTTTAAAATTAATAAGAATTTAATAAAATGTTAAATTGATAAAAGTTATAAATTTTCAAGTTTCAAGTGAACGCTATTTGCATTAAGTTTAAAAAAGTTATTAAATATTGGTATTTTTACCAGGGCTTCGAACCGGAACTGAACCGAAAAAATTGAAAAATTGTGGTTCTTTAACCGTAAACCGAACCCCAAAAATAGTCCACCTCTGAACCCGAATCGAAATCGAAAACGTTATTTTTTGTACCGGTTTTCAGTTAATTTATACTTATTTCGGTTCAGACACAAATTTTTAACTAAAAGATTTTCAAACTCTTTTTTATCTGCCGCTCAAATATAGCAAAGAGTAGCTGACTGCGTGCGCTTTCAAGGACTTTTATTGTATTGCAAGCAAAATTCCACAGAATCCATTAACTGGCATAAAACATCAACAGTTCTTTCTTTCGACACGTTCCCTGCGAGAATTCAAAAAGGATTATGAACTTTATAATCAATAATAATTTATAATAAAAGTATTACGTACTTTATAATTTACATAAAGTGATTATCAGGTTAAGTGCAAATATTTTCCGCTATAGGTTGAGTGCTTGGTAGGCAAATCTAAGGTACAGAGGATTTTTATAAATTTAATTCATGATAATTTATTTCACAAATTCAATTTTTATGAAAATTTTAAAAAGATCTCTTTAAAAGACTTTAATGACCCCTAGACATCGATTCGAAAAAAATACGGTTCGAAGCCCTGATTTTTACATAATTAGAAAACAAGAATTCTAAATTTACTTAAAAAGTAAATTTTTTTCCTCTGTATAATACCAATATTCTCCAACTAACATTTATTTGAATTTTTTTTTGGTCCATAACAAGGATGAATTCAAAGAAAACAAAAGTTGTTGATGAAAACAGGAAATTTAATGATCGTTGGGGAAAAGATTATTTTTTCACAATGCAGAATTCAAAATTAATGTGTTTAATTTGTAGAGTCGCTGTATTTAAGGAAATAACATTAAAAGGCATCATGAGACAAAACATATTGAATATGTAAATTTCAGTAAAGAAGTAAAAAGTTTTAAGTTAACTGCGCTTAAATCGCATCTGAAAGCTCAGCAAACGATGTTTGATTCATTATTACAACAACCATCCACCATTGTCAAAGCAAGTTATTCTGTTGCCATGTTGATTGCAAAGAAAATGAAACCATTTTCGGATGGTGAACTGGTAAAGGACTGTTTGGAAGCAATTTTAAAGATGTTTTGCCTGATAAAAGCAAATTATTTTTAAGTATCAGTCTTTCACACCAAACTATATGTTGTCGCATTGATGACATTTCAGCTGAAATCGTAGTAACTTTGCGAGATAAAATTAACCAATTCAAATATATTCTTTGGCATTTGATGAAAGTACAGATATATCAGACACTTCTCAACTTGTGATATTTATAAATTCGCGGTGTGGATCATTCATTCCAAGTGACAGAAGAAATGTTAAATCTTTTACATTTAAAAGACACAACTAGAGGAGATGTTTTACAGGCGATTGAAAAATGTTTAGCCGAAAATAGCTTAAATTTTGAGGCTCTTTCAGGATTAACAACAGATGAAGCACCTGCTTTGGTAGGTAAAAGTAAGGGAGCTGTAAAATTACTTATGGATAAGCTAGATTGCAGAGGCATTAAAACCAATGATATTTTCATTAGTCACTGTTTTATACATCAACAAAATTTATGTGCTGGATTATTATCCATGAATCACGTTATGAAAGTAGTTCTAAAAAATAGTAAATTACATTCGTTCACATGCTCTTTAGCATCGGCAATTCAAAGAATTCCTTAGCGAATTATCTGAATATGGTGATATCGTATATTTTACCAATGTTAGATGGCTAAGTCGTGGAAAATATTTAAAAAGATTTTTTAATTTGGGGAGGAAATAGATATGTTTATGAACGAGAAACAAGAATCTGTTCCTGAATTAAGTGATTATTGGTTGTTAGACCTGTTTTTTTGGTGGATATAACAAAAATACTTAATCAGCTAAATAAGGACTTGCAAGGGCAAGATAATTTAATAATCGATACTTGTAATTTCATCAAAGCTTTTAATAAGAAATTATTGTTATTTAAGTGCCAACTTAGAAATAATAATTTCATCCGAGAGGTATTCCAACTTAAGATATTTTGCACAACGAGTTGTAAGTGCTTTTGGATCCACTAATGTTTGTAAAACATTTTTTTCGAAGATGAAATTTACAGAGTTCATCACGTAACTCATTAACTGATGCCAATTTAGAAAACTAGCTACAATACCGAACATAAATATAGATTTACAAAAATTAAGTGAAGGAAAGGATAAACAAATATCTCATTAATTAAGACTCGAAGAGTTCATTATATTTGAATCATAGTATAACAATAAAATTTTATTCATTTTGTATTTGTATTATATTTTTAAAAAGCATGTTTACCTAAAGTGCGGCCCGCTGTAATGTTACTCGTCATCAAAGTGGCCCGTGAAACCATTTGGGTTGGCCAGGCCTGCCTTAGATAGTCTAATGTTTGAATATTGTTTGCACCAGATTTTTGGTGAGACTGGAACCGATTACATTCAACCCTGCTTAATGACAGCTTTTCAATGGATTTCCCTATTGTATGACAAAAAATGTTATTTCGTTAGATTATTCCATAAAGCTAATGATACCATACAAGTATGTAAACTGGGGTCAGATTTCAAGTCGTTTTGATCTTTCATATATCTAATAGAACTTTGTATACAAAACACTTAGCTTCAGATACTTCTACAGTAGACTAAAATCTGTACCAAAAAGGTTCACATTTCTTCTAAAATGATCTCAATATATGCATATTGCAAATATTTAAATCTGCGCCTCTCTTGCATAATAATGTAGAGAAAGATAAAAGTTATTTAATAATGTTAACTTATTTAATAGTATTAACGGTTATTACTGTAAGTTATTTATTATCAAACAGCAACTAATGCTAGCAGTTGCCAATAGAATTTATTGGTTATTATAACAGTTAGAAATCTTCATCAACGGTCAATTTTAAGGTATCTGTATACCTTCGCAGAGACAATTTTTTTAAATTACCAAAGAATTTAAATTGCTTTACATTTGTTATTGATTTTTACTAGCAAAAGCATTTTAGGACAGAAAGTATTGTTTAAAATTTAGTTTTTATAAAAATGGAGTAAAAATTGTCAAAAATACCATTTACTCAAAACGTCATATTTTAAAAAAATAATGGACATTTTTCCAGTTTGTAAAGTGCATTATCGTCTAAAGAATGTATTGAACTACAATTATTATTATATTGTTATATTTAAATTAATTGTGGAATTTAAAGTCAGTCATCCCTAAAAAAGCATGAAAAAAGAGCAAAATGCAAAACATTCAGGTTTACAGCCTGCTCAATTTTTTTAAATGAATATTTCTTAATAGTTCAATCTTGCCTGTATAATCGTGTATAAAACATGTACATGTATAAAAAATTTCAAAAGAATTTAATGGCTGCATTCTGAGATTGCAGCATTCTGATTTGTTTCACTACAATACCCCAAAACGTTTATCGATAACTGTTGATGTTTTCGATAACACTTACTGTTATTTTGTTACTGTTTACACTGTTTTTTAAACTGCTGTTGGAATCACAGCCCATCTCTCAATATCGGCAGCTTGAGTTGGATGTGAACTCTTGGCTCTATTGCTAGTATTAAGGTTGGTCTCTTAAAAAGAAATTTGAAAAAATTTAGCTGTGAATTTAAGACAGATTTTGGTTCAGCATGACAATAATCCAAAACACATCGTGTTCAATACAAAGGTCTGATAGGCAAAACCGATCAAAACGACTTAAAATTTGATCCCAGTTTAAAAATTTGTGTCGTATCTTAACATTTATGACAAAATCTGAAGAAATTAGAATGTTTGTCATAAAACTGAAAATCTATCAAGTCAGCAAAGAAAAGAATGAAATTGGTTCCAGTTTAAAAAATACCTGCTGAAAACAGAATAATGTAATTTTATGTACTGCACACACAGGACAGATATTACGGTGGTAAATATGTAGCCTACGTTACCCGCAAGGTTCCAAAGAATAAGTGTACCAAATTTGGTATGGATTGGTCAAACGGTGTAGATTTATATAGAGAACAGACACCAACTCTGATAGAAGATAAACAAAATTAGTATGGTTCGAATGAGCATTATCCTGATGTTCATTTTAAATACATGAATTTTATTTTCACCAGAAGGGCGACATTACCTTCATTTTCCCACGTTCCAAGAAGGCTAGGGCAGCGGTAGCCCGGTTGGAAGAAAAGCTGATTAGCAACCGGAAAGTTGCGCGTTCGAAACTCGATCCATCCATAGATCGTCATGTACATGGGTCTGGTGCATGTTAAATCCATCGTGTCCTTACGTTGGTGGGGTGTATTAGTTTGGAGAGTGCGATGCAACTCAGGAGTTGACTTCGTCATCAAAATTACGAGGCGTTGCTCCAGCGCGAAGTTAATTCAACTACCTACATCCGAAAAAACTAGCTTCGCATCTGTATATCAATATCCGTGGATACCAGTAATTTGGTCAACCATGGAATTGTATTATTAAATTCTGAGTATCGCTATCTGCAGTGATTTATTTAAAGAAAGTGGAAAAGAGAGAGAAATTATATAAAAGAAAAGAGAAAATAAACAAAATACTCGTTAACAAATACTTGAGCGTCTCTTTTGCAACAGCATTAGTTTTTGTTTGTATCCTAACCGAGCCTGACCTTGTTATTCGATGCCAGAGGCTTAAATTTCACATTTTGAGTGTTATTTTTTAAAAGCTATAGCATTGATAACGGTTAAATAACATTCTTGGCGATCGCCATTCATGCTTTTGCATGGCAGCCTTTCCCTAACGTGCTTTCACACCTATCCGTTTCAGTCTACCATTGCAACATCAAAGAGGTGGAACTGTAATTTTAATGACGATCACCAGAAATAATTCAAAATTAGACATGCTGTGTTTAGTGAGGCTCCTGGGAGAAGGCAGTCAACCTTGGGTAAGTTGAATTTCGGATAGGTGTGAAAGCGCGCTAGGGGAAGGCTGCCATGCAAAAACAGGAATGGCGATGTTTTCCCCCTGCCAACTCCTTATCAATGCTATCGCTTTCGGCAAAGAACGATAAATTAAGAACCAGAACCCTGCTAAAGGCGTCAATTGTCAAATGGATTTGTTAACGTTATGCCAACATTGTAATGTCAGGGCTGCCACAGGCGACATTTATTACTATTTTTCAACCTTGGCGACGAGGGGTGGGGTTTTGAGCAAATTCGCCTCAAAGGGCGTAATTAAATTCAAAATTTTGGAAACCTTTTCGAAAATTTTGCCGAATTTTTTGAAAATTCAAAAAAGGCCAACGAAAATTTAATTCCCTTTTCTTAAACGTATATAGAAAAATGTTGTTCGGATTAAAATTTCAATTTATTGACGTCTGTTTCAGGCTTATCGCTTACAATCCAACAAATGGATTGATCAGCGCATTTTGAGCTTGAGCCGATTCATGTTGTATCTGAGCAACTAAAATTGCTACTAAAATAGGGTTTAAGAGGAGACTTTTTGCTTCTATTTTTTTAAATGTTATGCTATTATTTCACAAGAGTTGATGTGGTAGCTCTGAAATTTTCACTTACATTTTTGTATGGTGTTTGTCACAGAAAAATAATTGTAAGCTCGAATTTTTTTATGTAATAAACCTTTTTCATCATTTCCCTACTTTTTCATGAATACAGAATGAACATGACTCCATTTTCGTCATCCCAAATCTGCAGTTTTTGTCAAGTAAATATGGTCAGCCTAGCTTTAGAGAAACGCTGTCGCTTTATGTGTCACTAAATTTATGAGGGTTAAATTATAACTTATGTAAAAATTTTCTTCTCATTTCAGTTTCGGCGGGAGATATATCCAAGAATACTTCATATTTGTCTTACTACGATTCAAGCGCCGAGAACTGATGGCGTTGTACATCTTTCTCATTTGTGCAATATACAAACCCAAACGCAGGAAGCGGCTATTGCTTTGCATATCGAGAGCAGAGCCTGATCCGTTCATCACGCCTTGGATTATGTACGATACTCTGAGAAAAGTGCTGATTCCTGACCGCCATTCACACCTGTGGAATGCCTGCCTTCAGTACGAGGATTTTAAACTATATGACGATGCCTACTCGATATATAGGCCTAGGAGACTCTCCCATCTTGCTCGATGTGCCATCAGGGAACGTTTGGCCAACAACCGCCAGCTTCCTGATGGGATTGAGGATCTAGGATTGCCAGAGAAAATGAAACCGTATTTGTACCTTAAAGAATGAACTTAGTGCTTCACCATTGTTGTTACATTTTTAATGATGTTAGCTTACATTAAGTAAAAGAAGAGAGGGGTATCATTTTGTTCACATTGTATATATCATATTCATTACGATGATTCAATGTAAAGAAGAATTTTGTGGACTGTTCAAGTTTTATGTATTTAAAAACTGTTTTCTCTTATTTATCATGTCTGGAAACAACCATTAATCATTATTCTTAATTCAAGATTAAATTAAAATTAAACTGACATGAACCTTTTAAATTGTGCTGTTTTAATGTTTAAAGGTTTTCGATACTTTGAAATAACCTGTTGTTGGTGTCCTTTATGTAATTGTGTTTTATGTGTAATGAATGATAAGTTTATGTACCATGTGTTTCTTATTTTAAACAGTTTTTGCTTTTGTTATTTTAGGCATTTTTTGTTAATTCTACAGAAATAATCTGTCAATCGTCATGACGAATCTCCCTAAAGAATAAAGTTTTGTGTGCTATAAAAATTGTAAATAATTTCGCATTGTATTAATACCATTACTGATGGACTTTCTATATAGCTTCAAACATACTGGATAACATTAATTATTGTTTAAGCATTTATATCCAGTCTTGTTTTTTCGTTCAAATAGTTTACTTATAGTTTATGTGTACTCACACTTAAAATGGATTATTCGTAAAGTACACATAGAAAGAATGCCATTAAAAACTGGATAGCAAGGAAGTACGTTAATAGATAAAATGAAGTGGATTTTTATTTTTTAAATAAATTATGAATAGCATTATCCGATTAGTGTAATTTGCAATTAAATCAATAATTATGGCATTTACAATTTTGTGTTTCAATATGCTTAAAAATTATTATCAGTAATTTTTAAAATACATTTGATTCTATGAGTTCCAAAATTAATATCACATTGACTGTATTTGGAAATATAAGAATGAGATTAAATACCTTTATCTAGTAAATATTGAAGTATCTGAGAAGAATGTCAGATCATCTGTCCAGGATAGATCAAGGATCTAATGATCTGATGGCGTTAAATCTAATATTTCATATTCAGGTCTGATAACAGGGGAATGGAAAACAAAAATTTCATTTAAAATTTTTTAAAGATTTAAACAGTCTCTTTAATGCTTTTTTATATGCTCATTTTGTTTCAACATTGAGGGTTTTAAAAATATAAATAAAACTAATCACCCTAAGTTTTACTTGATTTCCTGGAAATTAACTCTTGATTTTCACTCACCTTTTTATATGCTACTAGCTGAATTACCTGGTGTTGCTCGGGTTGAAATGGTTAAATGTTGCTTGAAAAGTTAATTAGAATAATCACTTTCCTTTCACAGAAAAATGCAATCATTTAAGGGGGCACAGTACCTTTAAGCATACAAATGAATAGGTAAAATAGACTAATTTAGGTAAGCTGTATCACCAAAAGTTTTATGTGTATCATAATGAAATTTTTTGCAGGATTTATTTATACTTTATACTACACAATACAAAAAAATTGGTTTGATTTTTAAAAATTAAATAATATTTTACTAGAATTAACATAGTCATTTTAAACGTACCTTTTTGCAAGCATAACTTGTGAACAACATTATGAGTCATCCTGTGATTTTTTTTCTATAAAACTAATGGCTGATATGAGTAACACAATGCTTTACTTTAAATTATAACCAAAAATAGTAGTTAAGTAACACATAAATATAACAATCAATTAATATTCCACTTCATTAATTTTTTCCAAATTTTCGCTCATACGATATCAAACTTTTTAAACATATTTTTAGCTTTTGAGTAAAATTTTGATTTCATTTTGAAGCCCTCTTGATAATCTATTTTCATTCAAAATTTCAAGAGAGTCTACGTTCATTAGTTGCAGAGTTATAGAGCGCGCAAGCTTGAGAATTACCATTCTGAGATAAATGCAATTATAGTTGAAGTAGTTATTTTTAGCATTCACGTGCGTTCAAATAAACAAATAGATTTGTGAAATGAAAGAGTTGAGTAGTACATATTCTGCTTATATTTTTTACAGTAAAAATAGTATTATTAAAACTTTCGAAAAAATAAATAGCTTAATTCCAAAAATTAATAGCGTATTTCCAAACCAAAACTAAGAGACGTAAACAAACGAACAGCTGAAAATAAAAATAGGTGTGTTCGAAAAATCCTCATACGAACGAACGCATGCGGTTTTTTTTTACCAGAATCAGAATATTTCAAACTATCTAAATAGATCAAAATTGAGAAATCGATTTTTTTAAGGTTTTAAAGGTACTGTGCCCCTTAAGTTAGGAAAAGACGTTTTAACTTTTTCATAGCTTCTACCATATACTTCGGACGCAAATATATGCATTTAATTCCTGAATATATTGCACTATGTAAGAGATTAAGACATAAATACAAATAGAAACGAATTTCCGACGAAAAATGAAATATTCTACAATTAGCTTTAAGTATGAAAGGGTTGATCAATTTTCACCGAACACCTAATGTAGTCTAGTATAAAAAGTATTTTACAAAAAAAAAAGAAATCTGATAGCAATTTGAATTACGTAATCTCGTCAAACATTCTATGTTACAATGATTCTTAATTTTCAAATCAAAAGGAAATTTTATCATGGAGCAACAGTTAGCACTTTTTACATATTAACAGAAGAATTAAGGAAGCGGTCAGTTTGACCGCAAAGTAATTTTAACGGTCTATAAATATATTATTTCCTCACGAAGGGCCGCGGTAGCGCGATTGGGAGAGCAGCGGATTAGCAACCAGAAGGTTGCGAGTTCGAAACTCGATCCAATCAAAGACCATCGTGTACGGGGGATGGTGCACGTTAAATCTGTCTTGGTCTCAAATGTCCTCACGTTGGCGTGGTGTGGAATTTTGGAGAATGGGGTCAGGTGTCGCCTCGTCATCCGACCATGGTTCAAAATGACGAAGTATTGTCCTCGGATCTTTCCCTTTGGCTTGTTTCTGTTTGGGGACAGTCAGATGTGAGAAAAGTAAGGTATATCATAGTTATCGTGCATTCTATTAAAAGATCGTGAGAAAGTGTGAAAACAAAAACAATACGCAAAATATATTGGCATTAGGACTATCTTTATTTCCATCGAAGAATTTATTTGAAAGCTGGCTCCATTTTGCTTGAAATAATTAAATAATGGATCACAGGCTATTTCTGGAAAAATGACCGTATCCATCACAAGCCCGGAAGTATTCGATTTTGTCTTCAAAGTAGTCCTAATTGTATAATCGCAGGAAATGCTTTTCTACACTTATATTATGTTCCCTTTTTAGAATGTATTTAAAGAAACTATCAAAGTTAGTGTTATTAGGGGTTACATCCAACCTTCTAGCGAGCGAAGTAAATAGAATTGAGTAGCATTTTGTTTAATTTGTTTTTTGGGGGGAGGCGGCGATAGCAATTGGACGATGAAAATTTATTTATTCTAAGTAGCTTACAAGTATTTCGAATAGCTATTGTGTTCTCTTCTATTTATTATTTATCTCCGGATGAGAAAATTGTTCTAACGTACTACAGAGAGGGTACATCCAGATATACATAAAGAAAATCTACCAGCGGCTCATCAGTATCAAATATTTTTTAGGACAAAAAGAAAATTCTGAGATTTCAGAACTTCGTTGAACATTGTGACGTCCGAAAGTGGGTTAGCCTCTAGTTGGACACAAACTAGCCGTATATCGAACATAAATTCATAAAAATAAATTAAACGCAAACACCTGACAGCAATGTTACCATCTATTAGGATGTTTCACAAAAAATTATTAAAATAGGAAAAACAAAACAAAAGAGGAATATATATTGCTTGCGCAATTTCAAACGCTATTTGGGAAATTACACTAGGCTATAAATTGCTACTTTTTTTAGTTATTTCTTATAAACGAGTATCCTCTAAGAATATCTGGTATCCGTTTCTAATCTGGGGCAGGGAGAACCTATTTGGAGGGCCGTATCTGATTTTGCGGCTCGGTCGAACCTATCCTTAGAGCCTTATAGGATCTGCGTCCGGTCAAACCTGTCCTTAGGGCTGTATCGGGTCTGATAATTCTGTCGGGAGGCCGTATCTGAACAGCGGGCCGGTTAAACTATCCGTAGAGCCATATTTCTCTTCTTCGGAGTATGTAAACATATCCAGTGGGTCATATCTCTTCTATAGACCGGGTAAACGTGTCGCGAGGGCCGTACCTGGTTTTCGAAGTGGATAAATCTATTTTGAGGGCCGTATCGAGACTGCGGGCCATATAAAAACATTTTTATGGTCGTGTCTGGTTCCCGGGCCTGAGATCAATCCATTCCTCACAACTAATTTGTCTTACGCGTACGGTCATTTATCTTATACATAAGTTTTTTTGCGATGGGCTAGTTAATCTTCTTCCCGAAGAGAACTGCTATTTCACAAATAGCTAAAAATCTCAAGTCACTAAATCCGATTTCTTAATTTAAATAACATAAGGATAGTGAAACATTTTTATTATCCTGCGTCCATCTCCGGCCTCTCTGCGTGCAGCTTGTCCGCTTTTGGACCTTGCGCCATAAAACTTCAACATCCAATCCAATCCGGCCTCTCTTGTCAATCGATGAGCAGCCAAATAGAGTTCTGAAGTGAAAAAATTTGCTTTGAAAACACTATCAACAGTATTTTCAATTCTATTGTCCGGAATTTTAGGGCAGTCCTGAGGTGGTCTCCAGTCAATTCGTCTAGTTCTCAAAGACGAAAGATAGCTGATCTCGCGACTCTAATAGATATAAGGTAGGTAATCATGTCCGATACGTAGTCAAAAGCAAGCGACTCATACAGCTCTGGGCAAGGAACCTGAGATACGAGCTTTATTCCTCAATAAAAAATTCCAGTTCTGTCCTGTCGACATCTCTTTGCAGTTTGAAATTTCTTATAGATGATCAAATAAACCTCTTGATGTTGAGTAGAGGTAAAATGGATTTAGGTTGGGCCACAGGGCCCTAGCCGATTTGTTCTTACCATATATACCACAGTGACCTGGAATCCACTGTAAGGCAACTTTTTTCTGAACCTTCCCAAGGTGGCTTAGTTTTTATCTACATCGACGCTCACAAGATCACATTCATTTTTAATTGGGGTGGTAAGACCTATTATTGCTGCCTGGGAGAATCGGTGAAAAATGGATAGTAAAACACAAAAACTATGCGATTGTCAATAGACAACTTGTTCCTATATTCTAGTTTCAGTGACCTTGTCTCAAAATATATGCAGTCGCTTTGTCTAGGATTGCAGGTTTGGCCGATATGGTCTCGGTTTGAAGGGTGCGTCCCGGGATCGTTTTATCCAAGCTTTTTAGGAAACTGGTTCCCAACATAAAAAGTATTAGGACGGCTCAAAATGTCTGGATTCCTAGCAAATGGGTAATTCTGCTCACAAGGTTAGCCCAAAGTACAGCAAATACTAATGAGCAAAATGCTATGATACATACTTATATTTCGAATTTTCTAATTCTGCCAAGGCCATCACTTCATAAAATGTGTAGTTCATCGGTACCAGAAGAGAAATGGTATGTATGATATCTTTATCGTCTCCAATGAACAGAGAATATTGAATGCGCATTTTGGGCCCAAGGTAGTCGTTAATTTCAGAAACGATATCTATAAAAAACTGAACTGTTAATAGTCATTATCAGGAAAACTTAATTTTTTCACTCAGGTATTATTTTTTAAGACTAGCAAACGGAGAAATTGCAAAAAGTTTTACCATCACCATGTTTCCTAGGATTCTGGGAGCAATTGATTTTCGCTAGATCAGACAGCGTTTTCCCATTCAATATTGGAAGTGCCAAGTATGCCGACAAGAAGTCTATAGAAGACGAATTCAAATGCTTTATTAAATATTTAATAGTTGTGTCTACATTCCAATCTATGCTCTCCTCTTTTCCACTTGAAATGAGTGCCTGAAAATTTCAAAACATTTGAATCTTAAAATTGAATTGCAGAAAAAAAAGTCTTTTAGTATCCTGTCATTATTTGTTTCATATCTATCCAAATCAGTTAATTAAATTAAATCTATACTGTGGTGAAAAAAGGCCAATGTCCAAATTCACTGATTGAGTTATGCCCACAAATCACTTCAAGGTAAAGAAAGTTATAAAAAGTACCAATGCCCTGTTGTCAACGTATTATGAAATTATCAAAGCATTGTAAAGTATTTTCACGCTGTATTCAAAAAATAATAAAACTACGAAATTAGGTGTTACCAAAACTTGCAATATGGACATTGGTTCTTTTTCAACCAAAGTATCATTTTCCTACACAAGGTTTCGTTTCGTTAATAGCTGAATAATTGTGTAAGCAAACCGAAAATGTCTTTCAAAATGAATCTGTTTGGTCATAAAATATCAGAAAGCTCAGATTCAGGTTTTCCATTCAGTTAAATTTCTCCGCCGTCAGTGATAATACTCGTGATGACGATTAGGGCCCTTTAGAAAATATATTCAGTATAAAATAATTGCAATGACACTAAACTTAAAACCAATCCTTAAATACTCCGTTTATCAAACTTTTTAAATATATATTACATTTTTCAATTAAGAAATATTTATAGTTATTAGTACAAAATCAGCAAATTTTATCTAAAGTCCAGTCTACATAAAATACCATTCTCTTAAAAGGAAGAAATTAGAGCGTTTCTAGGTTATTAATCTGTAGTATTTACCACTTAAAGAGGCAGTATAATGACAAAATCACCAAAATCGATCGAAAATAGATTTTTAAATTTCAGTATTCAAAAGTAATTGATATAAAATTATGAGGGCAAAAAGATTTTTTCAAATACGATCATTTTGAGGAAGTTACATATAAACAACATCGAATAGATAAATATAGCAAGTCTTTTGATCTACCCCACACCTGTTTATCTGATTTTAATTTATTTAACCAGATGTGCGAAATTTTGTTTGGATCATCCCTTGAAATCTGCTGTATATAAGTGTTAATGTGAGAGAGAAATTCATTATACTTCCAAACTTAAGATTTTGTTTAAAATGTTTTACCATTGCTTTTTTGTAAATTTTGAGTGTTTAGTACAAGTTTTTTTGCTTTACTGATGTACCGACTTACCAAATGAAGTAAATTTAATTTATACGCGTACAAACTATTGTGGGAATTAAAATTTTGACAATACGTGGAAAATTAACTAATGCGCATGGGACCTATTATTTTTTGCTAATTCATCGCAATTTTTCGCCATGTTTTATATAATAACTTCCGAATGACATACTATTTTTGCACCAAACTTGAAATATAGAATTTTTAATAAAAAACAGTCTGTGCAAATTTTATAACAATGGAATAATAACTGAAAACTTTGTTTTGAAAGTCCACTGTCCCCTCAAATAAGAGGGAAGGAAAATGAGTTTGCATCAGAATCTAGAACAATGATTATTTTCAGTACCTGCAGGAATTGCAATAAAAGTCCACTTCATGTGTTCCTGTTGGGTAGAATTCACATCACATACCTAAATAAGCATGAATTAGTTTTATGATGATAAATACGCCCTCTGAACATTATAAATGAACCAAAAGGGCCTTACATGACGTATTTATGTAATTTAGCTTACATCGCACTGGATGAACAAAACGGGCTATTGGTGACGTCCAGGTCAATACCAAAGGAAAAGACCCGAGGACAACACCTCGTAATTTTGAACCACGGTTAGATTACGAGATCAACATCTGAACTAGCGCCCCGCTCTCTCCAAACACTTCTATATCACGAGAGGACAATTGAGGCCACGACATATTTAACGTGCACCAGCCCCCACGTACATGACGGTCTTTATTTGAATCGAGTTTCGAACTCGCAACCCTCCGGTTGCTAATCCACTATACTACCAACTGGGTTACCACGGCCCCCTTGCCTTACACGAGATTGTGTTTAACGTTACAAATTCAAAAGAAATTCTGTATTTCGCAACGATTGGGAACATCAATCCGTAAATGGTATAATATAGTCAAGAACGTACTTGAGCTATCATTCCTGTTGTATAGACGTTCCCAAAGCTACCATCTTCCTCTTGGAATCCTTTGAAACGTTTTATTGCGTCTTGATAAAGTGTAAAAGTGGAGGAATTCTGTGAGGTATTCTCAAAGATGTTCTCGCATGATAGAGCTATCACAGCCATAGCTTGAATATCTGTTACCAGTCAAACAGAAAACATCGTTTATATATATGCTAAATAAAACCTAACAATCTTTTATTAACGTTGTAATAGAAATTTGTAATAACTTACCTCTCACAAAGGGATAATCAGAGTCACTACTCAAAATGCTATTTAAGTCATCGGCAGCTTTTGGAGGCCATGTTTCGTTGGCATTGCAAAGTGCTAGATAGGCTATAGGATGAGTGAAATTCTGAGTTTGTTCAACTTGTTCTTTGAGACGCTTTACCAAGTTATTGCCAAAGAAACTTCGAGGATTGTGACAAGTTACTAACAAGGAATTCAAAAGCATGCTCAACTGGTTATTCGAAAGTGAGGACCTAAAACAAGAGACAAAATTTCATTAATCTAAGAGAAGACCAAACGAAAGTTTAGAAGCATATTATTCCAAATTGATACGAATTTCTTTAAATTTTGTGTAGGAGATAAAACACAGGAACATTACATTTTGAGCGAGAAGTAAATTCTATTTTCAAATTGATTTAATCAAGGTTAAGAGGGAAGAAGATACCATATACATATTTCTAGAATTCTTTTCACATAAATAACGACTGTGTTCAATGCATGCTTCTGAAATAGTAGAAGTTGAGAAAAATGTACCCTTATCAATTTTAACTTATGGAATTCTAATAGACACGTCAATAATATGAAACTAATGGTCGAAAGTCAAAATAATTTATACTTGTTTTGATGAAAAACATGGTATCATTTATGATTTTACAAAAATAATTTCAAAAATCGAAAATTGTGAACTTTTATTTAAAAAGCCTTTGACCGTAAGAGTCTTCGTTGCACTTTTACTAACTTAATAGAAATATATTCTGTAAAAGGTAGATGTAGATGCAGAAAACGGGAAAGATGTTTAATATGAAATCCAGATCGAGTTTGATCATTTATTTTTACGCAGCTTGTATAATTTTCGAGTATTCTTGGAGTCAAGTTAAAACTTTTGCTTTTAAAATTTATTCTCAGATTTCGTAAAATAAAATTGCTTGCTGTGAATCATATGCATGCCTTTTCCAGCCATTTGTGAAAGCCCGAAAAGTGGTAACTAATTAGATTTCATATCAGATGCTTAGTTCTCAAAATATAGTGACTGAGAAAACTTTTCCAAATTTTATTTTTATTAGGACACTGTTCACAGAAAATCATTCACGTTGTCAATGTGTGGAAGTTTGGAGAGTGTGGTACCAGCTCAGGTGTTGACCTTGTTATCAGACGTGGTTCAAACTTACGAGGTCATGTTCTCGGATCTTTCCCTTCGCAATTGATACTAGACAGCCGCCAATAGCCCGTTGTGTTGCACCAATGCTATGTTAATTCAACTACCTATCAACCACAGAAAACCATTACTACTCTATTGGAATAAGAGCTATCGTCGATTTGTTTTCATACTAAATTAGAAACAAAATGTTTGCTTCACTTCCGAATGGATAAATTACTATATTTCTGTTTATAAATTTAAAAAGGTAACAATGAACAAAAAACTTTGATTTGCATTATGAATAAAGTTATTTTATAATAAAGGTTTTTAGCATAATATCCATTAATACGCACAAGTCGTTAATTTACATATCGGAGAACGAAGTTGCAGACTTAATTGTTACGTAAAGAAATTGCATTTGTCTACAACAATTGCACAGCAATTGCTTTTGAAAGCATTTCTAACCTTAGAAGTGCCACAGATATCTTTAGCTCTGTTTCCTTAGCCATCAATTCTTCTTCTAGAACTGTACCATTGAAATTTGCACCAGATGCTAAATACAAAGCCACGACGGCTCTTGGTGTATTTTCTTTCCAGCCCCATGATGGAGTCCGCGTTGTCTTCAGCCAAGATATGGCCGATATTCGAGCTTCCGTGACTCCTTTGATGGCCTTAATTCCGGTTTCTGAAACAAATATTGTTTTTAGTACCTTTTTTTGGTGATTTCGTATTTTTAACCTCTTTTGATGATGATTGATATTAATTGATAGACTGTTGACAGAAATATTGCGAATTGACTTTCATGCCTCTTTGACTGGTCCATTACTTTTCTATCTATTATTAGACCAGCTTCCTATATCTGTGGTCCCAGTACCCCGTTAGATGAAGGGTATCTTCTCAACTACAAATATGTATTCAAAAGTCTTCAACGTTGAACTTGCACAAATGTAGTAATTTGCTCAACAAATTTTGTAATTTCTTAAACGAGGGAAATTGATTACTCATTATACGAGGAGTACAAAAATATTTTTATGTTTCCCAAACCCTTTGCATACCTGCCTACTTTCCATATTTTTCATGTCTTTTATTAAAAATATTTTTTAGGGAGGAAATTCTTACGAGAAGCCAAATTCGAAGTTTTCGCGCCAAGTCATTACAACCATGAAAGAAAAACATCGAAATTGGTAATTACTGGACTGTCGTAAAAACTTTTGGCACTAAATTTCAAGAAAATCCTCCGATATATCTCTAAAACACTTAAGAAAAGTAAATGATCATTTTTGCAAACATTTGGCGCAATTCTGTGTGATCTAGAACCAAATAAAAATATCAACAAAATCTGTTCCGCCGTGTTAGAATGTCGTGAACCATAACAATTGGGTTTCTTTTTTGGGTTCAAACTGTTTTCACAGATCCCAATTTAGCGCTTTTAAAAAATTTTTATTTCAATAAATTATTTTAAGTATTTCTTATTGCTGACAATCACGCGTTGGTTTTTATGCCATAAAAATCTTCGGGATTTTTTTCTTAGAATATAAAAGGGATGCATTTGCCTTCAGGTACCGGTACTTTCATTACAAGGTGGGATTTGTACATTGCATACATTCGTGAATCATTGATTGGCCACTTTATTAAAGACCTCCTCTATTGTCTTGTTGAAACTACGATCGCGTTGAGAAATTCAATAATTTTGAAAGGTGGTGTAATTTCCTATAGTGTTGTAAGCGTCTTGCAGTTGTTGGAGATAGCACAGCTTTTTGTCAGTTACTATAAATTTTATGGTGCCACAAACATTTAAGCATTCCGCTACATCTCATTCCACACTATACAAGATTGAGACATGAGTATTGTTCAGGCCCATAGAACGAGGTGAACTGATTCTCCTCAGTGGCGTAGTACTATATGAAACCCAGACATAAATCTTAGCGGACATCAGTTTCGATTTAAAATGTGCGTTTTCTCTCGCACTATATCCTCACAACTGTAAGTGACTTGTTTCCTTTTCACCAAACCTGAGGCTCTATTGCTGTACCTGATCGGTTAGTGGTGTTTGTCATGCGCAATCTCTACCGCTAATCCTTTCTTTCATTGAAGCTAACCTCGGTCCAGCTGATATCAGTGGTTGATTGATCTTTGCGCATGATATATCAGACTTACGCTTAAAAAACAGCACACTGTCTACTTTTATTCCTTGTATTCTATTTATTGAATGCTTTTTTAATACTGTAATTTTATCATGAGTGAGATATTGGGAATACCGAATGAAAATGTGTTCGATTTTTGTGACGGTTTATGTTTGTTAATTATCCTGTAAAATATTGCGTTTGTTTGAAACCAAAGGACTCCCTTTACAATTTTTAAAAGTTGTGAGCAAAAACCATGTGCTGACATTTCTATCATAGTGCGAGAGATTCCCATTGATGGCAGCTGTGGGAAAATATCAAACCAGACCTTTTATCTACGTATGGTTCATAGTAGAGCAAAATCAATCTTGGCTCAACATTTGTAAATTATTATACTACGCTACTTATTCTCATATTACTGGTACAAAACAAGGATACAAAACCCCTTTGACAGGGTCCATTACCTAACTAAAATTATTATCAAAAGGATATACAACATATATAATAGCAATGGGTTTCTGTGAGGGCCTTCTTGTTCAAAAATTCATCTAACAACTCCAAAGAAATAAGAATTTACTAATTCAGTTCCAATATATTCGTACTATCTCCTAGCAAATGTATAGTGTTAATCAGGCAAGTCCTTGCATTCGTGCTGTTTTACGCAAAATTGGTACCTTTCATCGACGTGATGAAACAAAAATCTAGTCAAGATTCTATCTAGATTTTCCCACTGAGTGACTGTCCAATTTCAATGTTCTTTTGACGACTGCTATATCTTTCGTTGATTCCTCCAAACAAGAAAGCCATATCTAGGTAAGCCATGCTGTTGAAAAATCCATCAACAAAAGGATTCAAGAATGTGCTAACTAAACAGTTTTTATACGTTTGCACTTCATCTTATCAAATGTATGAAAGGCATTTTCTGTCAAGGATGGCCCTCATATAGTAGGTAAAATAGGTAGCGGTATTGTTTCCTGTCGTTTTCCGAACGTTATGTCATTGAGCTTGTTCTTCAAACACGATTCTTGCACTTTTCCAATAAAAATTTCAAAGAATGAATTCTGGATTGACACACGATAGTTTATTGTGTTAACGTCAATTAGATCAAAAGACAAACTTCAACGAAACTGTGATAGCTATATTTTAAGGAAACCCCGATATGTGTCATACAAGAGCATTTGGTTATCGGAAGTAAAATATTTGCATTCCGTCTTTGCTTGTTTGCACTGAAAATCCCTCTTATAGTATTGGTTTGATAGTGCCTACTCTGTATATCTTTTTGGAGAAAATAAAGAACAGGTCTAAGAATTGTTTCTCAAATTTCTATGCAAATAAATTTGTTTTTAAAATTTAGACTGTAAAAAATTAACGATATTTATCATTCTAAAATATTGTATGAATACTTAAACAAAGTAAGGCAGTATCTTTAAGTTCAATTTCTTCTAGAAGCTTGAGTAATAAACGCTTTCGCCGACATCGAATTGTTTTGGTATTTGTGACATAGAGAAACACAAGGCACAATGAAAGCTTGTATCGGTTTGACGCTACAATGTCATTATTTGCTACATAAGGGCTAATTAGACCGAAAGTATAACTTAGAAAATCTAATGGAAAAGCAATAATGATCTTTTTTAAAATTGATGACGTATCCTTGCAGATTGGTAGTGCCACCTAAGCCCTGAGTACATCAAATTTATTTAAAGAGATACTATACTGAAAAATTTCTAGTTTGTTTAAAATTATACCACTGAAAACCAGGGGTCTAATTTTGTTGACTCTTCGTATACAATGCCCTATAACTTTAAATTCCACCTTTGCCATGATGGACTTATCGTGTTTTTAGTTATGTTTGATGTAATTTGATTATTTCTTCATCTATTCGAAGACTCGAATGTTCCATGTGGCATTATTTCCACTTCCGGTCGGGGAGAGAAAAATACAAACCTCTCCCATGTTGAAGGCAAAAGCCATCATGTGAGGAGCATTCTCTCGCAATAAAATTATTTGCATCAAAATTGTTTTGTCGTTTCTATGTAACAATACGTATAGATAACAAACTACGCAACCATATTTTCTGAAATTTTTTTCGTTTTATGGAAACTTATCGAGGGGTCTTAAAGAGGTAATAATAATTCCTTTACGAAAAAGGTTTTTATTAAAAACATAAACTGATGAAGTCACTAAATGTTTTTTCGTATTATAAGTATAAAAATTTTGAGGCTATAGCATTCTGAATTTCTTGCATCAAGAAATACTAAAATGTACATATTTAAAGAATAAGGATACTGCAGTTGTTTAGATTCTCCAATCGGACCCGTCTAGTATAATTCCATAAAAATGTACATCAAAACAAAATCAAAGAACATTTTCTATCAAGAACTAATAACTGGAAATTCCAATAAGCCTTGATTTATTAATCGTAAATATATCCCAGATGCTACAAGGGCAGATGTTTCAATAACCCGACTTCTGACTGGTTACGAGTGTTTAGCTAAACAACTCTACCGCCCAAAATTCTGCAGAGACCCTACTGCCTTTTGTACTAAATTCCAAGAAATTGAGATCTGTCACCTGCAAATTTGTACTGAGCTCTCTAGACGGGACCTCTGAAGCCGATACTGGAAGGCTAGAGGACAGTGGGCAGTTAACTATTTATCTTTATTGTCTTACCTCTTCTTCTCAGTTTTTATACTGTTTGGACGTAATTTTGTTACTAAAATTTGTATTTTGTATTTTTTTGTCTGCCATAAGGAATAAAAAATATATTTAAAGAATAACAGCGTTTTTAAATCGAAATGTGTTAGAAACTAGTAAACGACATTAAAACAATTGATTGTTTTACAGCTAAAACGTTATGCAAGTAATAAAGTAGATACCAAAGGGAACAGAAAAATCTACATACTTTATTAGACTTTTTTGATAATTCTGTCGTTTTTCTCCTATTTTCAGCAAAAGACGCCATAGTCCCATTTTGTTATCTGCAATCAAGTTTTATGTACACCCCCATACTTAGTGTTCTCAGAGTAGCTGCATATTTATTTTTCGAGTTAAAAGTACGCACACAAATTATGAACACAAACAATATTTAGGAAAACAGCTTTACCACATCCTATTTCGTCAGCGCCATTTTCACAATCTTCCACTCCGTCACATACTTGGGATTCACGAATGCACGTGTGGTTGGAACAACGAAAACTGTTGTTATTGGTGCATTCAATGTCCTCTGTAAAAAATAGCATAATTCTTTTAATTTATGCGAAAGCTCTAATTCACTTGAGAATTTATTTCAGTTGTGAAACAATACTAAGCGACATTTAAAGGAATTTCAAATTTATTTAATCGCATTCATACTAATAGTTATCTAACTAAACATTCGAATGGTTTGCAGCTATACTGTTTACGAAAAAATTAATCTGAAATATTTATTTGAATTCAATATATTTATTTAAATTTCATAGCTGTTTAAAACATTGCATCAAAATAGCAGATAAAATAGTTTAACCTTCGTAATTAAATGTGTTTCCTATAGATTATCTTTTACAGTATGTGTAATATCATCTTAGTTACCATATAATAATTATTGATTTGCTTCATTGGTTGACCAGAAGTAATAGAGAAATTATTTTTATTTTCTTTTACTTGCTTTCCCTTCGAGATTCACCCTGACCGTCGCAATAGCCTGTTGTGTTGCTCCAGGTGCTACGGAAATGCAACTAGCTATCTTCCTTTTCTTGCTTGTTTTTAAAATTTTAAAATAAATAATAGGCAATATGAAACCTACCCATCTTGATGAATCTTAATGCGACATAAGATTCACACTTTGTACCTTTGATCAATCTTGTTCGACATTTTTTTACTTCTAATATTTTAATAAAATCCCAAAATAGTAGATTGAAAATGTTAAAGAATTTATTTGAAAACTGTAACCAAAAACTAATTTAAATACTCTTTGAAAAACCAACACTTTTATTTCATGGTGACCCATACCGAAAAGGATACCATCTAGAGGTAAGTGAGAGAGAGATGACTATTTTCAAGACAATCGGCTTCTGTGAATTCAGGAAGCGCAATAGTATTTCATTGTAAAAATATATAAGAGGCGTTTGATTAGAATTTGAATTACTGTTCCAAAAAAGCATAATGTAACAATATTTGTTATTACTCCATCTATTATGTTTTTGAGAAGGATAAGTTAGAGAGTGCACTTTTTGAAGAATCCTTCTATAAGTAAATAACAGAAAATCTATAAATTCAACATATCTTAAAGTTTTCACTCTCCTAATATCCTTTTCTTACACTTCTGTATTTAAAATTATTCAGTTTGTTCCACCTCGCGAATGCTCGGTCCATCTACCTCATGAAAATGTCACTATCCTCAATGTAGGAGGGAGTTCTTCGTGAGCGGTTCGGCTTACCCTCTTTTGCGTTTCTTATGCTGACTCCCTCTTTTGCCATTTTTAACCTGTTTTATATTGTCCAGTGATGTGAAAACTATTTCCTGATAGTTTAAACCTGAATTCATGACGATTCACTTTTGGAACTAGTCTAATTCCATGAAGTAGCTTAGATGGTGTTGAATGGCAATAGGAATGCCCTCAACACCATCATATATCAGAATATTGACATTTGCTGGCACTCCTCTAGTTTCAAGCAAAAACTGTTGCTTATTACTTGAACCTAGATTCACGACAATTCACGACGATTCACTTTTGGCAATAGTCAAATTCCGCGCAGTAGTTTAGATAGTGTTGAATGGCAATAACAATGTTCTACAATAGCAAAAATTGTTGCGTTTTGCTTGAACCTAGTTTCATGACAATTGCCTTTCGTAAGTAGTCTAATTTCATGCAGTAGCTTAGATGGTATTGAACCACAATATCAATTATTTATAATATCAAAAGCTGTTATAAATTGTTTGAACCTCGATTCAAATAGATTCACTTTCGGCAATGATCAAACGCCTGCTTAAGTGTTGTCTAAATGACAATGGAAATTATATACTTCTAATTTCAACCAAAATGAAACAAATAACAATGCATCATCTTTCCTATGCAATGGTTGTATCATCTGTGCCAATGTTCTGGGAGATGCAGATACATAGTACTTGATAACGTAATTAGCAATACGAATATTTTATAGATTATTTCTAAACAAAAAAAAATGAAATAACATATCTCTTAATAATATACTAATGTGGAATCAATATTTTGAAAACTTTAAAAGCTACAATTTTTGTATTCCCAGTTCTGCATTGTATGATAAAAGCTATTGATTTAACAAGAATTAGACATAACTTGCTACCCTAAATCTTCTGAAGCTACTATCTAAAATCAAACCGAATTTCAGACAAAAGTTCGGGTAACATTTGAATTATTACCACTACGTCTTCTCTGAAACTGACACAGCCTGTTCCTCATTTATTTCTATTCTCCTAGATTTAAAGGACCACTTACCAGTCTTGACGTCTGACCTAATTTTGAACACTTAGACACAAACTGTAATGAAAGGTCTCAAAAGCCCCAACTCTAATATTGACATTTGCTGACATTCCTCAATAGTCAAATCTAGTGTTACCTTATCCGCGAAGATATGTAATCTTTCACTTACAGATTTAATAAGTTCAAGACAATTAAGAGCATACATGAGTTTGTTCTAGAATAATTTGAATACATAATTAAAATTTTGAGCTTTGCTTCTTTTTAGGTTTTGGTTTGTCGCTCTACTGTTAATTTTTGGTACCATTGGTATTAGATCGGTACGTACTTTAGATTTTGAGAAAAAATGGTTTGTTTTAGAATGTGTAGTATTTAAAACGTTTGCAAAAGAAAGGAATTTAATTGAAAATGATATTAAAGAATACCTTAATAATCTAAAATTTTTAGAGAACTTCCCCAATGAAATGTTTGGAAGTTATGTAAAGTTAGTTATGTTTATATTGATATTGTATGTATACCATTTTTCCAACTTTAAGTAAAGTATGACTTACGTATTTCATAGTCCATCTCAAAGGAGAAGCCTCCACCAAACAAACTTCCATGATACGTCACAGTAACGTCACTAAAAGCAATGACTGGATCTGTGTTGTATTGATAACCGCAAAACTTATATTCTTTGCCAGTCTGAGCCTCGTAGATCTTCACATAATTATAAGAGCAATCCTTTGGCCATGAAAAAAACAACACGCGTATTATAATGTCAGTAGTCCAGGCAATATTCATAAGTGCAACCTTGAATACTAGTACAAATTTGGTTTTCTAAAAATCATAAGTTTCGTAGATCGCTTCCTCTAGAATTCCATCCATTCCCAGATTATATTCAAAACAGTGTGCATGTTAATATTTTGATAACTGTGGTGAAACTTATTATGTTACTCGAATGCTTTTTCAACATATCCCAATTTTAAAAATTTCGTCGACATCGTCGAAAAGGCGAAAACTCAAATTACTTCTTAACCGGAAATTCGGACAGTTTTGTACTAGCCATTTAATAATATTTTCATTAGGACCATTATTTTTTTGGAACCAGTACGGCCAGTGAACCATAGTTTCGGAAACTCTTCTTCGATTCAATCACGATCGAAAAGAAACTGAGATCTTCCAATTTCTTCTATCAGGGGCTACAGAAACCCTCTCCAAAATTCCATTTTCCGGTGATGATGATTTACCCACCAATAAAAAATCGAAGGAAGGATTTGCTAACGTTGAAGGGTCGCTCAGAGTTCTTTTTGCTCCAGTAGCTGACAGGTGAGTCATTTGATAAGTATTTAAAATTAAACCATGAATGAGATTGCAATACTTCTATACAGAAAATTTGATTATAACCTGGACAAAATACCTACGGTATGTTAAAAACTTGAAAAATGAAGAAATAGCCTTAAAAATAAAATCTCGAGAAATGAGCTAAAAATTGTACATATCTCAAATCAGGAGATAGGTATTTATTTTAATTAACGTCTTGGCGACTGTCCGGGATCAAACCCGTAGGGAAAGATCGAGGACAACACCACGTAATTTTGAACCATGGTCAGATTACGAGGTCACACCTGAGCTGGCACCCCACTCTCCAAACTTCCACACCACACCAACGTGAAGACTCAGGAGATTGCAGAATTTCTATCTGCACGGGTATTGCCTACAAATTGCAAAAAAAGATGATATATCGAAAAAGTCCGGGCTCTTATCATTATAGTAATTCAATATAAAGTATTCAGTGTATAGTAATTCAGAGTATAGTATTCAAGGTTGCACTCAAAGTCATCGTGCATCATGCTTTTGAGATTTTCTGTAATTCATAATGAAGTTATTGGCGTCATGTCTCAACAATTATTATAAAGGTATGAAATATTTCGCATAGATAAGTACTTAAAAATAGTCGAAGGAAGAAACAATTCAATTTGTCATAGAATTTAAAAAAATAAGTAACGAAACTGTATAATTAACAAAACAAGCGAATAAATAAGTCTCATATGTTCAATTATATCTTTCAAATATAGAATTGAAATGAGAAATAATTTCAATAAAGCCACGCCTTGGTTTTAAAACGTATTTAAACATTTAACTAATATTTCACGTTGCTGAAGGTAAACAAGAATTCAAAATTAAATTTCAAATTTCGATACTTGTTAAGTAATTTTCTGTGTAGCACATAGAAGATAAATGGGACATTCTTTCCGATACCAAATATAAGTTTATAACAAAAGATTATATTTTTCTTACATCTTGAGGGTAATTAATCAATTTGAGATGAATGAAGCTGTTTACTGGAACTTGGATTTTCCAACATTTTGTAGAGTGATAATAACCTGAAATTTTCCCAGATAGATCTGATAGAATTTCACAATATTGACACTCTCCAAGCACTAAGAGGAAACAAGGAAAAGAAAAATAGTTATAAATTATATACTAGAGAAATATAATTTTATAAGAAATACGTTAAAAAATTAAATTAACCTATGCATCAGAATAACACGAAGAAATTCTAGTAAAAGAATTCGTACAGTTTCATGTAAACAAATTTGCAACATATCTTTGAGAAGCTCTATTCTTTAAAAAAAAATTTTTTTAATAGCATTCTTAATAAGCCCATTTATATTAAATCATGTTATTCACTTGGATGTTAAACATTTCTGTCTTGTTGAGGATTAATAATTTTTTTCTAACTTGAGTTTTTAAACCAAAGTGACATTTACTGTGTGTAACTAAACCTGTTGTAAGCTAATCCTATGTCATATCCCGTTCCTTTATTGCTCTTCGTACTCCAAAGGCGTACTATAGTACGGCTCTGACGGCAAGGCAATTGACCTCTGGTCATCGGATGTGAAAAGTCCTACGGAGGAGGAGCCTTACACAAAATCCATGAATTGTTATCACCGTTGGTGTCCTCTCCCCGCCGCCGGCTCATTATCACTGCTATAACTTATGGCACCGAACCGATAAACAGAACCATAATTCATGCTAAAGGCGCCAATTGTGGAAGCGCTTTGTTTACGTTTGTACCTATCATCTTATTTAAAGAAGAGATTCGTCCAAAACCATGTGACTTGACTGTCTTCTCACGGGAAGAGGACTACATTGCGTGTAGATAAACATATATGTCCTGTTAAAATAAAATATAAATATTTTTTTTTATTTTAAAAAATGCAAGCAATGAGAAAATCAACAAGTTAGAATACAGTTCGTCCCACAACTATTCTATCAGATTGAGATCGATATTGTGAGCCTGTCTTTATAATTTTTGTATTGCTTGCTCTTTATAAACCATGAGTCGACAAATCTCAAAGAGTGGCATGGGCCACGACGTGCTGAAAGAAACAAGGATATGTTCCGAAGTACTGCCATATTGTAGCAGAAAATCATTTAGTTGATTTATGCACCTCTCAGAGTTCATACTTGAAGTCAAAGCAATCAAATGCCCAGTTCTTTCAAACACAAACAGACCCAGACCAACACAGATCACCCTCCGAATTTCACAGTTGATACAATGCAGTCGGAAAGAAAGCATTCTTCAGTCAAACTCCACAGCAGAGCAGATCAACCCAAATGGAAAAAGTTTGAAGCTTGATTCGTTATCCACATAACCTTTTTCTCACGCTTCTGTAGTACACGAATAACAAGCTAAACACCTTTACATTCGTCTTCTGGCATTAGGCAGAGTAATATGGGGTAATGATGATATGCTATAGTATCCGAAGGGTAAAACTCATGAACACGATACTAACCCCTCGCCGAATTGGCGACAAAAAGTTTCGTTGCCAAACGGTTATTTGGTACGCTCTCACGATAGGTTACCATATTCCAAAATTAATGCCATGTAATAGTAGAAATTAATCGGCAAAGGGTGATGGTACTGTTTTTCGAGTTTAACCATCCAGATCTTGACGTATTGAATGGGTACTGATAACTGTTCCTATGGTTTTGGGCAGCTCTGAAATTAATTTGATCCAGTAAGAGAGATTGTTTTTTAGATTCCTGAACTAAGCATCTTTTCACCAATAGTTCAATTTGTGTGACCTCTCAGACAGGGGTTTTGTTCCAGTGCAGAGTTGCCATCAGCCTTCCTTCTTTTAATGACATCCGCCACAGCTCATTTCGAGATACACAGAAACTATCTATCATTAAATATGAAAACCATTAAACAGATTATCATTGTAATAGAAATATATCCATGAGTTATTAAATTTCTTGATTTCAAAACAATTCATTACTACTCCTTATAATTTTGCATGTTCATTGGGAAATACATTGCATGTCTGTTTTCATTGTGGCACATAGTCTTAATTATCTGAAGATTAATCCGTTCGTGAAGCGCGCTCCTCTTACTTATTTTAACTGCATTAATTAATTTCATCAATATTCGTTTATTTGCCCGTGAGACTTTCTGTCCTCAAGAACCAGCTCAGGATGGTGACTGAGCTGGTCTGAGGGACAGCAGAGATAGCTAATGATAAGCTCGAGGGAAGCCTCAGTTTAGTTGCATTTAAATAACAGAGGAAAAGGCTTACAATCCAATTCGATCGTGATTGGTTTCAAATGTCCACTGCAAAGCCTAGAAAGAGCTGTCTGGTCTTCTCTGATGCCTATGACCCAAGGAGGCACAGAACTGACTGCTGGCGTATCAGATGAGTTGGAGGTGTCCTTCAAATTCTATTCATGCACATTCTAATTTTCGAAGCAATTTCTTCCTAAGTAAGATGACAACACATCTCTAGACTTCTCTTCTTAGCCAAAAGGTCGGCCGTTTTGTTCCCTTGTAGACCAACTTGTGAGGGAATCTTTTGAAGTATGATATTCTTTTCACACAGACGTCTCATTTTGTTGAACATGCAAAATTTTTAGTTACAGTAATGCATTGTTTTGAAATCAAGAAATGTAAGAATGTCATGGATATATTAGTATTAAAATGCTAATCTGTTAAATAGTTTGCATATTTAACAATCATAAGACAACACTCTATACTACCATGACAGGGACATAAAGGATTTTCAACGCAATAAAAACTTACGTGATTGACATCCAAGTATTGTTAGCGCGACTAAAATTAACTTGACATGCTCCATTTTTAAGAAAAGTGCTTCGCATTGACTGATTCAAATGGAATATTTTTAAATGAAGAAAAAAACGTAAGACCTTAAATATTAAAGGACAGATAAAAAATTATGGGAGATAATTTTAGATTAGACTATCAACTTTACTGTCACATTAAGTGTTACAACATGCCTATGTATGTCAATAGTAGTGCCATATATCTTAACAGCAAAGCTTTGAATTTAATGCGCAAGATTCAACTTTATCTGATAAACTCAAAATGTACCAATATCTTGAGATGACTAATCTACCGGGTATACAGATCTTGACATGGGTAAGTTGCTTTTTGCGATAAAATATGAGAACATGAGTGTTAGCAAATAACGAATCCCTTTTAATTCTTACCGCCTATTTTATCTTACGTATTTTCAGGGGATCGAATAAACAGCAAAATAAGCTTGAATTTCATTTTGTTTAATGCTTTGAATTCTTAAGTCACTGCAAAATAATTCAAGTTAAATCCAAATTAATTTGTTGAAACTTTTCTGATGTAAAATAACTTAATACTGTTAACTTCTTGTTGGAACATTTGTCACATACAGTAGATACAAGTATTATTTAACAGACTTGTCCATCTTATAGGACAGTTCTATTAAAGTTGGATTTTCTGGATTGCTCAAACAGTCCAGATTCTAATCCCAGTTGGGATTTCATCCGTTTGGATAGAAGTGGCCAAAAGTGCATACCCAATTTTGAACGAGGCTCACAGGGGCCACGCTGGGACTCGTACTAGAAGGCGTTTCTGTGAACAGAGCGTGGAATCGATTCCCATGAAACGTGAAATCTCCGTATAAACATGACTGTTTTAAAATAACGTGTTAATAAGATTTGAATTAATTAATTACATTTTCTTCACGAAGTTTGAGCATCGAAAAACACTGGTTTTGTTGCAATTGGTGTTTCCACCGGCGTTTACAGGTAACACGATTAAACTTACATAGATAAAACTTGCCAAGCTTAACATTACTACGGTTGGCTGTTTTATGGCGCTAGGGCCAAACTTCGCCCAAGCTAAAATTTCCTCAGAATCAATGTCTTCTATGTTGAGAGCATTTAGTTACTTCAGTGCTCTTACTACCGCTGGTTTCAATTTGAAAATTTTCTCCAGTAGTTCCATTCTAGGTTCCTGTGATCATGCCTTCTTTCCCAACCGAATTGCCACTTTTTTCTTTTATAACTGTAAAGTGCGCAATTATGGATTTTGAAATTGTTTACTCAAAGATAACTACCATTCGATTTATTTTACAATTTTGATCCAATGGTGGTGTGTGGAGTTTTAATGCTCTGAGAGGTTTGAACATACAATTCCACCTTGCAACGTGTAGCCTTCCCTTTTCATAACTTCTAACCAATTTTAACTTTCTTGGCCAATAGAATCTTTCCAAAGAGTTCTATTCGAAGGAAATTAGCAATAGAATCATTCCAAAGGGTTCTATTCTAAGCAAATGAGCAATAGAATCTTTCCAAATTATTCTATTCCAAGCAAAGGAACACCTGAATCTTTCCAAAGAATTCTATTCTAAGGAAAGAAACAATAGAATCTTTCTAAAGGTTGAAAAAATTCTATGGATTCTTTCAAACAATAGATGTAGTTGTTTACTAATAAAGTGTGTTGTGAAGCAATAATGCACTACTCGGAAATCTCTGATGCTTAGAGGGTTAAATAAGAAAATAAAATAATATGCGAGAAATATAAAAATGACATGACAGTAAACGAACATTCATCGCTTAAAAACTGATAAAAACTAAATGTCTAAAGATTTTTGTTGTGATTTGATCTGTGAATTGAAATTTAAGAAAGCATTCAACAGGTTTTCCTCTCTGCCAGGAAGAAAAAGCAAACCAGGAGCAAAATTTTCTAGATTAAATGTCCATGGAATTAGATGCTGTAATCGATGTAAATGCACACATTTTATTTGTAGATACGCAAGTATATGCAAAGAAATATTTATTTTTATATATTATGATTTTCTTTCCATTTATAGCGAAATATTCATGGTTTGCAAACAGGTTTTGTTGGCGTAGTTGTTCAATTCATATGTTGTCATATAGTGTCACACATGGCACTTGAAAAACTAGTTAGGGTAGTGTCACTAACGACCTTGAACTCTGAAAATATCGACTTGAGAAGTTATTTTATCTTGGTAACACATGCACCACACAATCTTGAACACAGTTGACATCACTAAGATAGTAGATTCTGTTTAATTTCTCAATACGTGAGCAAGGATAACTATTTGTTTTCTCTTGCGATAAAAATATCACTTATATTATCTTACCATTATGTCATCTAACGATACCTAATCCTATACATTTAGTATTGTACTAATTAATCACCTCCATATGCGTTAAGAAGTTCATAAGTGCCAATCTGGTTAATTGCATACACTTTTCTAAAGTACAATTAAATAATTAACTATTAAAACACATAATGACTACATTGTAATACAAAATTGCAGTTAATAACTGTTAAACACTTCTAACTGAAAGACCTTTAAAATATACTTCACCAAGAAGTAGCAGTTTCACCCATGGAAATTCAAAGCATCACATAACCAAAAGAGACTTGATTCGTAGAAATCGCTGCAGCAGCTGATTTTACAGCAAATAAGTTTGCATAATTCACGTTTTGGGGTGCGTCGGAGTAAAGTTCTAATATGTCTCATTCATTCTGAAAAGTTCCACTGTGTTTGATTTGGTTTTCGGTAAATTACAACGATTTCGAAATGTCTGCCAATGCTATCTTGATGTGATGATGTTTGCTTTGTGAATTCAAACTCGGCTGCAGAGATATATAAAATATTAATTGCATTTGGAAGCAATATTGTAGCTAATCGCACAGCACAAAGATGATGCAATTTAGTCAAATTCGCTGAAAGATGCACCTTACTCTGGAAGACCCTCAGTCATTAATAACGATTATCTGAAGGGATGTAATCATCCGCTTGTACTCTCATCAACTTGGGAAGTTGTGGAAGTCCAGTATGGGTTCCACACGATTTGTCAGCGAGCAATAAATTTCAAAGGCTTACTATCTGCTCTTCGCTTACCTCCCGTTTCAAAAATGAATCGCTTTCGGATTTTTTGTTGACGAGTGATGAAAATGTACCAGTACTCCAGCAACAAGCGGACACATAATTGGTTGTCACTGATAGATTCAATTTCCTATTCTGATTTTCAAACTCTATCCTAAGAATAAGAAGTTAATGCTTTGCACATGGTGGACTTCGACCGGTATTGTACACCTCGAATTTCTTCCCAAAGTCCAAACAATTATGTCTGAGATCTACACTTGTCAACTCGAATATGTGCGGGACGCATTGATTCACAAACAGCACTGGTAAAAAGAAACAAAGTGAGGTTCTTGCAGAATAATGCCGAAACATATACAGCAAAAGTTACCACAATTTTAGAAGCGCTTTTGAAGGGAAACAATTGCCTCATTTACTTGATGTAAAATTTGCTTCTTACCCAGAATTATTCATACCTTCCGAAATAATCTTCCTTTCATGTTGGAATGTTTTTATCATGTTGTTATTAATGAACCCACCCTTCCTCCAAAACTATCTAAGTAATATTTAGAAGTTAATTTTTAGTGTACTATATTATAATTGAGAAAATAATATAAAAATTATGAATAACAACATGCAAATATTTTGATAGAAATCAATTCAGAAGTAATTTTTAGCTGACTTGTCAAATGTTCATCTCTTTCTTTCTTATAATAGCCTCTGTGTTGCTCCAGTGCGACGTTAATTAACTACCTACCTTTCTTTTTATAGGTGTAATAAATCTAATAGTCGCTATCTTAGACTCTATTTGAGAAAGAAATGACTAACTTCTATCATAAGCAAAGAGCTAGTCATTAAAAGCTCTGAATCGAATTCCATCAAATTTGTATTACTTATTACATAATAATTTTTTATATAAAAAGTTTAAAACGATAAGTTATTGATTATTTAAGCAGTTCCTACTTTAGTTTGACTACAAAAATTCATTGTATGCTCTTTTCTAAAGCTCATATATTTCGGCCACAATCTAAAAATAATCAGAAGAATCAGCCGCAAGTTATCTGTGCCTAGGGCTTCAAAATGACTTGATTCGCCACTGTTCAGAAATATAAACGAGTAACATACAGCAATCTAATCAGATTTGAACACATATTTATGTAAACATGATTGAAAGAGTAAAAGGTAATAAATCTTATCGAGCAGCAGAAACTTTGCAATTAGTTTGTATCCATTATTGAGAGAAATCTGTTCTGCATTAGAACATTGGGAAAGCAGAAAATGAGAATAATGCTTGGATTCAAAGTTATTGCTATTTTTGTAATTGTACTTGCTTGCAGAACATGTGAGTAATATTTCATGAATTTTACTAATTTCAAAATTATTATCTTGTGTCCTTTTAATACAAAATAATGCATCAAGTCATATTTTCTTGATAGAGTTTGACTACCTTTAAAAATTTTTACTTAATATATTTTGTTTTCTTCAGAACGGTATTGTTTCTTGTTTTAAGCAATAATTTCATTATTTGCAATATAAATTTATGAATTATGTTGAAAAATATGAAATTCAGAATTGTATTCGCAATTGGTACTAAGTTGATTAATAGAATTAAATTATCATGCATAATTGAATACAAAATTTTCAGTAGAAAATAGTGTTACAGTGCCATAAGGCTCAAATTTTGGCACCGACATTTTTGGTACGATGATCTCCGACAAGCTGTTCGGGACATCGTGTGTAACAATTGGCACGACTGTTGCATTCAGAGTCACAATAAGCTCCACAGCATCCGTCCAGTCATTATGGTCTGTGTTATCAATACAACACTCCGATGTAACTTTAACTCGTCTTTGTATCGGACACACGTTTTACTCAGAGGCATCTTTTATTAGGAGAGAGTACCCCTGTGTGTAAGGAGTGTGTGGTCCCTTTTACTATAAGGAAAGAACCATATTTTAGTTGATTGTTCACTTTTTAATCTTCATCACCAGCACTTTTTTAATAAATTCATTTTGAATCTGCAAGATTTGGTCGGTCCCACCTGAAAACTTAAATTTTTTATATCATTTTATCTATTTATTCATCAGGCGTTTTAAACTTTTCATAAATTTCAAATATATTTTAAATTTACTTTTATTGTTTAGTAAACTTTTATTTTATTTTAATATTTTTTAGTGGATACTATTCAGTCATGTGTTTGGTGCAGCTTGTCTGTTTATGAACCTTTGCACCATTAAACCCAAACCAACCATTTTTTTTGCCGTAAGGACTTTTTGTGACAATTTTACAGCCTATCTCTTAAGAAATTTCAAATATAACTTCACCTCATAATTAACAACCCGATTTCACCAAGTGAAGCGATTCAAAGCAAAGGCTTCAGACCCTTAGATGTTTAAAATAACTTAAGCGTGTTTAGTAAAATTATGAAAATGCAATGCTTGATTGAGTGAATCAGAGTTAAGTGTCCCACGGTAAAGTTTGTTGCCATATTTGTTGAATAGAAATTATTCATCACTGTCCTAATCTGCACTTTACAGCATAATACTCTTTTAAAAATCAATTTATTAGCAAAAATCTTTATTCGATTCCCTTTTCTTACTTTTCTTTAAAATAATGCATTTCTAATAAAAGCTGAAAGTGTTTAGTGATGAAACTGCTGAAAATGAAGATTGCAAACAGTGAATAGAGAAAGAATTCTTGCATTGCAAATAATACTAAAAAACGTCAGTTTTTCGAAAAATAAAAATTCAAACTTTACAAAAACTAATAAAAATCTATTGTGAAATGCATTTTCCCCTCTGTTCAAAATTTACATTGAAATAAAGAAAATAAACATCTTGAATCTTAATTAAATAAATATATACACTTCACTTTGTTTAGTGATATAAGTGTTCATATACCTTACATATTTTTAGGATTTAACACGATTTTTCCATAATTGATGCTTTGTTACATATGCTTTTGCTCTTGAATAACGGTTTTATCAAATTTGATGTGATTTGCTTGGTCATTCCAAGGTCATTTTTGTAACACGACAAATTTAATGTGAGAAAATTTGATATAGTTTCCATTCTTATGAAAGAGCTCTTTTTATGTCTTTTCTAGTTGGTAATTGTCTTAATCTATATTTTTATCCTCAATTACCCACAATATTTTATTGGATTGGTGCCCGAATACTCGGGGAGAAATTCTTAAATTTAGTAGTATTTATAAAAACCATCCTGAGCCACTTATTCCAAGCTGTATGATTGATGTCATAGCACAATTAAGTCCCTATTTCGTCATATTGGGCAATAAAATAACTTTCAAAATGTCTAAGTAGGCCATAAGATGCATTACATCATAATTGACTAGAAGTACTGATGCAACCCAAACAATCGTAGAACTTTCCTCATGTTCTCCTGTAGCAAATCAATTCCTTAGTAACATCAGTGTAAGGTTTTCTCCACATCCTTCGTCTACCGTCGGACGAGTGACGTAAGGCAAATTATACAAAATGATTTGGAGAGTTTTCCAAGTAAAACACGCCTTTAAAACCATTCTTATACTTACATGCATTTATTATAGTTACTAAAGAGCTACTCCTTTTAACAATTTTTTTAGTTCTAGAGTTTATAATTGTTTCAAATCCTTTCAACTAGTAAACTTGCGGCATGTCATCTTTGTATGATCTGCTGCCAAAAATTATTTAAATGAAAATATTTGTATATCAGACTTGAAATTATATCTTTGATGGGTGGGAATAACAGTACGTCAAAAAATGACATTTTTTAGGAGAACAAAAACCATTTAATATTCCATATTGTGAATGAATAAAATTTATAAAATCAGTTCAGCACCTTATGTCTGACAACTTTAAAGGGGAAATTAAGATAAATTTTGGATGTGCCCTGCGTCAAAATTAATTTACTTGTACTGTTCGTACCAAGAAAATTGTGCACGTCACAACTGACTTGTGATGTTATTCCCGCCCATCAAAGATATGCTCAACATATAATTATACATTCGAATTAATTATTAGAATTGTAGTTGTTACATAGTTACACTACCATACTAGACTATCACTACCATGATATACTTATATTTTTGTATTGGCAATTGGATATTCAAATTAATTTATTCAACATTATTTATAAATAATACATTGAAAATATATTTTGTTTAAAGTCGTATATACGAATACATTCAATATTGATCAATAATAATGTTTTCGTTTCTAAGCACTTGCGTCGCGAATGATGATGGCATATCTTTTATAATGGATTTGATGTACTACAACTTATATATGTTGGTAATAATTAAATCGAACATGGAGTGAAGGCGAATGAGTAAGACTTAGTATGAGATGCATCAACACACCTTTTCAACATGTTCTACTCCAATTTTTGGAGCTTAAAGAAACAATTTATTTTCAAAATTTAAGTAAAGGTGAAAAGGGACTGTATGACTGAAACTCCAATACTAAAACATTGGCTTTCAAACAAACACTGAAAATTTTTTGTTAGAAGATATGTAACAATCTGCAAAAATAGTACTCCTTCGATCTGTAGCACACACCAGAGCAGGTGAAACACTTCCATGATTGACGAAATAGTTCTAAATTGATGAAAAAAACCGAAGAACCTAAGAATATTGACTTTGAAATTCAGTCAACGTAAAATTTTTGCTTTCACATTTCGAGAATTTTTCACACTTTCGATACTTGTAAAGGTATTCATATAAGATTTGATTATTACACCCTTTTCTTTGCAGTATATTTCCCTTAAAATTGGTTCTTAAACAATTTCAAAATTCTTGCGAATAGAGGCAAATTAAAGTGACTTAACAGACCTTTAAAGGTGGAAAGTAGTTGGACTCTTTCTGCGACTGAAACAATCGAATTGTTCACCACTTCAAAAAAACTGCAGTGTCCGTGGATATGACTATAAACACAGGGGACAGCAAAATTACAACTAAAATAAAAAAATAATGGTTGAAATTGGAATTAAATTATGAGATTGACACTTACTCGTTAGGATTTTGTCCCAACTACAAGAATCGTAACAAGACTGGCAGCTGATCTTAACATACAACTTAAATACACCGTTATCACAAAAACTTTTCACTATGAACTTCATAAATCCTACATGAACGATAGTATTGTTACAGTTGATTAAGCGAGAAACGCTGATAAACGAAAAGATTCCTGCATTGATACATGAATATATTTGATGAATAGAAAGTGGGTACTATGGTCCAAAGAATCATCATTTACATTATTCCCCACAAATACCAGAATGTATGTTTGGGAACCCCAAAGAAGTGTACAAATCAGTGTCTTCTGATATCTGTCAAACAGGGTGGTGTCTGTGTGATGGTCTAGGAGAGTGGTTCCCAACTGGTGGTACGCGAGAGCATTTGGGGTGTTATGCAGAAGGGTTCAATAATAATACAAACCAAAAGTACTGGGATAAAACTTACAACTTCCCGAGGCTGCTCTTTTTAGTCAAGCACTAAAATTTTTACCTCCATTTGTGACAACGTATTTATGTGAATATGGGTTTTCAGAGCTAGTGTATGTGAAAAGCAAGTACAGGAATAGACTGTGCGTGGAAAACGACTTAAGATTAAAGATAAGCACTATTGAACCTGACATAGAAGCTCAAATAAGAAATAAGCATATGTAACAGCAAGTTTCTCATTAAGCCTCCTGATAAAGTCATTTTAGTGTTGGGAAATTGTATTTGCGATTTGTTAATAACAATTATATATAAACGGCTTTTTCTAGTTTTAGGGATTTATTTTCTGTATTTTGTTTTATTTATACTTAAATACATTTTATAAAGTTATTCAAATGTGTATAGAATTTATTTGACCACACTCAAAAAGTAATATGATAACCAGTGGTACGCCACGGTCCTACAAAATTCTCAGGTGGTACTCTAGTATAAAAAGGTTGGGAATCACTGGTCTAGGCTAAAGACGATTATGTCCATACATACACTACCAAAACAATTCAAACTTTATTTGATGAACACCGAGACGAAATTCAACATCTATTTGGAAACATTGCCCACCTAATTTGAATATCACCGAATCCTTTTGTAAGATCACTGAATTAATTTGAAGATAATTCAGTGAGACATCCTAGAGAGTGGTACAAAATAGTATCACTTGAAAATATCTGAAGGTTGACTATAACAAGAAGCAGAGAAGCTGTATTGAAAACAGAAAGGAGATCCTAAACCCCAATTACTAAAGAACATGAAGTATATACAACTCGTTTATATTATTTGGCCTAACACTTGTGTCTTTCCTAAGCACTTCTCAAATAATTTCCTCGAATTTATTGGCTACTCTGGGCCTAGTAAAAAAATTCAAGATGATTTTGATCCGCATATAAGAAAACGATTTAATTTAATAACTATCAGTTAGTTGACGAACTTTGTTGGGTATCACATGATTTCAGCATGCGAGGTTCAGTTCTCTTTGGTTCACACCTTAAATTCTGTTTAGTCAGGCATGCAATACGATTTATTCTCATTTGTTTCAGACGGATTTTCTGAGTACAGCAGTAATTCTGAAGAGGTTGACTATGATTATCTGGTACCAGATGCAGATGAAGGCAAGTCAAAAAACTCGGTATCAAACACGTTTGAAATCGTATTACTAACGTATTCAGATTAATAAATTAACAGTCGAATTTTAATGCCAAGAACTCATTTTACTTATGAAATGTAACAAAATGTGACATTGAAAGAAAGAAATGGCTAGGAATAATTTTTAAAAGGACGAAGTTTCCGAAATTGGAGATTTTTAGACAATTTCAATAAAATGGTAATTCAAGATCTAGATACGCGCGGTAGAACTATTTCCACCAATTTTGATAGAAATAAAATTAGATCTAAATATTTTAAAAGTACATTCTGCTCAAAAGACTGACTTGAAGTTTTTATGAAATTAATCTAACATAAGACTTTAATCTCTGAATTAAGAAAGGACTGCAATATACTAGTCATTACATTTGTAATTTGCATGAGCTTTACGTGTTTACAATGGTTTTCAAGACTGAAGATCCGTGGAAGGAAATGTGTACTTTAACTTCAAGCAATGTTTCAATGATTATAGCTGCATGAAAAGTTTCCCGTATGTGGGGTAAAATATCAAATATTTTTATTTGCTTATACAATATGATTATAGTAACATTTTAAATATTATTTTCGTAATATTTCTCGAGAATAGGAATCAGTAAACTTTCACGACTCACACCGTAAACTAAGATCATCTGGTAGAAAAATATCATAGAGCGACAAACCAAACCATAGACTAAGCTGGTACTCGTGTGTTAGTAACACTTCCTAACTTTTTATGCATTATAAATATTATAAGGATTAAATATATTATTAAATATATTTTATAATTATAAGGAACGCGACAATTCTTACATAAAATATTTGAGTTATCAGGAAGTTTATTACCTATAATTTGTTGCGAGGTGAAATTACTTGACTCATAGGAAATGTTCTAGCTACTTCATCAACGGTTCATTGTGCCAATATCTTGATAGATTTCGAAACAGTGAAATGCAGTGAGATATTTATGATATGTGTATTCGTCAAACATGGGAATTACTAATATATATACACGTATTACTGACAAAGAAAATTGTGATGGAGATAGTATCAAATTGTAATTGATCGAGTAAAACAATCTTCAATTTATACAACAATTGAAAAACTAATGATATTCGACTGAAAAGGGAAAGATCTTTGGGCTTCTAGAAATATGACTGAAAAGTCATCAGGATAAACCTTTTGCTCTTATCTCCTGTTTTATATTTGCATGATTTCTACTCCCAATACGGATTGTTTCACAGAGTCCTGTGCCTTGGCTACATGGGCAGTTAATTTTCTCAGGCTTCATATGCCTCTGTTATTTTTTCGCATTAAGTTGCGCGTTGATCTTTTGATAGTTTAATATTTTACATAAAGCATTGTGCGTTACTAAAAAAAGAAAAAATGTAATGAATTTTGTACTAATATAAATCTGGATTTAACTTTCATTTTAAATGTCTAATTTGGAAAACACTTCTTACTGGTTTTTTTCACTTGTAATTTTTCTATCCGTTATAATTTTTCAATATTCTATAAAAGTTAACTATCATGTCATTATTTCACTAACCTTAGTACCTCTTTTACATCTGATATCTTGATGGTTTCATCATGTTCCATGGAAACTTGTAGAAACAAAGATTTTCAGAAAAATATTCTTTATATAAATACCAAAACTGAAACATTACCCGAATTGCAAAGTGCAACATTTTATCATGACTTTATTAGCTTCCGTAATTTAAGTTAATATTATTCATTCAAACTTTCATCCACACCTCCTTTTCTTATGTTCACGAATATGATACCCAAAGAAAATCCTTACTTCTAATCTCTGAGTGTCACGAGATTTCCGAATAGTGAAGTGTTGTTTTATCCTCACAACACACCATAATGATTAAATAACCATACCTTTTCGTTTGAAAGAATCCATGGATTCTTTGCCTCCATCTTTGGAAAGATTCTATAGGTCATTTTCTTAGAATAAAATAATCCGAAGGAAAGATTCTATTGGTCAAGAAGATCAAAACTGGTTGGAAATCAAGCAGGAAATATTGCAGGTTGCAAGGAGGAACTATGCATGTGAATACTTCAGAGGGCCCTCTGAGCCCTCTAAGCATCATGAGATTTCCCGATAGTGAAGTGTTGCTTTGCCCCCACAACACACACACACAATGACTATATAACCACTTGTATTGGTTTAAAGAATCCTTGGAAAAATTTATTGATAAAGAAGGTCGCCCTGGTTAGAAATCATGAAGGGAAGACTGCAGGTTTCTGAACGGAAATATGCGTGTTAACCACTCAGAGCGTTGAGTCTAGCATCAGTAATAGAAGACAAAAATATCTATAGCAATCATCTTTCCTTGACCCTTTGAAGGGCACAACGCTAAAATATCTAAAACTCTAAAAATCACCTATAAATTAATATGAATGCAATATGCATGTAAGAAAAATTTAGTTCTTTATAACGGTGGTTCACACACCAAGTGGTTTGTCCTAGATATCTCGTCCATCAAGATCTGACATTTTATTAATGACGAGATATCTCTTCGAGATGAAACTGCCCTATTATTCCAAGGGAATGAAGATCCAAGTGAAAAAAAATTCCCCAGAGCTGTTGACAATTTGAAGCAAGTTTTTCAATCAGGCTGGTCACCACAGGGCAGTTTTCGAAGCAAAGATAAACCATCAGGAGGGTTAACCCCTCATCTAGAGCAGTGGTTCTCACTTGGTTCAACCTTGCTTAACGTCAACCTGCTTGTGACACCGAGGCCCGGTAAATTCTTTATTATTAGACTTGGGCCCGGTCCACCTTAAATACCTTTCCAATATTTTAAGATCCATATATTAAACTAAAGAAAGTATTAATTATGGTATAATCATACACAGAGTATTAGTACACTTATGTATACTATGTAGTAAGTTAAGTATAAAGTTGCATTTTTATTAGAAATTAGTCACTGAACTAATGAAATTTTGTAATGCATTATGTAATTTCCTCAGGCTAACAACTTTATATGCTGATTTTTGTGGTATACCTCACTATGATCATCAAAAATTTATTTTCCATCAAACACCTTTAATACGAGATTTATTTAATACCAAAATTGATGTCCCGTGTCGCTTATTCACATTAAAATTCAAATCTGTAAAAATTAAATATACACTACCTGACATTGAAAATACAACACCAAGAAGGAGTTGGCAGAAAGTGATGAAATTTGGCAGACAGAGAGAGACAGCAACGAGCAATAAGTGATCTTTATTGCAACATTATACACCTTGCCACTGAGCAGCAAGAACGTCTGATCAGTAGGTTGTAGGACTACCGCGAGCAGCAATACAGGCAGCAACACGTCTAGGTACAGACGCAATGAGCGTGCGGATGGTGTCCTGAGGGATGGCTGCCCATTCCCTGTCAACCATTTGCCAGAGTTCGTCTTCTGAACGCGCCGGTGGTAACGCATGCATGCGACGTCCAATGACGTCCCAGAAATCTCCGATAGGTGAGAGATCAGGGGAGACAGCTGGCCAGGGAAGCACCTGGGTACCTTGCAGGGCATGTTGGCCGATGCGTGCCGTGTGCGGCCGGACGTTATCCTGCTGGAAAATGGCATTGGGCACCCCCTGAAGGAAAGGTAGTGTCACCGGCTTCAGCACGTCATTCACGTATCGTTGGGCCGTCATAGTGCCCTGAATACGGATCAGAGGTGACCTGCTATCGTAGGCGATGGCGCCCCAAACCATTATACCGCGTTGTCTCTCGGTATGGCATTCCACAGATGCGGCCGGATTGGCCAGACTCGTACACGGCGACTGTCATTGCTAAAACAGAAGCGTGACTCGTCTGAGAACACCCCCCTGTGCCATTCCGTCGTCCCCCCCCCCACGTGGCTCTATCCCGATAAAAAAAAATCAATTCAGAAAATTGCTCCTGTGGTGAAATCGGCACACCTCTACATTACATCACAGTCTGCCCCCTTACAGCAGCATGGCATATGAGGACGCCTGCCGACCACCTTCAAATCGCATGGCTCAGGAACATTGCTAATACCAAGGGCTCGAGGATCAAAATTATTAACATGATGAGATTCATTGAAAATCATCAGGACTTGATCATCCAAAGAGACTGAAAAACCTACTTTTTTTTCTTCTCTCATGTTATATATATGTTACCGTGAAAGACCGAAATTGGAGAATGTCGACTTTCACCGGTGAATGTCGACACATACCAAATACGTCGGTGAAAGATCGAATATTTCATTACATTCTTGTACATTCGGACACTCACCGGTGTATGTCGACAATCACAGATATGCTCTGGTGGAGGTTGAAAAGAGAGGAGCCGAGGTTTTTTTTCCGATACCCTAATTTATACTGAATGGATACTGCAGTGAATCGTGATCTTTTTCTTGAAAAGTTAAATGCATTAATTGCGGGTAAACGAGAAGACAATTGTTTTTATTTTTCTCAAGAAAAGTACTCTAAAATACTTTCTGAAATGTTACGAACCTCACAAAAACAATTTCCTCCTTCTCAAATTGGTGATACTGTACGAATACAAGTCCTTGATGTCGACCGTGGTCGTACAGATAGCCGAAATGTGTTAGCGGTTGTTGTTGGAATAGAAGACTCCGACTTCTATAAACTGGCAAATAAAAATGGTACCCTCAAGCAGCTTTACACACGTAATCAGTTCGTAATTTGTAAAGAAAAGTTACTTTCCATAGATGAGATTTCTTTTCAAGAAATGTCGCTGAGAGAAGCAGCTGCATCTAATTCGAGAAGCGGGGGGCAAGGCTATACACGCTGTCATTGCAAAAGGAAGTGTTCCACAAATAAATGCAGTTGTAAAAGCAAGGGACTCTTGTGCAATTCAAAGTGTCATAATAGTTTAAGTTGTTGCAATAAATAAGATTTGAATCACATAATTAAGTAAGTTTTTTATTACTATTATTTTCTTTTCTCATTTAGAATGTATTGTTTGTTTTAAGTTCTTGGTCACTCCTCTCAGAAAGAGAGGCGAAAAAGTTACGTCACCCTTGTGACGTTTTATCGCGACTGAAATAAGGAGAAAATATAAATCTCCGACATGTTCAACATTCACCATTAGTGCATGGTGAATGTCGTCATTTGCCGGTGTAAGGCAGAAATAATGTTATTTAGCAAATATTTCGGACATACACCAAGCGACTATGTGAATGTTGACATTCACCGGTGAAAGTCGACATTCTCCAGATCTCGGTCTTTCACTGTACCATATATATATGTATATATATATGGTACAGTGAAAGACCGAATCTGGAGAATGTCGACTATATATATATATATATATATATATATATATAGTATAAGTATAATATAGATGTAATTACTGTATAGATATAATAATGTATAAATGTAATGTGCTCTAAATTCTGGATAGACATGTCACCTCGGTGGCATGCTCTATTCATCCCAACCACATTTATTTAAACGTACAGTGTCTCACGGCACTAGGCACGGGAATGTGTGTCGGTGTTAGTTAGTTAGGCTCTATCCCGATACCATTGCAAACGGAGACGTCTGTGCTGTTGGGTCAATGGTAGTCGTCTCAACGGGCGCCATGAGTGCAGGCCGCCAGCGATCAATCGGCGGCTAATGGTCCTGGACGATATGGGAGCATCAAGGGTGTCCTGCACATGCTGCAAAAGGGCGACAGACGTGGCTTGCGGGGCCGCCGATGCTTGCCTGCAGATGCGTCGGTCCACACGTGCTGACGTCACTCTAGCTGCACCGGAACCCCTCAAACATGCCACATTCCCTTGGTCCAACCATCTGTGCCACAACCGGTGCACCGTGGACGCTTGTAGGTGGGTATCTGCTGAGATTTGACGTATGGACCAACCTGCCCTTCTGAGGCCAATCACCATACCCCTCGTGAAGTCGTCTGTTTGCTGGAACTGTCTTGATTGGCGGCGTCCTGGCATTCTCCGCTACTGGACGTTTCCTCTGAGACACAAAAACAAATTGCAACTTGATTTACCTGGCAAACAGAGCGGCGCGAAACTGACCACTATTGCAGGTTCCTTCCCTGGTTTTTCACTCGCCGTGTGCGGGACAGCTGCGCAGTTTGCATCATTTACATGAGCTGCGTCTACTCTGTAAATTTCATCCAGTTCTGCGCACTCCTTCTGGGTGTTGCATTTTCAATGTCAGGCAGTGTATATCTACTCTTAAGTTATTTATAATAATGCTAAATCATTCAATTCATACTGGTTGAAGAACTTTGGCATACATGACTTACCAATCATCAGTTGTTTGTACAACTATCTAACTTTCGAAACAGATTAATTTCTCTAATGCAGGAGACTGGAATAGGGAACTTGACGTTATGAGGAATAGATTTAATGCAAATGGTATATTTGAATTCATAATACCTTTTTATTGTTTCATTGTAATCGTCACTAGTAATAAAAACATCAGTTTTCATAATGGTTCTTAGGGTACTTACCCAAACATCGAAGTTTTTAAAGGTATTGAAGAAAGGCATCCTTAAAGAAGTGTTAAAATAGTATTAGGAACTAAAACAAAGCTGTTTGCTTTTCTAAAAGCAGCATACAAATACTTCTAGAAACAACCTGAATTATTCAAACATAAAAATGCACCTTAGACAGTGTCATTAGAGAATGGGTTAGTATCATGTATTATCTGTTGTATACACCATTTTGTGCCTCTTCATTAATACTTATTTTATATGGAATTTTGGAATCCTACAATCTGTTACTTCTTAAATGATTTATAGTTATGAATCCACTTACGTTAGTTATTTTTCTGTAATTATTTTATCCCTCAAATTGTTAGTTATGAAAAATTGTTTTTAGAAAAGCTTTGGAATTATTTTAAAAAGAAAATACTTACAATAAATCTTAAATGATAACAATACTCTTTAAGGGGACAATGAACTTCCAAAATCACCAAAATCGATGTTTTAATTTTACCGTTAAAAATTAAAACAAATTCTGCGGATAGAAAAAAGGGTTTTCAATTACAACCAGTTTTGACAGAGTTACAACATATATAACAGCATCGTATGTAAGTATAGTAAGTCTACTACAAAACGTGTTTTTCGTGATTTTTTACTTGTTTCTGATTTCCAAATGTTCCCTGTACTGTAAATTGGTTTTAATTGATTTACTTGAAATATTTTGGATATTCCTTAAAATCTGTTGTATAGTATATCTAAGTGCAAATGAGAAATTCACTATACTTCTTAATTTTGAAATTTTGGTTTAAAATGCTGCTTAACGTATGATCCTCTTTTCGCAAAATTCTAGGTGTTATCTTCAAAAAACTTTTCCTGATGTATAATTGAGCGATACTTTTACCAAATGGAAATAATTTGATTTATATGTATACCAACGGTAATAGGAATGGAAATTTTGATAGTATATAGAAAATTAATACGCATGGGATCTATCAGTTTTTGTTAATTTATCAAACATTTTAGAATTCATTTTATGTAATAACTTCCACATAATTTAATATTTTTGGACCAAACTTACATATAGGATTTTTAGTAGAAAACAAAATGCAAATTTTGTAACAATCAGATAATAACAGCAATAGTTTGTTTTCGAAGTCCACTGTCCCCTTTAGTACATATAAAACTAATTTAAACAAGATGTATGAAATGTGTTTAACTGAATTCATCACCACTGTGTGAGACGCTTCATCGCATATCTTTTGCCCGATCTTCTGGTCTCCAGATATTTTTTATAGCGACAGAAACCCTTGAGCTCGCACAGATTGGTGCAATAATCCAGCTTTTTGAAATTCTGCTTTGGGCCTCCGTTCAACCGGTTCTGGGGGTTGAATCCCGTCAAAGCATGAATGTTCGCAGTGTTTCGGAATCCACTTTAAGCCAATATCCCGGTCTAATTAACCCTCGTGAAACTGACCGTGAAGTGATAAACCAAACATTTTGAAATAATAATTTAAACATCTCTAAAGGATAGAATTATTAAAGAAAATTGACATGAAAGGTAAATGAGGAGGATTTACAAGGAAGGAAGGGAGGGATGTTGAATGTAAACAAACAACCAGATGGAAAAAGATTTTACTTCCTGTTACCCAACTGGCTCTCGCAAGATATATATCCGGGTTAACTTAAAATGTATTTGTCATATTTCTAATTGTCTTTGACCAATTAACTACCATATTTCAATTTAAAATTCGTATTTTTTGTATTTTTATTCTCGAAATGCTGAAATCGTATTTGATAAACAAGCTAAGTGACGTCACATTCAGAATACGTTCAGAAAGCACGTTCTGCAGCAGAAACTCTACCGACATATACATTTAGCTGGGCTGAGAAAGCCTCTTATGTAGAGATGCATGGATTAAGTTTAACTATTTCTCATAACCAGTTCTTGTACTTTTTGTTACTTTTATCCTAAAACAAATTTCATCCCAAAGTATTTGAATCCTTTATAGTATTGTCGTTATATTTTACTTCAGGTGTGGTAATTGGCAGACCATGTGAAATATTATCAAGCACATCTGGATACATAGTAGATACCGAATATGCAAGAAGTTTTGACAAGTGTTGGAAAATCCAAGTACCACCTGATACATACACAAGAGTCAACTTGGAACGATTCAGCTTTCGTAGTTCAGTAAGCGTTTTCGTTGTCACTGCTTCTCACATTCACTCACGTCAAATTTAAATATTTCACTTGACATGTAACCAGTATTATTATGTATTTTAATAATTTGTTTTTTACAGGACTGCAATCACGTATATATACACATCAGCGTCCCTAACAAATATCTGGAAAATAAATATTGTCCTGGAATGACCAATTGGAATACATTGATGGCATTTGACGACTTTACAATACGTTTCGTGATGAATAATCACTACAGTGACAATAAAGCTAGTTTTTCTTTGAAATATTATTCAGGTACTATTTCGAGGAATAACCATAATATATTTTCTGTGTTGTTCTTATTCAAGTGTACGATACAAGGGAGAGTCAATAACACGCATCTGCAAGCTTAATTTGAATTTAAATAAATTGAAAGCTTGCATAGCATTGTTTTTCAACGCTTCTCAGAAAAACTGCTAGTTGAGCCGCGAACCTCATATGCATCGCTTCCTCCCCTCTTGCCCCAACGATAGATATTTAAACCTCTGAGGGTCACAAGATTTTCGAGTAGTGTAGTATTGCTTTAACCACATATACTTACTAAATAACTTTCCAAATATTGGTAGAAAGTATCCGTGGATTCCTTCTACTTTTGGGAAGATTCTATTGTTCCTGTTCTTAGAATAGAATTCTTTTGAAATATTCTATTGGTTATTTCCTTAGAATAGAATCCTTTGGACAGATTTTCTACCTGTCAAGAAAATTAAAACTGCTTAGAAGTCATGCAAGGAAGACTGCAGATTGCAAGTGGAATTGCATGTGAACCCTTCAGAGAGTTAAATACAGAAATCTATAATAGAGTAGGATAAATACATCCCCCTTGTCCGATGTAACGGAGGTAACACTCACGTACGTGCCATAGGGATTGTATATTATTAATTATATTAATTATCCATGTGTTATCAGTAGATTGTCTGTATCAATTCGTATACGACCCTGTCCTCATTTTCTGTCTACCTATCCTGTATTTAAGAATTTGTCTCAACGTCTAGTAATAACACTGTTAACGTAAACTCTCCAATAAAGTCTGTCCCAGTCAATTTGAATTATTTTAAACAAAAAATATAGAGAATTTAATAACTAATGACCTCAAATTTTCCATATTCACTCAGAAATTATGTTTAAAATTTTACCATTATATTTTTAGCTTTCAGTTTCTGTACGTAAATGTCCATGTACAATATATACATTTCAACCCTAATTTTCTAAATTGTATGTACAAAAACTGACTTTTAAAGGCATGTATGTTCTTATATGTTCACGTTTTTAATGAAACATTAAATGCTCATATTTTAAAAACTTATTTTTTAGATATTTGTAACATTGTCATTTTTAATGTCTTCTAACCAATATGGATATCAAACTAAGATACCGATATTTTAAAATGCTAAATACATTTAAATCAATTGTATGATGTCAGTTTACTTATAACCACAAACTTTCTCTTACTTCAGAAAGTATCCTTTGTGCCCAGTCAAATAGCTTCACGTGCTCTACTGGTTTGTGTATACCAAAGAATAAAGTTTGTGATGGAATAAAAGATTGTAAAAATGGAAATGATGAATTGGGATGCGGTACGTATAGTGCATTTTGAGTCCTAATTGTCAAATCTGGTAAATAATTTCGTACTTTGATTTATAGTTTGATCTAATACCATTTTAGATGTATTTATTTAATATATTTTAACTCGATAGTATCACTCGACAAAATACAATTACCCTACATGTATGCAAGAAAAGGTAATGATCGTTTGGGGTGAAGCACTTGGTTGAGAGTTCGATCCTCAAATGTAACCATGAATACTTGTAGCTTCCTGGTCTCTACAAGTCCACACGTTAATGCTGGCTAACTTCTCTTACGCCCTCAATAAAGGCGTTTGGAAGTTTTTATGTCTTGAAGGGGTTATCCCAATTCAAATAGAGATCATCCAGAAACATGTCGTATTCGACTTTTGCAAAATTAGAGTGAATAATCTGTTAGGTTAAATTGGTTTCTGACCATGCTGATTTAATATAATTATACGATACAATATAGGTAATACAATGGTTAGTTAGGTTTTTTGGCGCAAAAGCAATATTTGGTCTAACTGCTCCAAACACAATACAACGTCAATTAAATGTCATACACACAAGGCAAGTCTTACTGACAAAGAGAGAAATACATTTAAGGTAAGTTACAGGAATCGAACCAACCTGCATCCCAACACCTCGCAAATGTGCACATTGGGCGGACCCTTGATCCATGGTGGCCCCTATATAGGTACTAGGTACAATAAATAGGACTGCACTTGTTTTAATCTTTCCCTGACTTGCTTGCTTAATTGGAAGTTTTGGATAATTTATATTAACTATAATATTAAAAGAGCTATAAACCTCTCCAATTGAAAAGACTTAATGTTCTAACATTTAAACAGAAATTGAAATTAAATTATTCTTTACAGTGAAGTTTTTCCGATGTAAAAAAGGAACATAGAAACCTTAAGTCCTTACCAAGAGTTTATTTTTCCTAAAATGTGTTTACGTTAAAATGGCTTTGTTAAAGTAACTTGCTATCAAAATAAAATAAAAACCTTCATTAAAATTAAGCATTTGCCTTTGGTTTGATTGTAAGTTCACCGAGCTATTAGCGGATCCTTAAGATGAAAATTTGAATTAGACATTTCGTGAAACGTTTTGATTGTTTAATCTAGATCAGAACGAGTCTTTATAATGTTTTAATAAACATTTGGTATTAATAATCACACAATGAAGACTATAAAAGTTAATCATATTTTCTGATTTTAGAGATTGGTATATATGCAGCAGAAGGCGTGTCAAGTACACGACAAAAAGCCATTGATTGGATGATAAACAAGCGATCACTTACTTCTGGTTGGCAAGAAAACACACATAGGGCTATTATTGCTTTAAATTTAGCAACTGATGGAAATTTTACTGAAACAGACATCGAGAAAGAATTGATGGTGAAGCAGCTCGAAGTTCAGTCCTTAGTCGCCATGTTGAGGTCAGTACCACACTCGGGTATATTTCATTACTAGCAGAATTACCAGGCGTTGCTCGTGTTGAGTTGGTTAACTTCCATTTTCGTTAATAAATTGTAATTCCTATTCATCACGTGTAACTGGCTCAGCTTGTCTGCTCAGGGCCTAGCCGCATAAAATTCCTAATCCAAATCCAATCATTGCATGTAACAACTACCACACTAATAAAGGTTAAGTACACAATTTCACAAATATAAATAAATGTCAAATTTAACATTTTACCTTTTTGTAGAATTTAAATTTTTAGTAAGAAAGAAAAGTCTCTAGATTGTGCCAATGTTACCTATAATGCATAGAACAATGGAAAATATGCAAATAAATTCCTTTTATGCCATTTAAAACCAAAAACCCTTTCCCAAAATTATCATACAATGGTACAAATTTTTTTTAAGAAATTAAACATTTACTTACCTTGATTACAGATATTCAATGGAAAACATCAAACCGAAAATTCAGAGATCCATCTTAAAAAGTAGATTAATCAAAAAAGCTTCGAAGGAGAAGCAATGAATGCATCTGTTTTTTCACTGCAAAAAGAATTCCTGGAATCTAAGCTAACGGATTACAGAAATTTAAAAAAAACGATTAATAATGATTGTTTCGAACTAATTCAGCGCATACCAAAAGTAATTTTAAAAAATACCAAGTTGTCGTATTAGCTACCAGTCCTTTTTAAAAAGGTTTTTGACGAAAACACATCTTTAAAATTAGTCCAGGGGTCTAAGGCGTATGCATTGGGGTCATCGGCAGTAACTTGGGCGTCACGAAAAGTGTTGATATCTCAAAGCCCCATAACTCCAGGGGGAATCAGCCTATGGGGATAAATGGCCTAACATCGTGTAGAGGAAGGTGGGCCACGTCGACCAGATTGACCACTAATCCACTCCCCCCTCTCGCCTTTGTACCGTGTGGTGGGGAAATGAGTCACATTTCGGGCATATGCTATATGCTGGCCTGTGTTTAATCTCTGTAACTTCACTTGTAATCGACGAGTCATGCCGAGTGCGTGCTTAAATTGAAGAAAACGAGAAGTTCTATAATTGCATCAGTTTAAACCATTTGTGTGAAAATTGTGTGCAGTGGAAAGTGATGATTTGTCGAAGATTTCACTGTGAAGCCAAAATATCCCACTAAAGTTTAATTGCGGCATAGGAAACGTAAACAGGTTGAAAGAGCAGTTCAAGACAAACAAAATGATACCAAGAAGTCTACACCTGACAAGTGCGGAGAGATCTAGAGCTTACCGAAGACGCAAGAAGGAGCAGGCCGAGCAAGTATTTACGAACCAAACTTTATGATACAGTGGGGACTGCGCTTACCCGCTTTTTTGCTGTATATTTTATGTATAATATTTTCTTCTCTTTATATGGTCTGTCCCAAATATTCAGAATTTTTTTATATTTCGTTCAGAAAAAAATGAGGCTCAAAATAAAGAATTAGAATATAAATTCCGTAAAAATAATTTTTGAAAAAATCATTCCTTTTTCAGGAGTACTACTAAAACAATCCAAATCATCGCAATGCTCAATATACCTTCCAGTTTCCCCAATACTACCAACTTATTGTTGATTTAAGTAGAGTTACTCAGATGTTTAAGCATGAAACTTGTATAAATATGTAAGCAAAGGAAATTCAAATAATGTATTCACTAAACTAAAATATTACTTGTATAATATAAAACCTCGTATTAAAATATGTTGAATATATTTGGTTGTGATACTCGCGCAAATACGCGGACGCTAAACCAGAAGTAAAACGGGAAGACAGTCAGACCGAAGCAGTCAAGTTCTGTCACTAAATGAATTTAAGGACTCAAGAGTATGCAAAGTTCATTAAAATACGCCCAGCCGTTTAGACATACCACGAGCACACACATACAGACAGACTGACATCAAAAGAGCAAGACACGGATTTTGCATTAAAAGGTACCAAATAACTTGAAATGGGTCGAAAATATTCAACGTATAAATAAATACTCAATTTTTATTTATATAGATAATATATTCGATTCGAATCGAACATTTTCCTACTGCGAGATTACGCAGAAGGTAGGTAGTTGAATTTAAGTCGCACTGGATCAACACAATGGGCTATTGGAGACGGTCCGGGATTAATCCCAAAGGGAAAAATCCGAGGACAGCACCTCGTAATTTTGAAACACGGGCAGATAACGAGGTCAATTCTCAATCATAATCCGGTTGCTAATCCGCCATTCTACCAAGTGGGTTACCAGGGTATGTGAGATTAGATGCATAACAATTTGACTCGAGAGGTATTTTTAAGGAACAATTTAAACAAAAAACCACAATAGGTGAATATGGGACGAGTGGACTTGATGGCCTTGGTCAGAGCATTGATTTTGAAGCTAGATTTTTATTAGAGGTGAAGCCTTGCCGGCAAGGGGAAAGATTTGGAATTTCTCGGGGAGTAGAGAAATATTGTGAAAGCCGGGACTGCATGACCTGTGAAGAGCGTGCTCCTCGAGGAACCCCAAAAGGTTTGGCAGTATACCCCCCGAACCCCATAGCATCATCGTTGGAAAATCACATTCGGATTTTACTACTACATCCCAACACTCAAATGCCAGAGTTCAATCATCCCATAGTCACTTATGGTGATTGTTTGAACACTCCCAATTCCTTATCGTCACAATGATGCAAGTCCTTCCGCTTTGCATTAGACATTCACGAAAATACTTCTACTCTCAATTTGTCGCGCAGTAGTGACAAATATCTTGTGTAGCAAATGCATATTAACTTTATAATACCCCTTTTTCCATAAATAAGTTTTAAAATGTATATCATACTTTAAGTAAACAGATATTTATGTACATATGGTTGCGTTTTTATGTTGAGACTGTTTTAAAGTAAATTTAGCAGTACAGAATAACACAAATTAAATATTTAGATGTTTAAGAAAGATCATATTTTAGAATATTTATCCTATAGGAATAAAACAGATGAAATATCAGTTAACCAGTTGAGCATGTTCGTGAACGCTTTACTGGTAACTTGCCAAAATCCTCGAAATTTTTATGGATTTGACTTGGTGGCCCTTCTGAAAGATGAAGTCCAAGCATCACCTCTTGCTAGCATTCCTGTTGCGTACCTGGCTCTATGTAATGCTAAAGAATCTCTCCCCGAGAATGCGACAATGGACCTTAACAGTATTTTAACAAGTGACTCAGAATATCCATTCCTTCTTGGTAGGTTGAGATAAAATTACCTTTAATATTTAACTAATTACTTTTCTTTGTAGTTTTGCCTTTCTTGAAGTCAGTTATTTTCCGTTTTGTTTCAAGTTTAATATCTCATGAGTACTTTGGCGCGATTTAAAAACACATAATGTAAAAGGTTTTGAGGAAAATCTTTAAAAAATAAAGAATTTGACTGAACTCTTACAGAAAGCATTACTTATCTAATCTTCATTCCAATAATTTAATCATACTTTTTAAGAGGACAACTTTTAAACCATTCTTGTCTAAAAAAGCGTGTTTAATTATTGCACTATTGCAGCTCATAAGCTATTGTTTACAAAATGATATGGTAAAATTCAGAACAAAGTACTTAATGTTTTTTGGTGGACAGGTAAGTAATTGAATTAACGTTGCACTGGAGCAACACAACGAACTATTGGCGATTGTCCGGGATAAATCTGTACTACTATGTGGACTACATTATCGGGTGGTCAACCACCAGGAGGGTTAAGTGATTGGAAGCTAAATTATCAAAATTAAAAATAATAGATCTCGCACTTAAACTTTTGAAACAAATATTCAAACCTTTTTTAAATTGCTTATGTTGATAGTTAGAATTTGTTTTTCGTGATTTCTTTTTAGGGTTTTACATTTTACGAATTTTATTCTAACTTGCTGAGTTTTCAGAGAGAGTATTTTATGACAGTTCATTTGTCTTTACAGAGATATTTAAATCAGCTGAGAAATATTTAAATGTGTCGACCTATTTTTAACAGATAAACGGCTGAAATGTTGGTTTTAATGCTTGATGTTTTGTAGACATTCAAGCGGTATCCATGATGGCACTCTCCTGTCTTAGTGATGAGAATACCAATGCCTCTCATTCGCAATCAGAGTTATGGGACACAGTTGCCAAGTTCAAAAAGCTGCAGCTGGATGATGGTAGTTTTGGTAATATCTACACAACAGCAGTAATCACCCAGGTAGGAAAAAGTTTTTATAGTGAGGTATCTTTCTATAGCCTACTCTATCCATGTTATTTGAGAAAAGCGAAGTGCCAATTTTTTTAGAGAACATTTATTGAAAAACAGTTTTTGAAGAAGGTGGTCGTTACCTAGTTTTTGGACTAAAAAAGAGGATTCATATTCTTTCTCAATGGTGTATTTATTAAACCTCTAAGTTTCCGACGAGATATATTGTTATCGATATATTTCCGTTTTGTTTTATGATGACGAGATCAAGATCTGGTCAGTTTTCTTCCAATGATGAGATATCTCTTCCATCAAGATCTACTAATGGTTTTGCTAATGACGAGATTCCTCGTCAAAACAATCACCAGGAAGATTAAGGACTGATATTTAACAGGTGCCTGTAACTTTTATAGACAACTTTGTCCTTAATATTCATGAATACCTAGGTAAATATCGGTTCTGAGAGATTTCAGCACAATATTTTCATTTCTGTTCATGACCTAAAGATCTATCTGCTCATCCGTAGTTTTCAAGATTTCAAAGAAACTTTGTAGTTGTAATTTACACATTGATATTAAATTTTAACCCACATACATATACATTCCAAAAATTCATCTTCTAACTAAAATAAGTGTTAAAGAGGACTTTCTAGGATACAGTAAAGATCCTAAATATTTGTCATGAAATGAAATGTAAATAAAATATTACATTACTTTCATTTCATACTGACCCTGCTGTGTCTCATCTCAAAAAGTTGCCAGCAAAAGAACTAGTAGAGTAGTACATCTCAACAAGTGATAAAAACTTTGCTATTCAGAAATTTTAAAACTGTGGGATCAAATGAAATATTAGATTTCCTTTTCAGCAAATACGTTTCTCTATTTAAAACTATCAGATAAATTACAACTTCAATTGAAAATTTTCTTTGTTCGAAGAACAAGACTTCGAAAATATTGCAGTAAGAACATTCAGATTGGTTAGTTGGTTTTTGTTTTTTGGTTTTATGGTGCAAGGGCCATGTTGGCCAAATTAGGGAAGGGACGAACCCAGTGATCCACGACGACCCCAAAGGATATTCAGGATATTCCATAAAATGCCAATTGTGAACAATGGTAATGTTGCTTTATCACAAAAGAAATTTTTTCTAGTTCCCTTTAATTGAGCTTATGAATGCATGTATTGTGTGTGTGAAAAAAACAGTTCTGTTCAGATGTGCATTTTGTAATTAACAAGCAACCAATTTCTTCTCAGGCTCTTCTTTCTTGTGGCCAAGAAAACTCTGACGATTGGAAAGTGAAGTCAGCAGTTACGCACTTGATAAAGCATTTGAATTCCTCGTCTATTGACTTTCTATCAACGTATCTGACTCTACCAATTCTGAATGGAAAAAGTCTCTCGGATATTCGAAATACTAATTGTTCGGGGAATCTTAGATATACTAGTCACGGTATAAAACAAAATATTATATACTTTTAAATACACTGTATTTCGTATACAGTGATTCATGTTAAGAACATAATGTATCTGTAATGTTAAGTTTACCTATAATGTGTCATTTTTGTGAAGATTTTCATATTTCTGAATAAACTGTATTATCCGCTTTTAGACTAAGAATAACGTCAATTGTTGACTTCATGGATGTACACCGAAAACCAAAAATATTTTATTTTGTCCCTAATGCTTTCAGAAAGAAAACAAATTGTTATCTTTGAGTAATTCAAAAGTTGGTTGGGTTGGATTTTAAGGCGCCTGGGCAATATTTGGCCAAGTTGTGCCAAACGCAAGAGACGCCAAGCAATGAACATACACATACGTACAAGGAAAGTTTTACTGTAGACACACACTTACAAGGACATATGACGGAGAAATACACCTAGAGAGGAATCGAACTTGTGCGCCCTACAACTGAAAAGGTTAGTTTGTTGTTTTCTGCTTTTATGGAGCAAGGACCATATTTGGCCAAACTACGCCAAACACAAGAAAAACAACTCAATGAAGGAGGATGAAAAAGCAAAAGGCAGAAGGGAGTTGAAGGTGAAAATGAAAGGAAGGAAAGATCACTCGGGTACCCCGGGTTTGACTGAAAAGTACATACATAGTAATAATTATATTCACGATAGGAAAGGGATTCGGTAAATAACTACTTTTCAAAACTTCGTAATATATCCAGAGTTTCTTCAGAATTCATAATTTTTTACACCTCCAAATATGCATATTACGATTACTGTATTACGATAACCACTATGATTATTTTAATTTAAAATATCTGCAACACTCAGATTTTCTTTGCTGATCTAATTACCCTCGGGTAGTAAACAAATGACTGTTGAGCGATAAACCTAATCAAATTTATTTTAGACCCTTTTGAAGAGGAAGTATGGTACCAGCCCAGGTGTTCACGTCGGTCTTCTGACCGTGGTCCAAAATTACGAGGCGTTGTCCTGGGATCTTTCCCTTCGAGATTGATCCCGGACCGTCGACAATAGCCCGCTGTGTTACTCCAGTGTGACATTAATACCTACTTTTCTTGAAGAGGAAATCGTAAAAGTTCCATACACATTTTAATTTTTTCGCTCAATTGTTTTAAGAACAATCGTATTGTTCTACAATTATGTAATAATTTTAAGAACATAAAATTAACTATGATCAAACACTTGAACTCTAAAGTACTTGGGTAAAAATATTTGTACAAGTGAAAATGAATTGAGAAATTGATTGATTTTGAAATGGGTAGAGTACTAGAGTTCTGTATGTTAACTCAATAGTAATCATCTTTTAATATTTTTTCAGTATAAACAAATACATTTTCAATTGCATTTAAAGATATTTATGTTAACTTAATTTATTTCATAACTTTAATTGTTGATTGCTTAGAAATATGGCTGATCTCTTAACTTTTCATTGTAGTCTCAATAAAAACTGATTGGTTCAGATTATCTTTTTACCTTTACAAAGAACAAACTTGACTATAAGGACTTCTAAAATTCTTTTAATTACTCTAAACTAAATTTATTTAAATATTATGAATGTTGCAGTGTTGGTTTTAGTCGCATTTGCATTTATCCGAAAATTGCAAAGCATGCGAGATGTCAAATTTCCAAGCTGATGCTAATCAAATCATTTAGTTGCTTTCATTTCCTTTAAAGTTGTCCTCTTTTTTCCTTCAAGAATTCAAACAATATCTACGATAGTTTCTTTTTTAATTGATTAATATGCAGTATGTAAATTATGGAATTGAAATTTGAAAAAATGGGAACAGTAATCATGGTATATTTTAATGGAAATTTATTCAGACGGAATTATTATGTACAATATTTCAATTCTTTCTTCCTGGTAGAAGATAATTACTTATCTTACAAGCTAACGAATAAAAATAGAGATAATGAAATTTAGTGTAATAAAACCTACCAGCCTGGCATTCAGGATAAGTATCCAGTAAAAGCTGATGGTAACAGATAATTTTTACTCTGATGTTCTACTCTTGATGAACTTGAATAACAATTGTATTTAACAATTCATATCTGCTGTAGTTTTGTAAGAAAACACAAAAAAAAAATTGTTTAATTTCGTCTGCAAATGATTTTTTCATTTAATCTAGATCCAGTGACCGACGTTGAAAATAAATTGGGACCCAAAATGCGAATCCAGTACTCCCTATACATTGGTGATCAAAAAGACATAATCCATACCATCTCTCTTCGTGTTCCAGAAAACATCACAGTTTACGAGGTCATGCAGCTTGCAGAGGCAGCAGATTCCAAATACAAGTATATTCCTTTATCAAGTATTTTTTCTTTATTATTAAAATACAGTGTTTTTAATTTTTCTTCCTGATTTCACTTAAGTGATTAAAATAATTTTTTTAGATGACATGATAAAATTATGCTCTTTAAGTAATTATATTTAAAAAGAAAGTAAAAGAAATAAAAAGTTAGTTAACTTTTATTAATTAGTTGAATTAAAGTGAAATCCAAAGGTTAACTTTTAATGGAATCAAGCAATTTTCTTCTTACAGTAACATACAGTTTGGGTGTGTTCATTATATAGCTGTCCATCCAAACGAATATTTTTGATTGTTTATTGAACAATTTTCTTAAACATTTCAGTGCTGTTTCTTATTGACCTGGTGCGACCTTTACCTTATTTCTTTTCTGATCCGAATCACTTAATTTTCTAGAATCGTTCGCACACTTGAATAAATTTGTAGAAAATCGGGCATTGCTGCAAAACCGAAGTAATAAAATAGTCTGGGAAACATTCTCAATAACTTTTGAAACCATATAAAATTTAAAATTTAGTAAAGAATATATTTAATATTATTTTTGCATTGAAATACAGCTGCAAAAATAGAATTAAAATTTTCTAGTGCAACTAAACTTGAAACAAAGTGTAAAAGTATATTGTGCAAAAAATTTTCTTCCTCGAAATAAACCCCTTCCTGTAAAGCTTGAATGATTCAAACTTTGAGCATCACCGTTTTTATAGTGCTATGGAAGTTGTGTACCTACAAAACATTGCATCCAACCATCCTTTTTGTTCTGAGATATAAACTGTAAAAAATACAAATGTATATAGTATTGTGGAAAACATAATTTTTCAGACTACATCTGAAACACTAGTTCATCAAAATATTCACGCTAAATGCTGCATTTCAATTTTCATGCTTTAAGTATGTATACAAGTGGTGCAGAAATTTAGCATATTTATATCAAATTGTTTAGTCTAAAGTCATTCAAGAACTCATTTTTGGGTAAACTTTTTCATAACACCTTGGATTCACTGAATAAATTTACTTTGAAATCTACTGGCTTCGTTTGATTTGCTGATCTACGGTAATGTTTTTGCTGCTCGAGAATTAATTAGACCTCTGAAAACACACAGCTGCCAAACGATAGTGGATGTATAACTGTATGATATCTAGGTCCGCGATAGCCCAGTTGGAAGAGGAACAAATTAGCATCCGGAGAATTGCGAGTTCAAATCGAACCAAAGACCGTCGTGAACAAAGATGGTTGATGCACATTAAATCTGTCGTGGCCTCAAATGTCCCCACGTTGGCGTGGTGTGGGAGTTTGGAGAGTGGGGTGCCAGCTCAGGTGTGACCTCAGATGTGACACCGTGGTTCAAAATTACATGATGTTGTCCTCGGATCTTTCCCTTCGGATTTCATCCAGGACCGTCGCCAATTGCCCGGTGTGTTTCTCCAGTGTGACGTTAGCTAAAATACCTACCTATCTACCTATATCATATCAATGCGCCTGACGGAAACATTGAAAAAATTATTTTGAGCAGTTTAATGTACTAAAAGCATTTTAAATTGACTATGAAATGAAGAATTTTTCCAATTATCTTAATACTTCAAATATTATGCATTGTACTAAAGCATTTTCCTCTAAGGAAAGATCGCCCACCAATTTTTGAATTATGCAATGAAAGTAAAATTGCCTGTGATAAAAAGTATAACAAAAGTCAAGTAATTTTGCAACACAGAATAATATACAGCACAGATTAAGAATTTTTGTCTTAAAATAATGAAATTTTATTTCAAAAATTCTGTATTCACAAAGAGTTGAACTTGTATTGTATTTTAAACTTACAGATTCAAATGGAAACAAATGGGATCAAAGATGTACGTATATGAAATAGCAGATATTACGAACGATTTTGAAGATGGGAATTTTTGGCTTCTCTATTTAGGGAAAGACGCAAAATCTATAAGTCATTCGACCGAAAGTAAGTAGTTAAATCATTTTTAATGTTATTCATTTATGTCTATCTTTGCGTGTTTAAATTATTATAAAAGGTTATGAATGATTTGTGAAAATCGAGAGATAAGAGACAAACTTGCTAACACTTCGTATAAGACTTATTCTAGAATCTCATTTGTGGTGTTCGCGTTACCTGAAAACTGTCATCATATATTTCATTAGCCCTTAGTCTATATTTATATCAGTTGCTGCTTGAGTATGTGACTACCAACATCTGGCTCTCGTGAATACGAAGGATACATGTTGTGCATAGTATTCCTAGACCAATTAGTCATCACATGTGATGATCTGACTGGCCTAGGAAGGATTGCCTGTGAGGGACAATTCACATCACAGCTCCTGCGAGCCTAAATCTGAGTTAGGTGTGTATTTCTGGCAACCCCAAATGGATAAAATCCCGTTTCCCTTCCAATATTTTTAAAGATAGTTTCAATTTCTGTTTCATAGTACTTAAACGGAGATTATAAAATATTTTCTGGCGTTTCTCATACAGTGACAGGATTTATCTTGCACAAAATTTGACGTATAAAGCAATTAAAATGTTTAGCCACCAGTAAGTTGGCATATGGTTCCTTAGAGTAGTTGACCCTAGACGACTTACACTTTTGGAATGGTTCATTTTATTATTGTTATTTGGCTTTTGTACGTTGCGCATCACTTATATCCCTAAATATTCTAATAACGCATGCTGGTGTCTAAAATAACGTAAATAGCAAATAAAAGCAGACTTTAGATTAAGATATTCCACATATCTAATGTACCTAGAATGATTCAAAAATGCCCGTTCAAACTTTAAAGGGTGGTAGGATGCATCGAAAGAAACATTTTTGTCGAGTAATGTATATACACAATTATTACATGAAGACGCTATCACAGGAATTAGCCAAAAAGTGAAACAGGTTTTGTGTATTTCATTTGACAGTAGTTGGCTCAAAGGAAAGACGGCCAACAGTAATACATGCTTGAGAGTATCGATCATTGATTACCGTGCATTTTCAAAGATACAAGGTACTTCACGAACAGTTGTAACAACAGCGGTGAAATCACCGCTGTTGTCGCCAAGGTATCAACAGCGGTGAATTGCTACTATGTCGAGCGGACCAATCACATCATGAATCAATGGACGGGAGTCGTGTACCAATCAGCTGATGAATGTTAGGTTCCACCTGACACACTAAAATTGTCTAAGAGTCACGTTACTACTAGTTTTGGTCACATGAATATGGGCACTTAAAAGGTTACCATTGCTCACTCTATTTTTATTTTTTGTCTATGGATTGGCCCATATCAAGGCTACATACAACTGATCGTTTACTTATGCCAGGATTTCTCTCCTCACGTAGAATATTTTATTCCTTTTATGCAGTGCTCGAATTTCTCGGCCGACTCGCAACATGCCTGCTAACACGAAATGTTCTGGTTTCATATAGCTCAAGTGCTTAACGATTTAGTACTCGCCTATTGGGGAAACATTTACACTACAATCTTTGAGCAGCTCTTTTGTTTTCATTAGCAACCCCATACGTTGGATGCATATTAGCCATCTCGTATTTCGTGTAATCACTTACGAATAACGACCTCTAGATCCTACTTGAAAAAGTTAAGGACTTTTTTTGACAAAAAAATGTTGAATATTTAGTGCACCCTACCAACTTTGAAGTTTGGCCGAGGAATTTCGAATCACTTTGTTTATTAAATGCATTTCGTCGCCTTAGAGCAGAAACTAATTAACTGTCATTTTCGGGAAATGCATTTTTTGACACTGAATGCTTGCATTCATGATGATGTGCAAAATATTGTCATATTGTTATCAGTTTGGATAAAAATGTAACACTATCAAAGCTCTCGGAATTTTTATTTTTGACCTAAAAACGTAAAGATAGTCTTTAAACGGTTGTACTGTAAAATTTGTTCTTTTGCTATTTGATGAGTTTCTGCTCTAAGCCGACGATTTGTATTTCTTCTGAAATGACATATTCACTTATATTAAGCACATATTCTATATAAAAATCATTGGCTTTTTTAATTGATTTGCCTTTGTATGTTTGGTAGTTTCAAATTAGTTTGTGAGTATATCGCAAGGTCATATATGTTGTACTCATGTTTTTTAAATTATAATTTCAGGTCTGGATAAAACAATCATGCAAAACGAAGAACTAATGGTCATGTGGTTCAAAAAGGCTCATATATCTCCAAGTGTTTCAAGGAATTCTACCCTAACTTCTACCTAATACACCGAAAAAATTTAAAAGCATTAGCAATAGTATTAATGTATCTTTAATTCATTAAAAATTCTTTATATATTTGAATCTCAAGCATTCACTTTCTATGCCTTATCTACCCACAAAATTTCTTTCAAGTTAAAATCACATTCATTGTTTACAAAGAACAGTAAAAATTTCGACTAAAGGGTAAGTATCTTTTCTAATTGGTATATCATTAAAAACACATGAACTGTGGGGTCCGTAATTTTCTACATTTCTAGTCATTTAAAACGCTAATTTTCAGAAACTTTTAAGCTTTCCCAATAATATTAGCATATTTCATAATACATTTCTCGTTCAAAAAGTGTTTTCCGATTTCACATCTGGTATGAAGTTATCTGTTTCACATCTGGTATGAAGTTATCTGTTTCACATCTGGTATGAAGTTATCCTTTGTCAAACATATGTTGGCGTTTTCTACATTCAGGAATATATTTCCTTCAAATGCACTCTTCATCTTGGAAATATCTATTATAAACCTATCCTGGTTGTTTACATTTCCTAAGAAAAATCCAAATACGTTTAAGAGTACCTCAAGATTTATTGTGTAAGTAGACTTATATTTAACCAAATTTCATAACAATTTGTTATAAATATGTAATTTTCAAGATAAGTAAAAGCCACTCATGTTGAATACTTAATACCAATCACTTATACGACGAGAGATTTCAGTTTAATTACACAGTCTCATTGAATAAATTATTTCCCCCATAAAAAGCAAACATTGATACTCTTCATGGGGCTGTATTCCATTACGATTTTGCACCCTAGTTGTTTTTCTGATCGAAATGTTTACAGGTTCACCCAATGAATTACAGATAATGCACAATAATAATTTCTGGTGAATAAAAGAAACTTTGTCACTGACTGAAATTTCTTCAGCTAAAGACGGATATGGAAGTACACGACACGTTAAAACTTAAAAATTGATCACAGAACAAAAATGTAATTACTTTTATCATTTTAAGCAAAAGAATGTACAATTATTTTTTTATAAACTTTAATTTTTTCTGCACAAGAACACAAATTTATTGCTTTTGATTACATAAATTCAGGCTCACGTAATTTTCAGTAATTTATTTATATCTTTTAGTTTAAATGCTTGCAGTCTTGTACCACATTATCAGATGCTCACCATCCACCATGACCAAATCCTCAGGACCTAAATGAAGAAAACAATCAAGTTCTTTAAACTGACAAAGAAAATTTTCACTCTCCCTAAAAAGGTAATGAAAGAAAACTAATTTAAATGAAGCAATAAAAATAAAATTTGTGTGTATGTTAATACAAAATTATTTTTTTATCATTACGTTCAAAAAAATAAATCATTAAAAATTCTATTTAAGAGTAAATGTTGTCTGGCGTCAATAAAAAACAGAATAGGACAGAAGTTTACGAAATTGTGCAGAAGTTACTGTCAGTACCTGAAACTTATAGACTTATTTTGAAATGAAAAAAAGTTTCATAAAAAAATTAATTTCACATGGTGATATATAAACACTTCCGGTCGCATAACGTTAATTGAAGTGCAACAAATCGTGCAAATCTCGGAAGTGGTTTTTCCGATTTTAGAAACAAATTTTACCCAGGGACATTGTGGAATTCGATTGGGTTTTATAGCGTAAAGGCCGTATTTGGCTAAGTTGAACTGGACGCAAGACAGGCAACGTCAAGTAATGGGCATACACACGCATTGAAAGCTTTTACTGATACAGAAGGCAGAAATCCGCAGGGTATAAGTTACAGAAATCGAACGCGCCGCATTTTCGTAGGTTGCTAAGCGTAGTGTCACACCCACTGAACCACCACGGCCCCTGAAGAATTCGGACACTGTTGAAATTGCAAACAGCATTACAATTGCAAACAGTATTTAACTCAGGATGATATCCAATGCGATTGTTTCCAAAAAGACTGGTCGTAATCTGAAAGAGTGGTTCAAAATTACTTGTTATTCTTGGATCTTTAACTTCCCGTCGCCAATAGCCCGTTGTGTTGCGCCAATTAGACGTTAATTCAAATACTACCTACCTACCAATAAGATTGGAGAACTATCCTAGTATAATGTATAAAAAATGGTACTGATGTTCTGAACTTCATTGGACCAGCATCTAAACACTCACACCATTTTACTGTTTTTATTATTGCACTTTCAGTACTACAGCTAATCAAATATATGTTATAACACTCTCCCTATATGTATAAGACACTTGCACTCACTGCAAAGAAGCAACATTTGATGGTTGGTATTTGAATTTACGGAGAACTGGAGCTAAACACAATGGTCTATTTGGGACGGTCCGGGATCAATACCGAATGGAAAGATTCGTGGACAACACCTCGTAATTTTGAATCACGGTCATATGCCTGAACTGGTCAACTCCTGAACTGGCAATCCACTCTCCTAACTTCCACAGTATGCACGTGAGGAAAAATTGGAGGCCACGACAGATTTAACATACACCAGCCCCATGTATGCAACGTTCTTTGGTTGGATCAACTTTCGAACTTGCATTCCTCCAACTGCTAATCCGCAACTCTATCAATTGGGCTACCGCTATAATCGTTTGAGAAAAATTAAAAACCTTACTTGTGGAGAAATGCATCAGAGATTCTGTGCTGTTTGTTGCTTGGCTAAGGTACAGCAACCTTTCCAATTTCAAGATCATTGGTGGTTGCTATTTCGTACACATATGCTTTCTCCTATATCATTTTCCATTCGATTCTGAAGAGAAAAAGTGTTTAAAATCATATTTCAATGATTTGTCTATAAAAGTATCACGAATCACATGCATAAATATATTAACGGGTGAAAGACACTATCCAGGAATCAAAAATCTTTTTTACAGACATTGAGATTTCCAATTATAAATGCGTTACTGTAGTTTTCGCGTAAATTAAAACTTTTTAGCATGGACGACAATAATTTTGCGCTTTGCATTTAACTTTTGAAATATTTTTCGTAAATATTTCATTTGTACGTAAATATTTCAGAAAAATGGAAGTTGAATGTTTTGCATGTGAATGTCGTAATTGATTGTAAACATTCGATTGTCTCAATGATATGAAACAAAATTTTTCAAGACAATGCTATTTTTTTTACATTGACTCATACCAACCTTTTTCATTACTTAAAATTTAAGTCTAAAATAGTTCATTTATATAAAATGAAACAAGCTCAGGCCTTTTTCGTTCTTTAATTAGAATTTTAATGAAGTAATAAAAGGCAAAAAGCTCGTTTCCACTGTCACGGCCTTAATCAGAATCAAAGTAGAAAATTTTTTTAATTAAAAACATTAAAATTAAACTAACTTTCAAAAATTGCAACACTCATGCGATCTAGTGTTATTCAAAATTTTCTAATGATGCAGAAGTTAATATAAAGTTTAGAGCAACTTCTCTACATTTCCCGATCATACTTATAAATAAATGGCTCAAATGAAATGTTGCAGTTAATGGCTAGACGAGTTCAAGTCGAAATTGTGCTTATTGTGTCTTAATATACCCTACCACGGACTACAATGGTGGACTGAGATTGCTAAAATTGTTTAGACGAAAGAAAACGCAAAGGACAGACTTCTCTACACAAGCAGCAACTGATTGATGGACGGTGATATATCAAGAATACCACCATTCATAGAAAACTGAATTTATGCTATGTGCATATAAGGTGATATACTTTCTCCCGTAAAAATTTATTTTCAAAACCTTATAACACCTAATACCCCACAAGGACTTGTGACTTCACATCATGCTAGTATAGTAGTTTTGCATATATCTGCGAAAATTATTAGTTATCTACTCCAACATGAGTTATATATAATGTAAATTTTGTTTTAATTCCTCGATTCTTTCCTGTTGGAAATTTTAACAAACAGTAGTGACTTACGATTCAAGAAATGTTTTTTTAATATATGGTTAACAATGTTTTGCATGAACGACTTAACCCGCTGATGGTCCGAACGCATAAATCCACCTTGTGGCTTCCAGACTTCCGTGCAAGCCATCTAACCAATTTGACCTATATAAGCTTACAAAGGATTATATTCCAAGGAAAGGACATACATATTATTTCCAAAGGATTCCATTCGAAGGGAAGGATCTATAGAATCTTCCCAAAGGATTATTTTCTAAAGGACCAATAGAATCCAAAAGATTCTATTGTAAGGAAAGTATCAAAAGAAATTTTCTAAAAGTTGAGAGTCCATGGATTCTTACAACCATTAGATGTGGTTATTTAGCCATATTAAGTGGGTTGTGGGACAAAAGACAATACTACTCGGAAATTCGGGACGTTCATATTGTTAATGATCAAACAGAGAATTTGAAAGAGTAAAAATTAATTAACTACGAAGGTCTTATTAGATTATCGTAAAGTACGCCAAATTGAATTAAGAAGTGATAAGTACTTGTATTTAGGATCTTCTACTTCCGCCAATTTCCTGACTTCGAAAACTGTGTAGCTTTTCGGTACGATGAGAGAAATTGTGTGCAAGAAGTCATCATCTCCAATGTATGAAGATTACTGTACTCGCATTTTCGGTCCTAGAAAGTCAATAATCTCAGAAATAGGATCTGTAAAACAAAATTAATCTACCAAACTCTCACGAAAATTCACATTGAGGAATCACTGTAGTGTGTATCATTAATATATTTTAATTAAAACTAATTTTTAACAGAACGTAAGAATCTCGTATACTTTTACCGTCTCTATGTTTCCTAGGATTCAGGGAACAATTTATTTTCGCCGTCAGATAGAATTTTCCCATTCAATAACGGAAGGGTCAAATACGTTAAGAAGAAGTCTACAGTAGACGAAATGACACGTTTCATAAAGTATTTAATAGTTGCGTTTAATTTCCAATCCTTGCTATTTTCTTGTCCACTTGAAATAAGAGCCTGAAATTCCGATAGATTTTAAAAGTATAAAAATGTACAGCACTGAAAAGAATCTATTAAATTCTTTTAAATATGAGTTGAGTAGGTCAAAATGTTAAAATTAATGGAAACACTAAAGTAAATGCAGAACGGTTTACACACATCATGTTCATACGGGTACGTTTACAAATGTTAGCAGTTATGCTTATTACATAAATGTATGTTTTAACCTCTAAATACACCAATGTTAACGAATTTGTATCGATTCTTTTATTCCAAAAATGTGTTCAAAATTGTTTAGTTCGATCGAATATCTTGGCCAGGCACACACGTTACGATATACCGGTGAGGTTTACCTGTACAGGTAAACCGGAGCGTGTGTGCCATCCGCTGCAGGCCAAACTGCACAGGCGTAGCGCGACATGCGCAGGCGACCGGAGAAGAATCGAAATTCAATTCTTTCTACCTGCGCAGGCGTGTAGACCAAAGCGTGTGTGTGAGTCACGCCTGTACAGTTTTTAGGTTAATTGTGGCTAGTTCCTTGAGTAGAGAGCGTCGGTCGTCTTTGTATTTACGTGTACAACAGTGTTAACTAGTGACTACGCGTACGATAGTGCTAGTGACTTTTGTGATCATCATGTCAAGCCGAAAACGGAACCAAGTGATAGAAGAGTTTATCGAAATATATAGGTCGGAACCTTGGTGTGTGGCGGGTAAAAAGTAAAGAGTACCACGACCGTGAAAAGAGAGATGCAGCCTATGAAAGACTTGTGATTAAATTAAAGGAGTTAGAACCCGATGCTACAAAGAAATCTGTAGTTAAAAAGAAATAGAAGTTCTCATAACTGTATTTTTCTTTTATATTAGAGGAGTTACAAGTGACAACAGTTTTTGGTAGACTTCTTCATCCATCCGCATATAATTACGGTAGTCTGAAGGATCTGAACTTAACTCTTTTAGTAATCTTGTATGAGTGTATTCATTTCTCTTTGTAAGCCAATCTTTACACCAGGTTTTGCGTTTTCGCTTCTTTTTACACTTCACGGCCACTAACAAACCGACTAAAGCAATAGTGTCTTCTTGTTTGCTCGCCATCTCTCGATTGAGTTAAAATATTCCGGTTTACCGTAGCGTGTGTGTGCTCTAACCTGCACAGGTATACCTCTCCGGTTTACCTGTGCAGGTTTACCTGACAGGTATATCGTAACGTGTATGCCTGTCCTTAGGCATTTAATTTTTTAAAATTTAATTTCTTAAATCCTTGAACCTCTCAAGTTATTGACTGTATCGGTACCTCTTTGCATTTATTATGAGAGGCATCTTCTCTCCTGCTCAAGTGGCAAGATCTTATGGACCTGCTCTAGACCAGATAAATTAGCATTAACAGATTCGTTTGAAATAAAATTGTCAAGTTATAAATCTGTTTTAAAAGTTTGTAATAGTGCTAATTAGAATCAATACTATATAAAATTAAACAAAATCTATTTAAAAACATATTTCTTAACATTTATTGAAAGCATTGATCTGTGAATATCCTAATACCTACTTGAGCTATCATTGCTGTGGTGTAGACGTTTCCAAAACTACCATCTTGTTGCTGGAATTCTTTAAAACGTTTGATTGCGTCTTTATAAATGTGAAAGTTGAGGAATATGAAGTATTGTCTTTTTTGCCGTAGTTTTTCACACAAAATAAGGCCATCTCACGGCCTTAGCTTGAATATCTAAAATTCGACAAATATAAAACATATTTTTTAGTTTCGTCTGAGCTATAATATCAAGGGAAACATACTAACAAAATCTTATTCATTTTCACCCAACAATTTATCAATATGAACTTTAAAAATTTACCTCTCACAAATGGATAATTAAAATTGCTACTCAAAATGTTACTCAAATCATTGACAGCTTTAGGAGGTCACGCTTCGTTGGCATTTCAAAGTGCAAGATACGCTACAGGATGAATGAAATTCTGAGTTATTTCAACTTGTTCCTTGAGGTGTTTAACTAAATTATTACCATAAAAACTTGTAGGGTTATGACATGTTACCAATAGAGAATTCAAAAGAATGCTTAATTGGCTATTTGAAAGTGAGAATCTAAAATGACACAAATAATATGATATAACCTGATATTCAATGATTATAAAATACAAGCATAGTAATAATTTTACAATAATTTATACCTTTTAAGATGACATATTTTTAAAAATAATATTGACTTAGGGACATAAATTTGCAACAAAATACACGTTTGGTAGCAAGAATATAAAAACGGTGAAATGTAGATTGCAAACTACTTTTGAAAATTGCATTTTCATGGAATTGTTTAATTCGCTCTTTGAAAGTAGTTGTACCTTAGAAGGGCCACAGATGTCTTTAACTCTGTTCGCTTGGCCATCAATTCTTCAAGATTTGAGCCATTGAAATTTGCTTCAGATGCAGAGCCACGAAGGCTCTTGGCGTATTTTCTTTCCAGCCTCATGATGGAGTCCGTGTTGTCTTTAATCATGATATGGCTTAATTTCGAGCTTCAGTAATTCCTTTAATGGATAGAATGCTGGTTTCTAAAACACAAATTTATTTTAACATGTTCTATTCTAAACTTTCATATATTTTGTCTTAAAAGTTAAAACAAACATTTTGAATGAAACCCCAATAAAATAGAATGGGTTCATTATGCGAATGCAATTTCAACATGGCTCTTATTGCATGAATCAAAAAATTAATACCAAAAATCGTCAAAACGGGGAGCAACCAAATAATTTCTGAATCAGAAATGTTTATCTTCTTTCATTACATTTCTATTACTTCCATATTTACACAGAAAAACTCTTTTTAGAAAACATTTCACACCTCTTAATCTGATCGTTGCTCAAAATTACGAGATGTTGTCCACGGATCCCTTCGGGATCGCCGTCAGTAAGCCGTTGTGTTGCTCCACTACGATGTTTATACAAATATCAACCAAACTACCGCATAGGAAATATAAACTTCCGAACTAAGCCCCTTCCACTTAACGGTATTCTACGCTTAATAAAGCAGTTTCAGAGGACTGGAACAGCTGATCACAAAGAAAATATAATATATAGCACTTCTTAAGTTTGCATCTTAGGTTTGATTTGAAGCTTTACGTTCATTTTTGGCTACCCGAGATCTAATTAGACCGATCGAATATTAAGAAGCGCTCATTAGATTCCACAAAAACTAATTAGTGAAGCTTTATTACAATTAGGTACACAACGAACGATTCTTTTTAACCGTTTTCAGCTCGTTACCCATAAACTGGAGATTGTGAAGGTGACTCAGATGGACGACGAAATTGCCAAGACATCAAAAGTCTATAATGAGGCAAATTCAGTGATGGTAATTGCTACAAAGTGTTTTGGAGCAGATCTTGGAGCAGGTAAATTAACATTTTGGAGCAGCCAGACTGTCTTTTGGAGCAGTGGAAGATATTTTAATAATGAAACTAATAAAATTCAGGTATTTAAATTTTAAACATATGACTGTATGAATGATAAACAATAAACATAACTGTAAACTATTACAAAATTCATTTTAAATACTTACTAAAATTGATGAAATATATATAATGAATAAGAAAAACATACATAAAACTTTACCAAGTGTTTTCCATTTCCATAAAGTTATGTGAAGGTAAGAAATAACTTTGACATTAACATGAGACTAATAAACATTTTATTAAACAAAAAATATTATTTTCTTTTCTTATGTTTGTTACATTCCAACTGCGCCTTTCAGTTTTTTCTAAGGCTATCGTTTTAGACATTCTATATTTACCTTCTTTAAAAAAAGAATCTGTCTGCAATACCTTGTGAAATCTTGCTTTCATCATGATTTAATAGTTTTTGAGAAAGTTCCTTTTGCAATTCAATTTGTTTCGACTTTAATTTTAAATCTTCATTACGGCAAATATTTTCTACTTTTCTCTTCTTTTGTTCTGATGCTAACAGCAATCTGTCATGGTACCGCCTCCAGGAATTTCGAACTGATTTAATCAAAGCCGTAGTAACTTGAAAATTCTTTATGCTTTCTGTATTAGTAAAGTGCGACTTAATTTGCCTTATACCATTTATACTTTATAGTCAGATTACTCCTATTTTCCAACATGCGATTGTTCTCACTGAAGCCTCTTTCTACATCAGTTTCCATGTGATAACTTAAGAGACTTGACGAAAATAGGCAAAATCTCAAACTTAAACTTGCCAGATGATTCTCTTATATTAAATATATTCCTCCAATAATGGTCTATACGACTACATGTTGAAACTTCTGGAAAATGAAAGCTATCAATAGTTTCACATTGATATTTGATCCATTCATATGATAGAGCAGATCCTTCACTTGGTTTTACAATAAATGGAAAAGATACTGCTAAAAACTTCAAAGAGCTTACAGATTTTTCTTCAGTTCGTTTCATGGGATGAAGGCAAGAAAGTAATTCTTATAGCGGGGAAGACCTCAAGAGTGAATTTTATTACTCGTACGCGATTTGGAGCAGCTCTGGCGCAATCTTAGCAAAAACGGGCGTTTTGGAGCAGTCTGGAGCAGGCAATACGCTATGGCGCATGCTGGCGCAATTGGAGCAGCATTACCATCACTGCAAATTGCTTTCGGAGGTGGCGATTTAGCAAAGAAACGTTTTATGTATCAGGGAGGAACTGTGCATGACAAATTTCAAACATCTCTAAGAATTTGTATATTTGCAATATCTCACAATGTTCGAGAATTCAAGATGACAAAAACTAAATGTCTGGTTACCTCTTTTCCTTTGCGGTAAAAACTGATACCTTGGTGACACATCTGATCGTACAATATCTGTACTTATCTGTTATCCCATTTAGGAAATCATTAAACAAATGTGTCATTCTTACTACATGGCGCCCAACTGCATTAAGTAGTCAATCCGATAGGCATCGAAACATCCGACAAGTGAATGTTTAATTATTCATATCTGTACAGAAAACATGTAGGTAAACATGGGGTATTTTAGTCCATTTAGCATCGTAAGACTGATGTTGGACCAATGTGTAGCGTACTTTGTAGTCCGAGAATTTCTTGATATGATTTTTTCCGGACGCTGTGGACAAATTCTGTAAGTCTTGTTTGACTTGTTCCGCTTAACTGATATTACGCCGCATGATTTATTACAATAGAACTATGTGAATGACGCTGTTTACGAAACACTTGTGACCCGACTATGATCTGAAAAACAGAATTGTAGTTACGAAAGGAACAGCAGCATTTTATGTGCTGGAAAATATTAAGAAGGACGTAATCATCTCAAATAATCTTACAATACCTAGAATGCTGAAGTTTGCATTCTAAAATATTGGAAGAGTATTGTATAAGAATTGAGTAAAACTGAATATATGTTTCAATATTTCGAGAGCAGTCGCGTTTAGTTGTAACAGAAATGCATCCAAAATAATTCTGAATCATTCTGCATTTTTAAATTATGAACACAAAGTTTAAAAGGTTGTCTTACCACACCCCCTTTTTATCAGCTCCATTTTCACAATCCTTAACCTCATCACACACTTGGTATTTAGGAATACACGAATGTTTAGTGCAACGAAAACTGTCATTATCGGCGCGTTCAATGTCCTCTGAATGAAAACATAACTAAAACTTCATGAAACACAAAAAACTTATTTCAGAGATCAATATTCGAAAAATAATTTTTCGCAATATAATTTTGTGAAATAACTGAACAACATTAAAAAAAATTATTTTATTTTATAAAAGTATCAAAAAATAGTTTACATAATTTATTTAATTTGAAACTATGAAACAAAAATACGAAAATCATTCACATGTAGAATAATTAAAATTGCAAATAAATTATGTATTTAGAAATAACTGAATTGTTCCAAGAGATCGTAGGAAGAACGCTGATTAAACACAGTAATTTTGTAAAATATGTGAATTAAAAAAATGTGAAACAAATGAACTCTTTACTCTTAGAGGGCGAAGAAGTTTTAGTTAGAGAGCTAGTAATATTTAGCTAAGTTGTAAGATTTGTTTTGTTAAACCTCCAAGTAGTTTTAACGAGATATCTCGTCTATCAAGGTATGATCAATTTTGCTAATGACGAAATATATAGTCATCATATTATCGACTCTTATGATAATGAGATCAAGATCTGGTCAGTTTTCTTCTTATGACGAGATATCTCGTCCATCAAGAGCTTCTAATGTATTTACTAATGACAAGATACCTCTTCAAGACAATCAATAGGAGGGTAAGTTACAAAAGGCTTTCTTATGTAACAAATAAATGTTTGAATGGCCATAAGATATGAAAATATATCAAGTTTCTTTATTCATATATTTTCTAATATTAATTTCAGAATTCATATTGCATATGCATTATTTAAAAAATATTACGTATGATTTTGGGTTATTTAATAGTACCGTACTAAGGATCTGCATGATAAAAATATTATTGACAAAAATATGAATAAAGTCTGGGAACTAATTTAACTTCAGAGGCCTAAACTTTTATATACTCATCCAGAAACTGCTGCTCCGAATGATTTGAAACATTCATCCGACATAGAGTTTTGAAATAGATTTGAAATTTGGCGTCAAAGTTTAGTGTTGACTTTGGAAATTGTGAAGATTTGATATTAAAACATCCCTTCATGAAAATTTTATGCATGTTAATTTATAGAAGACGTTATTAATTTATAGAAGTCCTTATCGAATCCGACCTTTATTTTGCTTTTTCCGAAAAAAGCAAGAACAAACATTGATGAATGGTTTTTTCTATATCTGTGCATTTTCTAATTATCTCCTGACATTTAAAAAATATCTTTTAATCCTTATATACTTAGAAGCCCTATATATTAGGTTATCAGCGGTAGAACCCATGAAGTTTTCTATTTTTCAGTGCAGTTACTTATGTGCAATACTTATTGTGAAAAATATCAATTCAACAGATCTGTTCTTGAAGTTTTGAGAATAATTTTTCTGCTAGCCATCAAGTATCTCAGAACTTAATACATTCATTCGACATCTTTCTCAGAGCAAGACGAACCATTCTGAAGCCGGAAAACTTACCCTTATGTCGTATATCCTATATCATAAGGCTGACGGATGTGTCCTAAGTTTGTCTCACCGTGTCCATCTGCAGTGTATAAACAGGTCTGAAATATAAAAGAGACAATTGTGCATATTACTTAAAACTTATAGAAATAAGCTACAATCAAATTATTTGAAGTTCCATCAAGGTATTTTGAAGTTACAAGTGTTCAAGATAATTGAAGTTGCACTAAGCTGTTTCTGTTCGCGAATTTAGATTTCCAATGTCAGATTGAAAATAATTATCTTTTAAGAATGAGACTGAATGGTTTTATATCTTTTATTAGGGACAATGAGATTCCTTTTGTGGTATAAGTTAGTTCTTATGTCGTATAAATTAATTCGTTGCATAATTACCTAAGCACACATAGGAATTTTTTTATCTCTTTATGAGAAGATTAGTATATTTATACTTGAATTAATCAAACCTATAAGTGTTGGAGATGCTCTGAGATATAAGCAAAGATATACCTGGTACTTTATATAATCTAATAGTTAAATCAGTCCATACTTTAAAAGATATACTAAAGACTATGCTTATATAATGCAAAGAATATGCTTAAAAATGTATAACATCACCTTCCCAATACATATCAGCTAAATTGTTATATTTATCATGCTATTGCTATGCATTTTCTGCCAAGAAATGTTTTTCGATTTGTTCAAGTGCATGATTGACCGTACACTTGAATCCAATTAAAAAATACCAACAGTTGATTTTTCTCTATCTCTTTCTGCATGTACTTAAATATTTCATTTCTCAAATTTGAAAGAAAAGTAATATTTCGGTATTTCATATTCCGAATTAAACTTTGAGTAGTATTTAAAAATGAGTCCTCCACTGTAGTGAACATAACTTGTCACAGTGGCATCCTTAAATGCAATGATTGGGCGCGTGCTGATTACAGAATCACAAAGTTTATACTCTTGACCCGTCTGGGACACATTGATTGTCACATGAATTTTCGCATTGCTTTGGAATAAAAAACAAAACACAATTACTTCAATAATATAAATTAGTCATACGCACCGTGTACCCAAAAGGTGGACAAGAAAATCTTTTTAAAAATGCTGATACGATAAAACGTTCTGTTGATCATTCCAGAGCAACCAGACATAGATCAACTAGCAGTGGCTGTCCACTGGAGGCAACAGAATTGAATATCTTCACATTCAAAAGAAAGCAAAAATGCATGGAAATGAATCAAAACTAATTTCATTTCCATGCATTTTAAAATGAAATTTCTACTTGAAAATGACAGAAATATAATTGATGAGCTCTATTTTATGAAATCTGATACTAATAAATAATGATTCGTGAATAAGTATTTAACTTCTCATCCAGTACAAATAGGCAGCAAAAATACATAAATGTCGAGAAAATTTATTTCAATAAAGATAGAGTACCTCGATGTTAAAGTTTTAATTACTATGCATATGTTCCCATTTTGTACAGTTTTTTGAAAAAATAATGATGGATTAAAATTTATAAGGGAATACAAGATTAAAAATTACTACGTATAAACATGAGTTAGCATTATTATATACGACTAATACAGAAGGTTGTGCACTAAAAATCAATAAACTTCTCGGTCGAATATTTCAAACATTTCTTCATAGGAAACCGTCACTAAAAAAGTTAAATTTAATAGGAATAATTGAGATTTTAATGATAATAGGTAAAAGTGGATTAAGTTATTGTGGGATATGCAAGAATCACCATCAATATTATTTAACAAATATTTAGATAAATGATGCTTTAAATTATAAAGTCAGATTGACGCCATTTTATAAATGCTTTGATAGAGGACTGCAGTGTTTTAATATCCAACACATAATCACTTAAAATTAATAAATCTCGAAAAATGATTTAATAACGTACTTATAATAATTTGAAATTTACATCAGCTTCGCATTTTCAGATGACAATATAACACAGCTTATTTAACGTGAAACTAGGCAATATTTTGTTTTTACTTCTCAATGTTAAGTTCAATGTCTGGTGTAATGATCGTTATCATACATGCCCCTAAATGTTTGTTTGTCCTGGACATTCACTTGTTTCATTTCCGAAAATTATAGGTCACACATATAGGTGATGCGAATTTCCGTTGCATGGTTGTCTAAGTGAAGCGGCAGTTTTAAATTACGAGGAGCTGTCCATAGACGTGAAATATAAGTAAACTGGGAATTGGTATTGAGAGAGCTTCAGAATGCGTGACCAACATGTCGACTAGTAGTAACGTGACTGCTGTGAAAAAATGACTTGATTGGCCGATTTGGCATCCTATCGCCTCGTTCGGTACTATAACATCTTATGACAGGAAATATGTGTGAAAACGCATTTCTAAAGAGTGGTGACAAAAGTGGTGAAACCGAAAAATTCTACTACGTCGCGCATGGATCAATAGAATCGTTTCAAACGATTAATCTAATAAAATAAGCAATAGAATCCTTCCAAAGGATTCCATTCTAAGAACAGGAACAACAGAATCCCCTCAAGGAAGATTGGTTTAAAGAATCCACGGATTCTTTCTAACAATATTGTGAAACGGATATGATGATTTAGTCACTATATGTATTGTCGGGTAAAAGCAATACTACACTACTCGGAAATCTAGTGACGCTCAGAGATATTGTATTTCTTTTTGTTTCCTTTTACAAACCTCCAAGTGCTTCGGTATCTCGTCTGAGATCTTTAATTTTTTTAAGAACAAGATATCTCGTCGAGAAAACATCGTGCTTTTGCACCAAGGAGGAATAGAAATGCAATAGGAAAAACAAATTGTCACTTTCCCAGAACTGGTGACAGTTTGGAACAGATTTTCACAACCGAAGGTGGTCACCTTAAGGTAGTTTTTGAGGCGAAGATAAACCATCAACAGGATTAATAAGACTGACTTGATAGTCATTTCAAAGTAGACTTAAAGGTACAATTGTTCATTTCTTTTTCTGTATAACTTATTGTATCGTGAAAGATAAATATAAAATTCTCTTGAAAAGGAAATGCTGATTTATAATTAGTTTTTCCTTTTCCACTTTTAGTCCACTTTTCTTACGGATACATTATGCTCTGTGAGGCAATTATGCTCTGTGAGGCAATTATGCTCATCTGTTTTTCCATTTTTTTCTTCAATAATTATATTCTGCAAATAATCAAGTCATTTATTTCAAATAGTAAGTGCGTAAGGAAATTCTTTTTACTCACTGTATATATTTTCTTTTAGGTACATCATATATAAGACATAAAAAAGTACTTCACTTAAAACATCCTTAAAAGTACTTCACTTCGTTCTCTATTTTAGGATGCTATTCAACAATATGTTGAATTGCACTTTTCTCTTCTTTTTTAGGACACTCCCTAAGATTTATTCAAAAGAATAGATACAATTAGAATAAAATTATATGTATTTAGAATAAAAGATATTACATTCATTACAAAAGCTATCTAAGGAGCATATAAATATGTTCCACATTTGTATACGAGGGAGTTTTAACGATATTTTAACTAATCAATTTAATGTTGTACATAATATTTGAGTCTCAAACTTCATTTTTTATTTATTTATTCACACTTTTCATTTTTCTACAGATGGGTTGGTACTACACATTTTTGTTCACGGGGAAGGAAATTTTAATTACATATTTAACTTTATTTTTATCATTTAATAACATTAATTATCGTATAACAGGTAAGACAAAATAGTGATCCGAGCTGGCGTAATAAATCATCGCCAAGACTGAAAACAATTCAACACAATTTTGTTAAAGTTTGCTTTATTATTTTTATTATTTCAAGCCTTCATCAGTGCAATGGTTGGCAGGTATGTAGGCATTTAATTAACGTCTCATTGGAACAACACAACGAGTTATTGGCGACGGTCCGGGATCAAACCCGAAGGAAAAGATCCGAGGACAACACCACTCAATTTTGAACCACGCGCAGATGACGAGGTCACACCTGAGCTGGTATCCCACTCTCCAAACTTCCACACTACTCCAACGTGAGGACATTTAGGGCCACGACAGATGTAACGTGCACCAGACCCCTTTGTACACGACGGTCTTTGGTTGGAAACTCGCAACCCTGCTGTTGCTAATACGTTACTCTTCGAACTGGGCTACCCAGGTGCAGTGCGAAAGCAAGTATATTAATTCCAAAGTCAGAAAATCTATTGTACTAGCAAACAAGAGACACTTTTTCAAGAAATAAATTTTTTAAATAAATGCAAATCACTCTCCTGTGAAAGGTAATGTTTCCTCCTTTTAGAAATTTGGAATAACAACCTACATAGTAGGTAGAATCATTTTTAGCTTTCACTTTCACATTCAATGTATTTGGAGGGCCGCGGTAGCCTGGTTGGAAGGTAACGAATTAGCAACCGGAGGGTTGCGAGTTCGAATGTAACCGAAAACCGTCGTGCACAAAGGGACTGGTGCACGTCAAATCTGTCGTGGCCTCAAATGTACTCACATTGGCGCGGTCGAAGTTTGGTGAGTGGGGTGCCAGCTGAGGTGTGATCTCGTCATCTAACTGTGGCTCAAAATTACGTGGTGTTGTCCTTGGATCTTTCCCTTCGGGTTGGATCTCAGAACGTCATCAGTAGCCCGTTGTGTTGCGCCGTGCTACGTTAACTAAAATATCATACCTACCTGCATTGCATTTGGAAGAAAAGATGCGCAAATAATATGCGCGTGGAAATTGAGAGTCCAAGGATCATGTTACTAGTTTGGGACACATGATCTCTCATGGACACATAAAAAGGTTACCACAGCTCAATCTACTTTTATAGCTCCTCTGTGAGTGTAACTTGACATGTAGAGCAACACACCAAGTTACGAATGAGATTACCGAAACACTAAAGCCCTGTTTTTTGCTTTTGAGAAAAGCCTTCTAATCGGGTATGTTTTCAGTTCTTGAAGTAAGTGATGATGAAAGTGATTTTCAGTGCAACCAAACAAACCGCCGGAAAAAGAGGTTTTTACTTACGCTTAAAAAAAGAATGCGTACATACAGGAAGCATGTTCATCCATAAAATGACTTCCGCTGCCCACATTTAGCCTGAGGTAGGTAGGTATTTGATTAACGTAACAATGGAGTAACACAACGGGCTATTGGCAACGGTCGGGATCAAACCCGAAGACATTTAACCTGAGAAAAAGCCACTGATAAGCGATATGCTGAAATTGACTCAACTCAAGTGACGTGTCAGTTCCGTCGTTTACAACACAGGAAATATGTACTCCCACAAAAACACTATCGCCACTATATGCCTTTTTACAACAAATTCTTTCATATTGCAACTGGCAACTGTAGCCCTTTATTTATTTTCATTTTGCATTTGTAAGAAATTTTAAAAATAGGTGAGATTTAATTTTCGTTATTCTCTTTTTATTAACCTAGAATTTTTATTGTGTTTGGTCAAGATTCTTTATGGGATCCACACTTCACACGAGTTCATGACATTTTCTTTGCACAATATGACTAAATTTGTTATTTGTAAATATGTGGTTTCGCTAAAATGTTACAACTTGAAGGAAATGTTTATGGTTTGTTTGCACTGAAAATTCTCCACAAGCTCCCTCTCATGCTTTTAAATTTTCTGATTTCCACATGTTGGATTATTTGTTGTATTAAAACAGTGTTTCTCACACTAGGTTACCTTAAATCATAAAGTATCCTAAATTTCGGCCAACCATTTTTTTTCTGGAACATCTTAACCCAAATTAAGTTTGATGAAAATTTTGAGGTCTGACCTGTTGTAGAAATTGAATAAAGACAAAATAAATTATCTTGAGGATCTGGGGCAAGTTAACAAAATGATAAAAATATGTTTATTAAAAGAACAGGCATCCATTCCGCAACTTATTTCAATTTAAAATGCAAAATTATTCATCATAAAAATTTCTTTGTGTACTTTCTGCTGTGATCATAAATTCATTAAAAATTTTTAAATTTTTTTTTCTACTTGCTACCTTTTATGAGCTTATAACTATAAAATTATTAGTAGCTGGTGACAATTCAATAATGAATGCCCTCTATGGGATTGCATGCTTGATATTTAAAATGAACTAAGATCAATGTAGTTTTCGTGAATGACAGCCTCATTGCTAAAATGATTTGAAACACCACAGCATAAATACTCTTAACAAATTCACTATTAGTTCAAATGCTATTAGAATGTTAGAGATTACTAAAAAAAGTTTATAATTTTTGACTTAGCATTGAGTTCTATTAATGCCAACAGACCTTAGAATCAAAATCAAGTGCTTTAAAAAATAATGAAAATTTGATACTTTTTATTTCACAATCAATTGAAATGGAAGTATTCAAAAATGTGCCAATCAGCAATTGCATATGAATTTATTTTTAAGGCAATTAAGATAAATTTTTCTATCAGTTTTCTGTTTATCTGAGCAAAAATTTCTAGAATTTTCTATAAAACCACTTGTAATTCAATTCTTTATTGTTTTGTGTTTGCTGCAAAACAAAGTATTTCTTTCAATGTCCATTAACAGGTTACAGGTGAATAAAAATTTTTTCTAGGACATGGATCCATTGCGAAAAGAACAAGAAGGTAAAGTTCGAGAGGTTGGACCTCAAGCTGTCTGGTCTCTATCATCTTGCAAACCAGGTAACAGAATTTTGATCAATTTATAGTTTTTAAATTTAATTTATGCCCTGGTTTTCCTCCAATTTAAAATTTTCGTCAGTGGCAGATCCAATTCTACAGACCTCAAATTCATGTGCTTCTGATATGCTTACTGTTCTCACATTTGAAACAATTTAAATTATTTTTAGTCGTTGGGCTTAAACTCCGTCCTTTATTTAAAATAAAATTTTGTACACGACATGTATTTAAAATTTTAAAGCTATTTATAATAATGTGAAATGAGTTATCTTGATACTACTGTGTCTGCATTGTATACGTTTAATATTTTGGTGTTTTGAAAGATGACTTAAATCAGAGTCAATCGATTTTTCAACCCAATAGCAGCAATTTTGGTGTTCTGATGTAAGTTGTGACAGCAATTGCTGTTGCAATGCTGGACCTCAAACTTATTGTTTGTCAACATGTGTCAATTTTAAAAGTGGGACAACATACTGATGGCAATGTTGGACATTTTTGTTTCCTAAGTTTTCGTAAATAATCAATCCAAGACACAAATACAAGCACAATCCAGAGTTTTAACATTGTTTTTTGAAAGCCAATTGGTTCTTAAGTCAGGGATTTTATTTTTCAAGCCCATAGCGACAATTTTGTGTACCCATTTAAATAGTGATAGTAATAACTCATTTTTATAAATATGTATGCAATATTCACATATTTATAAAAATAAACTTCACAACTGTATTTTTTAATAGTTGTGAACATTTTTTAATCTTGAGAACTATTAAAAAATATAGTTGTGAAGTTTTACTTTCTCTAGTAGCTATATGTATTACATTGACATTAACACACATTTTGCTCAACTGAACAAAAATTCATTTGAAATAAAGAAGCTGTCAGCTTTTACTTTCGATATTAAAAATGATGAATTAAACAAAGAATTGTGAATAAAAGATATTAATAAATAAAAAGTGAAACAAATAAACATTTTTCATAAACCACAATGTTTTTATCATATGCTTCATATAACCATAAAAATTGATTGATAGATGTCAACATATAGTTGAAACCCCCTACTGTAACTAAGAATAACCCCAGAATGAATAGTTTTTATTATTTTCTTTTTCGATAACCAATTTTTTATTTTTAAGAATGTTTTTCTTCAACCATGTGAGGTTTGTAGTAAACTCCAACTATAATATCCAAAACAACTGAAAATATGCAATCTATATTTAACTTGTGATATTCATTTCACCATTGACATCATATATTTTATTAAAATTTTTACCATATACAATTTCTGGCCAAATATGGCCCTTGCACCATAAAACCCCAACAAACCAAACCAACCACATACAATTTCAAAAATGCTTTATAGCCTAAGGATTTTATACATGTATCATATAACATCTAATAGTAATATTTGCACTCAATGTAATTTTCTTACTCGAAATTTCTGATTTTCTATATTAATTTTATATTATTATGTTAAGTTTTAAATCCTCCTATTGTAGTATATATTAACGTTGCAAAAATTTTGTAATTGAAAAATGAAAAGATGAAATTTATTCAACTTGGTTGGGGAAAGAATGCTTTGTTATGAATATTTAATCTAAATAATACTAACTTTAAATCAGAGTTGAATGTCTTTTAAAGAAGGGGATAAATTTTGATCACATGTGCTTATCAATATTTTATGACAATCTCTTGATATCACTACTTGTAGTATGAACATTATGTTATGTAAAATGGTTTAATCAATCTTGCAAACAATTCATTGTTATGAATTTCATTATTGTATAATGATATATGGCTTACCTTTAAAAACTTTTTTTGAAAGGATTTGGTGTTGATCAGCTGCGAGATAAATGGTTGGAAACTTATTGGCAATCTGATGGTCCCCAACCTCATTTAGTGAATATACAATTTAGAAAGAAAACCACTATACAGGATGTTTATTTATATGCTGATTACAAATTGGATGAAAGCTATACCCCTAATAGGTAAATGTAACATTTTATTTACTATAAAAATACCTTCATCATTTTACACATAGAGGTATTTAGAAGAGTTGGTTTTATTGCAATAATTCGAGAGATAACACATTTCTATTTTCCTTCCTAATAATGATTGCTTTGAGTAATAATTAAATCTATTCATATAAAAAAAAATTTGCAGTGCATTGAATATTTTACATACATTTATTTCCATATTATTACTACATGTTTTAAGGTTACTAGTGTTGGCTTACTCAAGTACAATGTTAAAGTGATTGAACTTAAATGCCAAAATCCACAAAAAAAGTGTTAGGATTACAAATAAAATAATTTGTTTCTGCTGTTTAACCCTTGCAATCCTTCAATTGTTAGAATTTTTTGGATTATGATTTTTTAATCCAAAGCAACAAGTTAAAACTATTTATAAAATTGTAGTTTCATCATTAATACTGTAAAATAAGTTCAACCTGCCTTTCATATTTCAAAAAAATGAAGTAAAGCGAACTACTCAGTTACAGTTCACACTACTTAGTATATATGTACTGTCAAAGTATGAACTTAAGAAATTTGTGGATGATCCTAAAGAATTTTTTACCTTTTGGAGTTTATTTTCAAAAATTCTCAATAATGAGCAACTTACAACTATGGATGAATTTCACTCTTTGTTCCAGTCAGTGGTTCCAGATTCTTGCACTGCAAGATTAATTAAAAGTTTCCCTCTAACTGCTGAAAGCAACCAACAATTGCTTAGTGATGAAAAATTATCGAATGACTTGGCCACCCTCTACAGCCAAATAGAGACAAAGATGTGGGATCTGGAGAGCTTGCGACTCAAAAAGAAAAAGTTTGAGAACTTTCAGAGACCATTAGTAGAGTCCTGTCTTCCCAAGAACATTTTGCAAGCCTGGAAGCAAAGTAGAACTTTTGATAATGGTGAAGCCTGAAATAGTGAAAGATCCCTTGAGAAACTAATGAATTTTTAGTGATATGAAGTTGAATCAGGAGACGATCAATTTAGCACGGGTAGGGTAAAAATAAAAGGAGGACTGCATGAGGTGATCAAATTTCCCTTTTAGATATCCTGGATATAGCCACTGCTTCTGTATAAGTAAGTACCGATCCTCAAAACAAACAATTCAAACCTCCTAACTTATTGAAATCTCCTACAAAATAAACAATTAAAATGTTTTATTCCAAAAGGTACGAAGAATTCTGTGTTTATTTTATAACGATAAATCCCATCCTATATATAGTTCTGAATGTGTCCATGTACAGAAATGGCATTTGATAAGACGAAAACCTTTTATTTAGTAAGGGCGTTTGCTTTATTTGTCTGTCTTTTAGACATATAAGTATGGGATGTAGAGTTGAAATCAAAACTAAAATGTTCAAAATACAATGGAATGTCAGTGTTTGCAATATACAGTTTTCGATGTGTTTGCTCAAGAAAAGGGTAAGTCTGTTAATGTTTACATACTAGTCTAATTGAATTAATACCTGACATTATGTATAGGTTCAGAATATATCCTATCGGCTTAAGTGCTGATACCAAGAATGCATTTGTACAAATAGGAATCACTCCAGAGGATAGAAATTATTTTTTATAGAAATTGTTTTACCCTAGGGAGAAGGTATTAATTTACCTACATTCTTGGGGTGTTTTTGGTTTGTTGACTGTAGTCCTTTCATGTTAAGTGCTTCAATTGATCATCTTCTAGATCATTCTCCAACTGAATTTGAAGTACAGAAATTTAGACATTCTTTTTATGTAGATAATTGTCTTACAGTCTTGTATGATAGCTATGAAAAAGAGTGCTTCATAGAAAGTGCTCAAAAGCTTATGTCTTGAGCTTGCTTTAATCTACAGGGTGTGGAAAGCAATGTTTCTAAATTTACTTCTAAACCTTTGGGAGATACTTTGTTAGGTATGTAATGTGGAACCTGGTTAAAGATACTCTCAAATGTATTATAAATATTAATGATATGTCAAATGATATTCAGATTACAAAGAGAATAATACTGTAAATTGTTCAACAAATTTTTTTATCTGTTTGGTATGGTATCTCCTACAACTTTACTTCCTAAACTTCTATTACAGAAACAAAAATCTAGAATTTTTTGGGATGAAGTTTTACTTATAAGCATTCTGGACAAATTTTATAAATGGGTTATTGAAATTCCACTGTTGAAAACTTTAGCGATACCACACTATATAATGATTGATATACACATTCGAAGTTTCATGCTTTTGTAGATGCCTATAAAAAAGCTTACCCAGCTTGTATTTCTGTCAGAATTATTGATTTAAATGGGGTAAAAATCATGCTTATATGTGCCAAGTCCAGAGTTGTTCTTTGAGAAACTTGATTATCTCATGACTGGAGTTGATGGCATGCTGCATTGAGACTAGGTTAGCAATTCTGTGCGTAATGCTCTTGATTTGCCAGAAATTAAAGTAACATATTCGTAGGATTCCACTGTTGCCATCTGTTGCATTTAAAGAATGGGGAGATTGGTCTGTTTGAAACTAACCATGTTAGAGAAATCAGACAATAATTATCTGAATATCATTTCTGGAAACATATTTCAGGAAATATGAATCCTGCTTATTTGCTGTTGCAGCATTGCTCTCCAAGACAAAATAAATCCTTATTAGTGACATGGTCCAACTTGGTTGAACAGCATTTAAGTATTATGGCTATGTGGATGTTAATTGTAGCCATATGAAGATATCAACTGGTTCAATGAATAATGATGCAGGTAAAAAAGTAACTTTAGAATTCATCAAAAATTAAATACACATAATAAGCTAACTAGTCTACCAACACAGTGTCTTTTTTCAAAGTTAAAAGGCCTAGTAAAAATTTTAATATCTCAATCTCCTTTGATCACTGCATTCTAAAGATATTTTAATTCGTAGCCAGCATGTGCAGCACAACTGAAAGAAAATAATAATTTAATTTATGCATGCCAGAGCCACATGACTTATTTGTATACATAGACTTATGCCACCACAATATCAAAATTCGTAAGCATCAAGAATAAAATTATACTTTTGACCTAATTCTAATCATAATATTAGAAAGAAAGTTATGTTTGTTTGTCAGGATCCTTTAAGAACTTTGGACCTTGTGCCATGAAACCCAAACCAACCAACCTTTAAGAACTATAAAGTACTCTATATTATGTGTAATTTTAAATCTTATATTGTTTAAATTTCAGAATTTCCATCAGAACTGGAACACATTTCCATGATTTACATGAAATTGAAGTTGTAGAACTGAATGAACCAAGTGGCTGGATCAAGATTTCATTAAGAGATGCTGTTGATCAACCCATAAGAACTTACATTGTGCAGATAGCCATTTTATCAAATCATCAAAATGGCAGGGACACACACTTACGGCAGATCAGAGTACACTCTCCTGTTGAAAATCAATGCTTTGCTGCAATTCGATTTCCAATGTTAACAAGTGTTGAATGTGCTGCTTACAGTGTTGTAAGGTAGAAAATATATCTTGTATTAATGTGAATATTTGTAATTAATGTGAGTCATGTAAACAAAATGTAATGTAATATTAAAAGCTTTCATTTTTTTTATCTATGCCATTTTTGAAACATGTTTATAGTTATCACTTGTATCATCTTGAATGAACAAATTTGTTCTAATGTTACAATTGCATTTTTCAACATCCTAGAACTGAAGCTTGAAAATTTTTCTACTTTTCTGTGGATTTTAATCTGATTTAAGTTGGTTAAGTGAGAGCAACGAAACTGGGAGATTTTTTCCTTTGTGATTTGTTTGTATATATATTACTCTCAGAAGTTTCTAACTACTTATGAAATTAGTGTTGCAGATATATTAAGCAAGATAAAAACTTACACACCATTTTGCCTAATAGCCTTCAAATAGATGCATCACCATAGCTCACTGAGCTATGATAATAAATAGTGTTACAGATTAGTTTACATAAATGTTGCGTCACTGGTACATGTAAAAAATCTCTGAGTTAATTGAACTATGCATTTTCTATTGAATCAAATTCTAGGATTGATTCATTTTCAGGCAGTTTTATAACTTTCATCAGGAGAATCTATTTTGAAAGTCAAGAACATCTATGCATTCCTACTGTTTATTAAATACTGGTAGTTTAAAAGATCAATTTTTTGAGAGAAACTAAGATAGCATGCTCTGCTATTATTTCAGAATCCAGTTTCTACTTTTCCATTGCAGCTGCAGAACTCTGGAAAGCCTCATTAAAACTAGATTGGAAAATTTATGTTTGTATGAAATTAGCCTTTTTTCCTCATATCAACTTAATTTTTGTGGAATTCAATGTTTTTTATTCAATAAGTTGCCTTGAGAAAGGCACACTGTTTACTTTTGCATGCTAATTTTACTTTTGGTTTTTCATGTGATTACATCATTGCATTTACTGCAGCTACAGCAAATTCGAGTTACAAATATCAATTTGAACATCCCTCTTATTTCAATTGTATTTTCTGTCCAATGAGTTTCAGAGCTGTGGTATTTCCATGTAATGAGAGCACAATTATCTCATTTCATGTGCTGCATCTACAATGAATGGTTAACAAATGGCATATTTTGCAGCAGCAAATAAAACTAAAATTTTATAACTTGCTACTGTTCAACCACGTTTGATGTGACTAGCCCCAGTAGGTGAATCGAAACATGAAAATAAGAATGGAAGACAACATTCTTTGGAAGTACTGGAGTAGTTCCAAAATGTGAAAATGGACTTTGGGTATTATTTGCATTACATCTTGATACGAGTCCAGTTTATTAACGCCGTTTTCATGATGTCTTCTATATATCAGCAAAGCAATATACATGAAATCAACATTAGAAAAAAGTACAAGTCTTGTATTTCATTCGTACAATTTCAAATGCTGAGGGGTGGAGAACCTGGACTGAAGGACATTTCCTGTGAAGCTTGGATCTTGACTGAATAGGTGGTCTTGTCGGAGTCTTTTATAGGTTTCACAGGGACTTGGAATTTCAATTTTTCTTGACATATGCATTTTTATTATTTAAAATAGATCAAGGCTACTGATTAATGAAAAACTGAAGTTTTATTATGACTGATATTTTCTCCATTTGTTAAGAAGATAAATGTTTTTGTTTAAAAAATTATGCAAAGGTCAAAGTAAACCAATAATGCACTGTTTTCTTTAACAAAATACTTTTATCAATCTGCATTTCCTCAAAACATTTTCCAGAAGTACAAAGTGTACAGTGTCAAATACTAGTCATGCTGTCTAAAACTAGGCTACATTTTATGTTTTTGTTAATTATGATCTGAAAACTAACTTTTGGAGGGCAGTATATTTGAATTTGTTACAACATAAAGTTGAGCATAATTTTCTGTGTTACTGCAATGAAAACTTTTTTAAAAATAAATGCATGATGGATAAATTGCAAAAAGTGCCTTATTCCCCATATTTATTTAGGAAGGATATAGTTGTCATGATTCCCTAGAAAGGGTTACGTCAAATGTTGGCAGATGTATGATAAAAGCATATTTATCTTTCAAATATAAGTCCTTAATAAAATAATTCAAATTTAAAAATGTGTATCGTTAGCTATGTCATTCTTTAAAGCTAAGCATAAAGACAATGAGTCTTTCTGGGTTCTGGCACTTTTTTCCCTTAAAAATGCTTTCAGGTTGCATATGAGGAACAATTTTAATTCTTATTTATAGAATAACCACTTTAGATTTGTTATTTTTGTAGTAAAATTATCTAGATGCTCTCTATGATATGGAGGCCACTTAAGTTGTACTAATTATTATCTAAAATGAACTTTGATTTTCTGAAAGGTGTTATATTAGACTCCAACCAACAAAAGAATTTTACAAAAAAGCTTTATGCACAGGGATGTGCTCTGTTGGTCTTTAGTTGTGCTTATGAATTCATTAGGGATAAAACACTTATTAGCTTAGAAAAGTATTGTTAGCTATAAACTTTTGGTGGCATGAAATAAATGCTAAATTGATTATGCATAATTTTATAAAAGTTATAGATTTAATGTCCTATAAAGACTTACAATTGTTGAATACACAGGTCTGCAAAATTTAACTTCAGAAAAGTTTGAATATTTTTACTTTCACACATAAACAAAAAATGTTTTCAAATATTTCTAACATATCACATTTTTGCATAAAACTGGTTTCAAATTGCATATTCAATATATTTGTTAAAAATGTATTACTATTCAAATTTTCATTCTATATTCTTTTTCTCAATGTCACTTGCTTTTTTCATGCCTAAAAGAGAAACAGTATAAATTGATTAATATTCTGCATAAAATGTGTTATTTTTCTCACTTTTTATATCCAAAACAGCATTTAATAGGACAATGATTGTATACTGCGTCTGTTCCATCTCAGTGAATAACTCAACAGTAATCTGCCATCATTCTAACATTCTGTATCCTTGGTACCTCCTTCTCATGTTCTTAATATCTTGGTGGAACCTCCTATCACCCTGACCCTCACTCATAGCTCACCTTGAATGAAATCCAAGTATTTTACTCAGTCATTCATGTTCATTTCTAACTCTGAATCATCAGTTTTCTAATATTTGGTCAAGTGAATATTCCCTTCTATTTCATATTGAATAAGGCTGAAAGCTCGGCTGTATTACATTCTTGGTACCACATTGTAAGGCTTGCCTGAGTGGCCATTCCTTTTGAATCCAATATATATTCTTTACTCAAATGTCACACTTGCAGAGAAACATGGATACCTTGTACTGAGAACCCAAAAGCTCTGCTATATCTTGAGGAAGCCCAAGATCTCACCAAATCATTTATTTGGCTTTGAATTAAGGATTGTAGCTCATTACTTGAGTACTCAGGAATGAATTCATTAATCAATCAGAAATCTCTTCTAAGTTTACAAAATAGCCTGTTGTGTTGCTCTAGTGCGAAGTTAATTACCATTCTAAGTTCACAAAACTGGAATCCAGATTTGTAGGGATTGACATATCAAAAGTCCATGTGGCACAGGTCTAATAGCAGACTTGCATTAGAAAATGTTATTCTTCCCTTTGAGTTACAGCATTGTATTTTTTATGAGCAAAAATAACAAGTCACCCCTATGTTTTTTGGTTCTCTCCAAATCGTTAACATGTTAAAAGTAAGAGTTCTTTAATATAAACAGCAGACTTTTTGTGGAACTCACTGTGTTTCTGTTGATCACTGAGTCTCATGTAAAAACAGGCTTAGTAATCTTTTTCAGTCAGTTATATTCTACCTTACTTCTGGATAGTAAACTTTACACATATATAACAAAAGATTTTAGACCCTTTAAAAAGCCTCTAGCAGCCAATTTTGCTTTCTACCTTACACAAAAATTTATAAAAACACTATACAACATTCGATATTAAGCTCAGAATTTTTAAATAACACAAAAAATTTTCCCTAAAGATGAATACCCCTTTGTATTACTCCAGTGTGAGGTTAATTAAAAAATACCCTTCCCTAAAAATGTTATTCAGGTCAACAGTTATGAGAAAAAATGTTTTTTACCTTACCTAGGGAATAAAATTGATTATTGATTGGGGTCATTCCTACTTGGACATGCTTATTGCCAAGTGACAGGTTGGCATTTGCTGCAGTATGACTCAATTTCACTTTGATAACTACACACATGTATTGTGTATTAAATTATTTGCATTTTTTATATTGTGCAAACAGCCAGATATTATTCTCCATTTAAAATTATTTTTAAATGACAAATTAAAAAAAACTTTCTTGAGCTGTAACATTAATAAAAATATACACTGATATCCAAAAATGAAACATGTCTTTAACTTCCCCTCACTTCTTTATTCTAGACCCCCAGAAAATTAAATGAAGAATCCCTATGAAACAAATATTTTCAAATTCTAATGTATACAAATTTACAGTTTTTCTCACCTTATATGGTTCCAGTACAGCTTAATTATAATTTACAATTGTGAATGTTTATTTTCGAGATATCTTGTTCATTAGAGCTTTATAAAAATATAAATACTTAAGACAATTATATCTCTGAATGTAATAAATAACTTGCATTTGTTTTGTTAGAAATGTGGTGTCATTTATAAATGTGAAAAAATGATTTTGATTCTCATAATTTTAAATAATTTTTTCAAAAAATAAATGAGTTTTATTCTAGTGATAATTGCTACATTTACAAAATATTTCCCCAACTATTAAAAATATGTAAAAAAGTAAGCAACAAACAGTTTTAATATTAAGTTTGGGGATATTTTAATACCAGGTGATTTTTTTACGCCAGTTAACCTATAAATATTTACATTTGTTTAAAATCAAAGACCTTTCACAATCCTAAGTTGGGCAAAACGAACATTTCTATCATGGTTGCGAAGTTTCCTTATTTGACTAGATTTGTAGCTGTGAAAGGAAATTGAATTGTCCCCTTTATTTACGCATAGTTCAAAGCAAATTAAATTTCGGCATCCCCAGTTGTAAACGTACTACGCTACTGAAAATCATCTCTATTTGCGCCTTGTTCATCGAACAAATTCAAAGATATTGAATAGGGGAAAGCATCTCCAATAAATTCGATATTTCGATGCTAGTGCCCAGGATTCGACATCTCCACCCATTCATGTTCTGCTGACGTTAATTGAAATACCCCCTACGTGAAAAACCTTTTGCATGGGGTTGCCATAAAGCTGGATCAAAACACTTAGTTTACCATGTTTGGTATTGGTATTTCCAATTAACGTCACACTAGAGCAACACAACGGGCTATTGGTGACGGTCCGGGATCAATCCCAGAGGGAAAGGTCCGCGGACAACACCACGTAATTTTGAACCACGGTCAGATGACGAGGCAACCTGAGCTGGCACCCCATTCTCCAAATTTCCACACCACGCCAACTACCATATTCGGCGATAAATCGCTAGTGCCCAGGGGGGGGGGGGTATTTCAATTAACGTCACACTGGAGCAACACAACGGGCTATTGGTGACGGTCCGGGATCAATCCCAAAGGGAAAGATCCGAGGACAACACCACGTAATTTTGAACCACGGTCAGATGACGAGGCAACACCTGAGCTGGCACCCCACTCTCCAAACTTCCACACCACGCCAACGTGAGGACATTTGAGGCCATGACAGATTTAACGTGCACCAGCCCCCTTTGTACACGACGGTGTTTGGCTGGATTAGAACTCGCAACCCTTCGGTTGCAAGTCCGTTACTCTTCCAACCGGGCCACCGCGGCCCTGCTAGTGTCCAGGATTCGACATCTCCACCCATTCATGTTCTGCTGACGGTGAATGAAAATTTTTTTTAATGTTTGCTTTGGCGATTGGCAAGCCAGCGAAACTTGGTCCAACCAAAGACCGTCGTGTACAAAGGGGTCTGGTGCACATTAAATCTGTCGTGTCCTCACATTGGCGTGTGGTGCCAGCTCAGGTGTTGCCTCGTCATCTGACCGTGGTACAAATTTACGTGGTGTTGTCCTCGGATCTTTCCCTTTGGGATTGATCCCTGACCGTCACCAATAGCCCGTTGTGTTGCTTTAGTGTGACGTTAATTAAAATACCTACCATAATGAATTAACATGGATGGCAAAATAACCATTCTGCAGAGGCAGCTGAAACTCCCCGATGACAGATATTCAGTTCAAGCAAAAACAAACCACTAAAAAATGGCATATTTACTTTTGTTATTCAATACGGAATATATACAGGAAGTACTTTCTACTCCCGAAACACTAGTGTTATCAGCATTTGACTTTATCGGAAAAAGCCTTTGGTATAATAGCCTCAGGTTAAAGATTAGTCAATGTGTTCTTTTATGATAGACCCTCTTTATCATTTTTTACTGTCCTGTGATAAGCTATGCTTTTGTAGAATATTCATTCCATTTTAAGGGCCGCAGTAGCCCTGTTGGAAGTAACGGAGTAGCAACCGGACGGTTGCGAGTTCAAATCCAACCAAAGACCATCGTGTACAAAAGGGACTGGTGCATGTTAAATCTGTCGTGGCCTCAAATGTCCTCACGTTGGCGTGGAGTTGAAGTTTCGAGAGTAGGGTGGTAGCTCAGGAGTGACCTCGTCATCTGATCGTGGTTCAAAATTACGTAGTGTTGTCCTCGGATCTTTCCCATCAGGATTGATCCCGGACCGTTTCCAATAGTGCATTGTGTTGCTCCAGTGAGACGTAAATTAAACACCTACCAACCTACCTCATTCCATATTACAAATGGGCCGCGGTGGCCCGGTTGGAAGAGCAACGGACTAGCAACCGAAGGGTTGCGAGTTCAAATCCAGCCAAACACCGCCGTGTACAAAGGGGGCTGGTGCACGTTAAATCTGTCGTGGCCTCAAATGTCCTCACGTTGGCGTGGTGTGGAAGTTTGGAGAGTGGGGTGCCAGCTCAGGTGTTGCCTCGTCATCTAACCGTGGTTCAAAATTACGTGGTGTTGTCCTCGGATCTTTCCCTTTGGGATTGATCCCGGACCGTCACCAATAGCCCATTGTGTTGCTCCAGTGTGACGTTAATTGAAATCCCCCCCCCCCCATATTACAAGTTCAATTTCGGAATTCTCATGTATTTCAACATAGGTTTGGCAACAATACATTTTCATTGTTTACTTCTTCAGTTGAAATGAAAAGAAGGGAAGAAGGAAATGGAAACGTGAAGAAATATTCAGTCGAAACTAAATTGTCTTAATTTATTTTGATCATAGGCCTAATTATGTCTGCGCATAAATTTTGCGCCAAGCAATAAATCTGCTTTGTTTGCGGGAAAAAATACGTCAACTGAAAAGATTTCCAGTTTCTACGGTACTTTAAAAATGTGAATTTTTTTAAGACATCTCATCACAGGACGATGATATTTCATTTGTTTACATTATTTCTTCCTGGTGAAGATCAATTTGTTGTACACAGTAAATCCATTTCATGTTCCTCTCGTTGACAGTTAAATTATTTTCTGATCTATTTTTAGTGCCTTTAATTTGTAAACATTCACGATGATATCAGAAGCAGAAGAAGAATGTCATCTTTATCGAGTTGTTTGTAATGATCGGAGGTGCCAAGCAGTGTTATTTGTGACCTCCATTGATTCTCCCGTGGAATGTTTTCATTGCGGACAAAAACTTCCAGGGAGTTTTCTCCGGGACGTGCAAGAAGTCTCCCCAAATGAAATGCAATCTGCCACAGCTTCGTATATACGACGGTTACTCATATGTAATTCGTTACCAAAACGTGGAACTGAAATGGTGAAGGTTCTTGGTTTGTCAAATTATTATTGTAAATTGTTATCTCCTTTCCTGACCAAATATGGGATGGATAAAGTAACTGGGCAGGCAAAACTATTGAGAGAAATGAATAAAGGTGATATTTTTGATTGCAGTTCGTTTGGTGATAGAGCTTTCCTTATAGAACCTGAACATATAGCAATCCCAGGATTTGGGAGAGATATCACTGGTAGCATGATCTATCTATCCGAAATACTTCAACTCATTACATCTTCAAATGGAGGTGAAGAACGTCTTTTGCCGATCCATGCTGATGGTGATGGACACTGCCTTGTGCATGCAATATCGCGAGCTCTGGTAGGAAGAGAACTGTTTTGGCATCCCTTACGCTGCTGTTTGAAAAAGCACTTTGAGTATAATCTGGATAAGTTTAAGGTATGATTTAAATTCTTATGTGTATGTGGTGCGTATTTTCAATTTGTTTTTCATCAAAACTTGCATTTCACACTTTTGCCTGAGAATTAAAAAAGAAAAATTGAAAATCTACCAAGTTTGGTCCCAAGTAAACAGTTCACCAAATCATATTTAGAGCAACTCTAGTGGAAGGTAGATGACCCTGGAAAAGTTAATTTCTATGAAGGTGGTAAGTATGCCTAGGGAAAGAGCTGCCTTTTGCAAAATCATGCATGGTGATCTCTTCTCCACCTTGTAACCTCTGCTATTACTTTCGGTATCAACTGATGAACTCTAGGCCAAAATCTTTTCCAAAGATTCAAATCGAGAGAATATGTTAATGTTTAATATACCCCTAATTAAATGAATAGATTTGTTCAAAACCATGCAACTCAAAAGCTGACTTGCTGGAGCTGGACTATATTATATCAGATTCTTTATCACAAAAGAACTATTAATAATAAACTTGGTATTACTGATCTATGAATATCAAATAATTAAAAAATATATTAAATTCTGATAAAAAATTAATATGTGGCAATACTTTGCTCAATGATCATATTTTATACAACCTTTTATCAAATTGTTTGAAGAAATGAAAAAGGTATTTTGTTGCTTGTGTGTGCTATTAATCTTTAAAAGTGGGCTGAATGATAAAACCCTTGTTAAACATTTACAATAAGAAATCAATCCAAACTTTATTCAAATTTAATATTAAAGCAAAATTGTTGAATCAAAGTTCATAGATTGCTGGAGGAAACCTTGAAAATTGTAAATTAATAACAAGTCTGGAAGCATATATACTCCACCCATACTTAACATGTTTTTTAGTTTACTTACGATGTTTCAATTTTATACTCATGCTATGTGTATACATACATCTTATCAAATATCAATGTATGTTGAACAGTTCTGTTTAGTTTTTCAAATGATTTCTGTGATGCTTCTTAAATTTTGTATTTCACTTTTTCCTTAACTTACTATTCAGATGTCATACCAATGATACAATGAAATGTCACGCATTGTGTGGCTTTTCTATGTAAATTTGAGATACCTACTAAGGTTGTACAAAAGAAAAATATTCTGATCTAAGATGCCAACCATTATATATTTTCACCTTTTGTTACGGCATAGCAAATAGTGAATTTATTATGGAAAATCTCACAAAATGGGCTAACTTGATAGCCTGTTGTCTCTTTTTTACAAAATGGTTGACAGGTTGGTGCCTTGTTTCTTTACAAAAATTTCATTCCATATTTTTTATCCACATTTTGATGAGGCATTCTTTTCAGCATATTGTCAATTAGCATTGGCTTGGCAACAAAAAAATTGAACTTAATTTTTACTAAAATTGGGCACATTGTTACTGAAAATCAATCCTTATTTTTCTAACACATTCAACCAAAGGTTGGTAACTGCTGTTTTAACTTAGAGGTCTAATTAAAGGCAGCAAAAACTAGGGCGATATACCACCTGTGTTTAGCTAGGGGGCACCACCCCTGCTCACTTTACTTTCAGTTGCCAAACCCAAGTAGTTCCTTTGAACAATGGATGAGATTCTTAAAATTGGGTTGCAACGAACAATTTTTAATTTTGTGACACAATGTTGGCAAACCTGCTGTATCCATAATGACTAACTGCAAAGTAAAACTGGAATTTAAACTGGTTTACTGACATGCCTGTGAAAGCAAGACATGTCAATGACAATTGATGAAAAATTCAGCAAAATGATTCATTAACATATTGTTCACAGACCACATTTTGCCATGTAACAGGAAATTTTAATATAAAATCCTATAACATGTTTATAATAAAATTGCAATACTTCACTCATCGTTTTCACCATTTCAATCAACAGGTATGTGTCAAGTAACATTTCATAAGTCTTCAAACATTTTCATTATCTTGTATGAAGACATAAGTAAAACAAGAAATGTAGCTGCAGGTAATTTATTTGTATCAATATACCTTGTTTTCTACTACACTGATATTGGAGTGGAAATGCTATTTGAAACATTGATAAATTAACACAACCAACGAAATAATAGTTATGAGTGTCCAACAGTTTTTTTTCCCATGCCAAAAATAGCTTAATGACAGAAATATTGCTTTCTCATCACCAACGTATATTTATATACTGTTCAGCATATTAATGACTTAAATAATTTTTATGGAATAGAAAATTATGAAATAAAGAATAAATTCCAGCTTATTTTAGTAAAAATTACTATCTTTCTCAATTTTGAGTAAATGTACATTTTGGCTTATGTTGATAGCAAATCTGTCATTTCAAAAGACTTATAGATTATCAGTGCTATTTTGAATGTGTTACTGATATCCCCACCTCCAACATACCAATTGTTATTTTTGCTCACTAAAAATAAAACATTAGGAAAATTGTTTAGGGTTCTTAGATTTCGTAGAACACTTAAGACACAAAATTCACCTAAAAATGTTAGCCGAAAGAATTTGACTTCCGTGAAAATTGTTGGAACAATTTATTTTTGTTCCTTTTCTGCATCTAAATCATAATCTATCATTTTATGACCCCTTTGAGAAGCAAAGTGCACTGCTTTTTTGAAACACAATTTTGAACTGATTAAAATTTTTTTAAGTGATTTTAAACTTTCATTGTTTACATTGTTCTGATTTGAAGAACAAGCTGTAACTTATAAAAGAGTGTCTACTTTGGTAAATGAAATTTGTCAAACATAAATTACATTAAATATTGCAGATTTATAATGTTATGTTTTCATTTGTTCTTTACTTTCTTCATTTGAAATAAATTACTATTTTAGGTCTGGTTATAAAAGTAATTACAGTCAAAATCTAAATCTATTTTATCATTTTGAAATTCTATTTTAACAACTTTAATTATATGTCTGGATTTAAATGGTATAAAATTATAATAAAAATTAAATAGATGCTTGATTCCTTTTCAGGAACTCTTTAAAGATTTTATTGACACAGATGAATGGCAGTCAATCATTGATGAATGTGATCCTGAATTTAAACCACCAGAAGGCGAACTTCATGGACTAAGAAATATTCACATATTTGGACTGGCTAATGTCTTAAGACGCCCCATTATTCTACTCGACTCTTTGGAATGCATGAAAAAATGTGGAGATTATTCAGGTGAATGAATTATACTAACAATACAATTTGGACTGTTTTGTATAGTTATTGATATGTATGTCCATGTATTAATGTTTTGTATGTCTCATATTGATGAAATCATTGATACATGAGATAATGAGAAGAAATAAAATAAAAAATATCTGCATCATAGTATATTATATTGGATGGTGTGCTTTTTTAAATTCCCATGTACACATGACATTCCTGGAACCACAAGTGAGCTTGTGAATTGCTTCTCTATGCTTGGTAAAAGTCAGTCAAAAATTCAGTTTCATAAATTTTTTCATGTTTATCATTTTATGGAGTATTTTTTATCAGTAACTAAACTTTGGTTGGTAACTACTTAATCAAGAGTTTTTATAATTTTTATTTGAATGTAATTTTTGAAGGTTAAAATATTGTTATTTAATTAAATATGAATGACAAATGATGACAAGTAATTTTTATTGAAGTGTTCATAAGTTTTTCATAAACTTTTTTGGACCGTCGTGGCTCAGTGGGTATGTCCACTGTGTTAGCAACCTTTGAGTTGTAGGCTGTGCAGGTTCGATTCCTGTCAAGTGCATCGCTGCTTCTGATGGTGGGTTGACAATTTTCATGCACCTCATTAAAGGCTCACATTCTGAAATAACCCTACATTTAACTGAATAGTCACAGAGGAATTCCTAGAAATGAAAATTGGGTTTTCATCTGTGATCCTTTTTGCTCATTTGCTACTTAACTAGGTGTTGTCACTTGAATTTTTATAAGCACCAGTGTTGATTTTACTAACAGGTGATTTCACTATGATATTGCATCGATTTTAATACATTTCCTTGAGTATTTCAGTATATTAGATGGCTAATTTTATTAAACAGTGATTGTATACAAGAAAAAAGTTTGATCACGCAATTTTTACAGAATATGAATAAATATATTTTCTATTTTCTGAAATTTCTCAAAATTTATACTTATCTGTTGATTCTATCTGCTCAGAGCACCTAGGATAGTACTATTCTAATGATAATAATTGATCTATTTTATTTTTTGTAATCAACTGAAGGGAAAGCAAAAGGATACAAAATTGTTACTGATGGCATGCACTATGTCAATGCAATTCATGAGTTCCTTCATTTACAGCCTTATACAATATCTAAAAAAGCTTGATCACAAAGGACTTGATTGAAATAATTTGTATGTTGATGTTTTATATTTTTTGCAGCCCTTTTTCTTCCTGGCTTCATTGGACCAGAAGGGTGTAGAGGAAAAGACAATACTTTGAACAAGCCAATATGTATTGCTTGGAGCAGCTATAGCCACAATCACTATATTCCTTTAGTTGGTGTGGATAAAAGTAAATTTTATTTTAAGATCTTTCTTTGCAATTTTATTTCCTTAAATTATTTTTGTATATTAATTTATTCATAATCTAATTAAAATTATGAATTTTTGAAAATTCTGCTTATAATTTGAACATTTAATACTATTTTAATTATATAGAATGTAGAAAAAAAGTATTTAAGCTTTTCTGAATATATCTCACTGAACTGTATTTTCTGTTTTCTGTGTACAAGAGAAGAGAACTAGTGAATAGTTTCATTAAAATACTCCATTTGGTATAACCAAGATGTTTCAGTCTTGTTCTTAATGGATAAAGTGCACTGAGCATTCAAACAGTATTATATAACTTGTAGGATTATAAATTAAATTCAATGAAAACTAAATACATGTCTCATGTCTAAAATGCAGCATTTTGGAAAGCATTTGATTTTACTGTTACTTTTATAAATATATTTTCTGAATCTGTACCTTTTCCTTTTTTAGTGCCTTTACCTGTCTTACCTCCATCTTTAATACCAAAGGTTTGGGGTATGCCTCAAAGTGAGATTAAGTCATACATTGAATTTGATGAAAGTGGTAGCTGTACAATTGGTGGCAACCGTGTTTTAAGTGATAGCTATATTCAACGTTTAGTAAGTGCTATGGAAGGGCAGTACTTCGAACAGCATAGGATTCATCCAATACTAGTAGCAGATACTAAGCTGTTTTTGTGTTCAGATAATGGTTTGTATTCTGCATTTTATTTACTAATCAATTTGAATAATTGTTTTAAAGTTACTTTAGTTAGTTTCTAAATTGCAGAATTTGTCGCTAAAATTTGTAAAAGGTATTAGTTCTGAATATATTTGTAGCTTTAATATCTTTATTAAATTTTTTTATCCTATGTCAGACCTCTACCTTTTTGCATAAGTCTATCTGGGGTCCAATATAGTCTTGAAATAGAAATAAAATAGGAAACTATCAGCAGTATTGTATTATTCACTGTGACATCAGTAGATTATAGCAACTATTGAGATAGGTTCCTGTCATGTCAGAAAGAACACACAGAGGGCAAATTGGAGTCTCACAAGCTAATTTGTTGGAGATGATTTTGTAGGTAGTTGTGTCCTGAGAGAACATGGAAACAAGTGACTTCTATAGCTCTTGGAATGTGGCAGCTGAGAGGTTAGCAAGAAGTTCCAGTCTTTATTTATTAACATGAGTACCCCTTAGTTTAACTAATTTGTGTTCAAAAAGGGAAACTAAGAACCTCTGTATCATATTCAAGGATTCTTAGTTACTAATGGGGAAAACAAATGTGTGAAATTGAAGCTGTATAACTTATGTGTTAGAAAATCTCAGAAGCATTGAGAATTTTGTGAGATAATATAACTAATCTAAAATTAATATTGTGCAACTTAGTACTGTAAAGAAACCATACAGTCATACTGCAAAGAAACTAAAACGAATATACACTTGCACTAGCTGGCGACATGACATTTTGAAAAACGCTGGACAGTTCTTAATGAATCTTTTTAAAAATGGATATTGTTTATGTATAACCTATTGCAGTATCAGCAACAAATTATTTTGTGTTATATTTATTGCATTTCATTGATATTGAACTTTGCTTTTTAGTACCAACTAACCTTTATATGTATCTAAATATCGAATATTTCTTTTTGTTACAGTACTACTAAACATTAAACCTTCTACTGTGATGCATAAAGCAAAGTTAGCAGTTTTGGAAGAGCGTCTTTTTCGATGTGCATGCTGTAAAGCTTTGTGTGAAATATGTCTGGATGCGAATTGGTTTCGGCGTAGTGGTATATTTTACAATTCATTGTTAAGTATTCACAAGAAGTTTACTTCTGGAACTCTGTATCTGTTGCCAATGTATGGTAAGTATTCTTTAAGTCTACTTTTCTGATATGCTTTTAGCTATAATGAGTGATATTAATTGTCTTATATGATTGAATGTTCAACCTTTTATATTCAGCTTAATGAGTTTAAATATTCTGTTTCTTAATTTAAAGATTTATCTTTTTAGCTTGTGCAAAAGTTAAAATTTTTGTATGGCATAAGAATTTACCAGTTGATATCCTTAATAGTTGTCAATTTTTGCTTATTAATGCTCCTTAACACGAGACAGAGTGCCTGTATGGTCCTTTTTTGTTATGAAAATTTATATCACACTAACCTGTTTTATTATTTAGTTGTAGTTTGTATATTTGTTGAAGCAATCAGTACATCTCTGGTGCATTTCCCACATTCTGCTTTTTTGAAATCCTTGCAACAATTTCCTGTGTGATTCCTTAATAAAATGTTTGCATCCTGCATCTTTTCTGATGATTTATTTACTCTATCCGATTATTCTCTTCTATTCCTGTCTGTATCAATTCCTTTCTTTAGCTTCATTATTAATTCTAGATGCCACATGGAATATGAAGCTCTTCTCACAACTGCAAGATGAAATTTTTTCAACTAAGTTCCTGTTTTCCTGTTATTTTATATAAAATTCAAGCATTTACCACTGACATATCTAAAATTGTTTTAGCTTCTTCATCAGTAGAACTGATAATTTCCAATCTTTCTTTGACAGAAGATATTCTTCATTTTCAGAATTGCTATTTTCACTATTTCCCTGAATCAATTTTTTCCAACTTTTGTAATTCTTTCAAAATCCATAAGTGAGACTATGTCTTCTAGACATCTTCTTTATTCTCTATCAGAAAAGCAACTGACCACATGTTCTATGTTTCTATAAACCTTGTTTCCTATTCAATATGTCACATCAGTAAGGCATCAAACTTTCCAAACATTTTGAAAAAGAATTACTAATTAGCAGACTGCCAAACGGTATTGATGGCTAAGGAGAACATGAAATTTGTAAACAGGATGTAAAGGGGAAACAAGACTAAGCTACTCTGAATGTTGTTGCACAGTGATTAAGCCACCAAACAGAAATAATTTTGTTATATTGCAAAATACCATAGCCCTCCTAGATCTAGATATATGGTTCCATATCTAATTCTATGGTTAGTAAGGGCAAAATGATTATACACAATGAGTATAGGCCAAATAATTAAGTTTTAAAATAGCAGAGTAATCAATTCAATGGTATAAGAGTTACAAACTAGTAAACAGTGCAAGCCTGTCCTTTTAGTGTTAATTACTACAAGCACTACTAATAATAGTACTTTTACTTATTTTTAGTCTTGCTATTTAACAATTTATTTGAGAGTGCTTATAAGTTGGAAACAACTAACACAAATTTTTTTCCAGGCATTCTTTGCCACTATGATTCTTCACGTGATGTACTGATTCCTGATATGAGTACTTCTAAACTAGAAAAATGCTCATGGTGTCAGAGGTAAGATTTTTTATTTGTTGCTTTTTAATCATTTAAATTAAACGAATAATCCCTTAAAATATGCTTCCATCTGCCAGGATTGTATTCTTTTGAATGAAATTAAATGTGAGCACATGAAGATACAAAGATTGAATTTTTCAGCAAAAATGTTATATAAAAACATGCATTAGTATGCAGCATGACTATGATTGTTAGCTATATATTTGGGGGATATGTCCAGGAAAAATCAACATGATAATACCCTCTTGATGAATATTTTACTCTTCCTCTTAATGAATGTACTGATTTATGTAGTACTAGCAGAATTACCCGACTATGCTCAGGTTGAATTGGTTAAATGTTGATTCTATTTCATAGAAAAATGCAAGCATCATTTAAGTGTACAGAAAATATTTTTTAACATCTTTTTAACTTTTTTATAGCTTCTACAATTTACTTCGGACGCAAATATGTATACATAATATATCCATCCCCCCATATAATCCTTTAAATATTCATCACACTCTTGCTGTAAGTCAAACTACAAAAGCTTTTTCTGAGATTACTTCTTCAGAAGTCGATTTTGAGTTTTGGAGTGATTACAAATGCCAATTAAGTTCATTTTCAGTAAAAATGAGGAACTTTCAGCATATAGTCTTGCACTCAAGTTTTCCAATCAGTATTTATTATTTGTGGTGCCCTTGCACCATGGATTTGATGTTTACAAATTAGATTATCATTGTGAGAGGATGGCAAATTAAACTGTTACAGCATTCATGGTTAATTTATTTTGAGGCAACCATTTTTTCTTGAAAATTCTATTCAGCCGCACGTGGAATAATGGATCTTATTTTGAAAACAAATGTCATTAGTGTAGACAAAGCAAACTCAATCTTTTTACAAAATCACTGCTTTCAATGAATGTTTTACATGTACCTAAGATGTATACGAACAGTTTCAACTTCAAGTAAGCAACCTCGGCCTTTTGCAACTTAAGACAACAAAATTTCTATTTTCAACAGTCCTAGTTTACATACTTCCTTACTATGATATTATTTCAAGATCAGCAAAAGTCCTATTTAAAATTTGCTTTCCACCAACAGAAATATTTAGTTTTGAATCGAATCCTTAAGGTACTCTTTTCAATTGAGAGACTCAGTTTCTATATGGAAACCATGTACCTAGTTAGAATGATAGATGTAGTTCTTTACTATGGAGTACAGCTTTCAATAATACCCATGAAACATGAAAAACAAATGTAAATTAAATTGATTTTAATCATCTTGTAATGAAAATATGTTAAAATTTAGAAATATCTTTGAACTACAACGTAAGGTTACCCTTTTTGATTTAACTGAACATATCTCATTTTAGAATAACTTTATTTTAACTTTACCAGTCATTTTAAAATAAGAAGTCATACACCTTGAAAAGGTTTCCATTTATTTTTATGAAACAGAATTCAACTAACTAACGTATTTAACCAATGACTTAAGGAAAGTTCGTCGAAATATACATATACCACCAAGAAATTACCCACGTCTAGTGGTATTTGGCAGAAAATAAAAATAATTCATTGCAATTTAACTCCTAAATAATATATCTGTAATATGGAAAGTAATGGAGCACATAAATACAAACAGAAACGAAATTCTGGTCATTAAAAAATGTAGAATTCTGGAAAACGAAAGATCTGAGCAAGCATATCGAATTTCAACGTCATGAGAATATTCTGAAATAGAGAAATTCGAAAAAGACACTTAAAAAATATTGATAAACAATTATGAATTATTTACAAAAAACACAAATTTACAAAACTTAGAAATTCTCAAATATGACCGTAACATTTCTGTCTTAACTCAAATACACAAACACGGAATTCTAAAACTAATTTATAAAATAAAACATTAATTCTGGCGTTGCCGGATACCGAATTGCAAAATTACACTTTTACGATCAGTGAGTGTTTTTTGTTTTGGCTGTTCGTGCCCCATTACAAAATGCAAGTTGTGTAAAATTAAGTATTTTATCTATTCAGTTTTTGTCATTCAAATATTCCTAAATTATTTATATTGTGGAAAGAAATAAAAAATCAGTTCAAACATAATTAGAATTTTAAATTGTTTAAATATAAATTTTCGGAAAAAATTGTTTTTCAAGCAATACTGGTAAAACTATTTATTAGAAAATTTGATTTTCGATCAATGCTGGTAAAACAAACTGAGTTGCAAACCACAATTGTTTTATGCTCAATGAACTATGGCAATTTCAAATTGATTTAGCCCCCTCTGCACACCTAGGTTAAAGATAACGGGGTTAGTATGTAGCTTGTGATACTCCCAGGGTTCCAAAGTATAAGTGTACCAAATTTGGTGTAGATTTGTATAGAGAATGTATATACATACACACACACATCCATATTTATATATATAGATTGAAGCAAGTTACACCCACTTAGAATGGTTTTCAGATCAGTTAAATAAAATACATTTCAGATTATTTATGTGGAAGAAATTTAATGATTGAACAAAGTATGAAGTAAAAGAAGCAATAAAATAGCAAACAGGATAGGGCTAGTCTTCCACAATTACAATGTGAGACCATGTGTGTTTGAGACTTTACAAAAATGAGTGGCCAAATTATTTACATCCTTCCTCCAATTCTTAAACATTTTGAAAGACTGCTATTTTCCAAATTGTTAATACAGTAAAACCTTGATAAGTCGTCACTCCAGATAAGTCATTAATTTCCTTCAGTCCTGTTTAGTTCTCATAGATGACTATGTAATTAAACCCTCGTTTACTCATCATGAATTCAAGTGCTAACTCGGATAATTTGTCTGTGGATAGGTCTTTAAACATGCAGGATTGTGTCTGATAGCAAACAAGAAGTCAGAAATGAGAATTTGAACCGTGATTCTGTAGTGAATTTTTTGAAATCATAAATGAAAGTGGATGTACTATTCCTAACATTAATGACTTCATTGATATTGATAACAACATTGCAGTATGTTCTCAAGTGAGTACAAAATATTTAACTACAGAATTTTTAGAGAAAAAGCATGAAAGTATAGATGATTGATTCAAAGCACTAAAGGGGCTGCAGTTGCTCAGTGGGTTCACACACTGCACTTGCGAGTTATAGGCAGCACAGGTTTGATTCCTGTCATGTTTAATTCCTCCCTGGGTGTATTTATCTCTTCTGTGACAGTAAAGCATTCATTCCTTGTGTGTGTAGGTCCATCACTTGATGCTACCTGTCTTGCGTTTGGCACAGCTTGGCCAAATATGACCCTTGCGCCATAAAACCCAAAATCAAAGAACTAAATGTTTTATAAAAGAAATCGAATTGTACTGATCATTTCAGTCAAAATTATACTTGCCATTATAATGCATATGTAAAGTAATATTAAAATTGCTTAAAAATTGTTTAAATGAAACTCAAATGAGTTAAAGTTAACTTTCTTTTTATCGTTTATGTAATTTTTAATACTTCTATTTATTTATATTGATTACCATGATAAATTTAAAATTTACATGATCATTACAATAATGCATATTAAATAGATTCTGTTGCTCCTCTTAAGTCATCACAATTTTTTGGTCCCTTGAGAGACGACTTATTGAGGTGGTACTGTATATTCAAGAGCTAATGCTTTAATTCCTGTTTATAGAGTTACTGACTTTTGCCTCTTGTTCGAGAATTGTTGATATTTTTTGCATTAGGTATTTAACAATTGAATGAACAGAATTAATATTTTTACTGACAATTCTGAGATTATTTATTGACCAATCCATTGCATTGAAATGTAAGATTGACCTAGAATTGTTAGATATAGAATTATTTTTCAAACAGAAACACTTTTTAGTATAACTAGTGTCCCATCTTTAAATAGAAATTTTTTACTTTATTTTGTAAAGAGTAAAGCAAAAGCCTTTTCTGCAATATTCTATTCTAATTTATAAAGAATACCTATTTTTTATTGATAAATTATACATATTTTGTATTGATAAATTATGTGTTGATAAAATTTTCCCAACTTTAGGCCAAAGATGTGATAATTGTAATTTTCAAATGAGGACTTTAACAACATAACTCTTTTTAAAATTTTCTTCAAGGACAAATATCGTAATTGGCAATATTTGATTATTAAAAATGAAGGATATAACGCAAATATAGTTATTTGTAAAGTGCTACTTTAGTTCTCATTACTTTTCACTAAAAATACCATTGTATTTTTAGTACTGCTGTATTTAAAGTGCGAGCAGATGGATCTGTTCTTTGTGAACCAGAAAAACTATCTAATCTGGACACTGAGGAAACTAAAAGTAATCAGAAAACACCTGAAAAAACAGCAAGCGACTTACCTAAAATGTAAGTATTATTCAATTTTAACTTTATAATTATGTAATAAATATTAATGAGTTTAATAAGCTGTAATCTTAAGTGTAATAAGTTACAATTTATCATAAGTTTTAATTTTTTAATTCATTATTTTGAACATTTTAAATATGCTTTAAAATCCATCTTTTGATTTTTAAAATTTTGTCTAATTCTTTAAATAGTATTGAAAATATTTTGTTTTGTAAATATTTGCGATCAATTTTGATTATCAGATTTTTATCTTTTCAAAGTAGGTGAATGTTCATGCAAAAATGAACCCTGTATTCTAAAAGTAATTTTTCTTTTGAACAGTTTAAGCTTAGTGTGTCCATCTTTGCAATAAAAAGGTTTTCTAAATGTTCAACAATAAACCAAATTTTTTCATATTTCAAACATGAAAATAATTGTATCTGAATATGATTTTTTTTGCATGATTTCACATATAAAGTTGCTTACTAAGAGCTACTTTGAATGTATGCTTACAAGGAGCTACTTTTATTTATTACACTGAAATATAAGTATATGATTTGATGAAATAATGGATTTACTAAGAAAAAATTAAAATGAAGTAATTTCAGTATTAAATATAAATTTTAAGTGGAATTATGAAAATTCTTAGACTTTTTATTAAGGTAAGTTATATCAATCTGTTTGCTGTTTGTTTCATACATTACCATCTATTTCAGACATTGTATCTACCTCAAAACTATGATAATAATTTAATTAGCAATAATTTCTCACCAAAACAAATCACGTTGGACAGTGTTGTGTACTGTTCACTTGATTATCTGCTTCGTGTGTTGTTCGACCACCCATAGTGAATTAACTTGTGAAAGTAAATAGCATGGAAAAATTGCTGGTGTTTGACAGATTTTCAACCAAAATACATTTTGGGAGGAAAATTTAAGTACATGTGAAAAATAGTTGATTATTGTTCTAGAAGCTTGAATGATCAATTTTGAAAACTTCAATTTATTGGAAACTAAAGCTTTCGATGGTTTTTAATAATTCTGAGGGCTATTGTAAAAATTATTGGTTGTTTACCAGTAAATCACAATCGATGATATCTTTCTCAGGTCTACTTTAGACTAAAATAAAATTGCTGTCATTGAATACTTTAGAGATTAAAAAACACAGATGGCATATCTTTCCTTTTAACCTTGATGCAAAATAAATGCTTATCAGTTCGGAAATAAAAAAGTTTGGCACTTCAGAACTCCTAAGAAGGATTTGAATCTTTATGAGATAGATTGGTTTAACTTATTAATAGTTGTAAAGTTTTATTAAGGTTTTATTTCAATATTATATGATATTTAAATATATAGTGTGTAATGTATACACTTTTCTTGTGTTCATTGAATTGTCTTGAAGTATCTACACTTGATTACATATTTTTTATGTGGTATTGTTGTATGTTATATGGTATATGCTGGTGTTATGTGGTATTGTTGTATGAAGTGTTGGTATTGGAACTGAGTAATTCTGATGCATTTATTTGTTCTCTTTATCAATGTAATAGGTTGACTGTGAAAATAGAGTGGAATAATGTAATTGGGGAAGATGTAATCCCAGATTTTCAGCTAGTCAGTGATGAAGCCCTTGGTGGAGCAGTGTCACATATCTCTTCAAATTTCATAAAAAAGCATTTTCCTCGTAATTATTCATAATTAGATTCTGAGAAGATTTATTGTTCCATTTCTTTTATAAACTTAGAAAGTTTTTAGATAATGTTTTGAATTGAAATTTGTTATATTTGTTTTACTCTTGTGTAACTTTTTCGGCAAAGTTGTGCCTCAATTTTTAATTTAATTTTGCATATCATGCCTCCTTTAATAAACAACAAAGTAACGAGAAAAAGCTTGAAAAAATAGAATGTTTGTTACAGGCAAATTAAAATTTGTTTATAATATTTAAATACTGAAGAGGACTTGATTGATGTTCTTAAAAATTAAGCGAGTTTCTTAAAATGAGCACTGCAGTAAATTACAATGTGAATTTATAATCCTTAATGTAAATATGTATATTATCAAAATGAATCTGAATTATATTTTTATGCATAACATTTTATATATGTATATAATTTATTATGTATCATAATATTATATTCTATATAACCAGTCAATTCAATCAGTTTAAATATCTTATTGTAAATAAATATTTTCCATTGTTAATAGATATATTTTTTATAAATATTAACTAGGCTAGAAGCCATCAATGTGTGTAATCTTAATTGTGTTTTTTACATAAAAAAATGTCTCATTTAAGATGATTCAATGTATTCTAAAATTTAGCTTATAGTCATCAAATTTTAATTGTTTCTGATGCATGTTTTAAATTAAAGTTTGCCCTCTTCACACATTTGAACTTTTGCTTGAGTTGCTTTAAAATATGAGCTTTACCTTTATTAACTTGCTACATTGTGTGTATTTCTTTCTTAGTTAGATCATAGTTAAAAGTTAAAAACATTCTTAAATATTATCTTAGGCACATAATTTTAGTCAATGACTAAGAGTTCTTAACAATTGACTAGTCATAATTTGAATTTTTTAAAGCTATTTTCACTTTTCAACTAGGTGAAGTGAATAATGCAGAATTCCATACATATGTTTGTGAAGAAATTTTGAAGAAAATTGGGAAATCTCTTCCAGATGCATTAGCATCAGATACTGACCAAATTTCATCTGAAAATGTAGAGTTACCTGTGAAAGAAGAAATGGTAAATTCAATGTACCTTTTCTAATCTATAATATAAATTCTTGGTCATCAAATTTTAAATCATGTGAGAGAATAAATAAATATCAATTCTATTCAATAGTAATGTTGCATTTGAAAAATAAAAATTTATTCATTTGGAAATTTTAACATTTATTGAGAAAAAGAAGTATATATTAAAAAGAAGTGTTTTACTTTTTTAAAAAGTAAAATTTCCCAGAAACTTGGTGAATTTTTAAAAATAACTCTAAATGGTTTACAAATTCACCCTTGTAGTGTCTTAATGAGCCATATTCAATTGGCTAGGTGTTCATATTGCACAGAACGTGCTTTTTCAGTTTAAAAATTTTGTGAATTCACAGTGAACAATCAACATTTTTCTATAGTAGCTTTATGTAAGCTAAATTTAAGCAAAACATAAATGACTCAAAAAATGATTACTTTTTATGAATTGCATGTTAGTCTAAAATAAATATTTTATTAAGCAGGAGTTGCATTTCAAAGCCTTAAAAGATATACTCCATTTTAGTAATATTTTTCTTTTCAGGTGACAGAAACAGCTTCTTTTAAAGATGTGCCCAAAGAAAATGAATCAAAACCTTCCACATCAGAAATGCAATTTATAAAAATTGTGTCGCCTGCAGGTAACCAGGTAAGTTTTGCACTTTCTATTTACTCCCCTATTAAAAAATATGTAATTGATTTTAAAGTAAATTCACTGCCTTAATATGTACTGAAACATTTCAGTTTGTCTTGTCTATTTTTTAAATTTTGACTAGTTTTGTTTTTTATTTTAGGCCAACCTTAATTTGAATGAACAGGTTGTTACATATTCTCACTTACAAGAATGGATTTTAAAAGAGTTCAATATTCCTATTGAAAATCAAAGAATTAAAATGGGCTTTCCACCAAAGGTTATAGAGGCTCCACACAATAATGTTGGTCAAGCCTTGCCACTGAAGCATGGTGATAGGTTAACGATTGAAAATTGTCCTAAACAAGACACTAAATCTCGTAGTAAGTGGGTTTTTTCTGGTATTTTTCAGCGGAAGTAAATTATTTAAGTACAATGCAAAATCAATTATCTTTTTATCAGTTTAATTTCTATTTATACTACATTGAATTATAAATAACTTTTTGAAAATGGCATGAATATCTTGAATATTTCTCTTGCTGAGTTTAAATATTTCATGCTGGTTTATTTTTATGGTTATTTGCATATACTCTGTAACATGTCTAAAAACTGGTAGTCTCCAAATCTAGGAGACAAAAAAAATCGGTGAACATGCAGAAAAATTTTGTTGGTATTTTTTGAATGTTGCAAAATATTTTTGTATGAAATCTTTTTCATATGTAACAATTTATCACTCTAAAATTAAAATGTCAATAGGTTTTTAAGTTTGTAATTATGGTCCTCTTGACCAATGATTCTGCTGTCTTATCTGCTGGAGGAACCTGTTCTGGTTCATATTTCCTCCTATCTTGAGGACTAGATACCTTGAAGCTAACCAGTATCACTTGTATTTACGAGACACAAATCTTTGTTTTCAGATCGTAACAAGTGTTTACCATTTATTCTACCTGAGGACCCAAGTGTTGTACAAATTTCTGAAATGAACTATTGAGAAATAGTGCAGGTACAAGCTGCACCGGAATTCAAAACTACAAAACTAAACAAGATATTCATTACAACAATTCCAATTCTGGTTGAATATTGCACAGCAAAGTTGCACGAACAATAAATATTAAAATGAAAATAAATTGAAAGATCAGTCGTGAGCTCAAATTCAAACACACTCCAGTAACAAGTCTAATTATAAACATTAAAACAATGACTTTTGTACTCAATTTTATTTTGTTTACCTCACTGAATGCTTCTCAACAAAATATGCAAAATTGATTTTCTTTGATTTTTTAAATGTTAGTAAACATCATATTTGATAAGTGATAAACCATTGACAAATTTAGGTATCTCACTATCTACTTCTGCATATAGATGTTGCATTATTGTATTAATCAAAGATTACCAATGGGTTTTAATAACATTCTTTTAGGTGGATGAATTTATCTTTATTTAAATTGACTCCAGAGATTGTTTGCTTACAATAAATTCATTCTACGATACAATCTCAAATCAGTACTTACTGATAGCATAGTAAAACTACTTCATTTTATTGAATGGGGACAGAATTCAATTCTCACAAGGCCCAGTTACTGTTATTAAAAGAAAAAAATGAATTGGAAAAATAATGCAAGATAAAATAATAGGATATTTTTAATGCCAAGATTACAAATGTGTGCACGTGCACTCTCTATTTTACAAACCTGAAGGTACCAAGAAGAATGTTTATGAAGATAGTTTGTTTGATAACAAAAAACTTTGTTCTGTGATATTTGGATGTGATTTGAAATTTTGTAAAATTGTATGGGTTCATTAAATAAGGGGACCATCGAAGCTCAATGTTATGCCCACTGCACTAGCAACCAGCTAGTTGTAGGCAGTGCGTTTGGTTCCTGTCAGGTTCGATTTTTCCCTGGTTGCATTTCTCTTATGTCAGTAAAACTTTCCTTGTGTTCATTACTTTGATATTGTCTGTCTTGTAGCATGGTCATATATGGACCTTGTTTCCATGAAACCCCCTCAGTAAATAAGAGTTCATTAAAATTAGTACTTTCTGCGATGTGCAGTTATCAACAGATAGAGATCAGCCATTCAGTTTTTACTTTTCATTACAATGAAGATTAAAATTATTATAGGAAATCTCACTTGATTATAAAATAATGTGGTTGCTAAGATGGTGCATTTTTTACAAAAAAGGTTGCCTGGTTGGTTTGGTACCTTATTACAATCCAAAAATTCCATTTCATATTACATTCTGATGTGACATTACATACATGACATTCTTTTTGGTCTGGGTCGCGGCGATTAAAAAGTGAAATTGCTCAGAGGTCGTAATGTAATTGGGATTATACCAAAATTGAAACAGAAAAAGAAAACTTCAGCAAGCTGGGGTTAAGTAAAAATAAGTGAAATGCTCAGGAGCCAGTGACTAGAACTGACTTCTGTGTTCAGATGGAAAAGACAATTTTAAGAAATTTTCATTCGTAGTTTGTACATCTTTTATTCAAATGAGTATTTTTCCAGTTACTGGATTTCATTGGAAAAGGTATTGTAAATCACACATTTACTGAATCTTTTGTAGTGTAAATAAGTTACACAAAGACTGCATATTTTCTGGAATGAGTTCAATAATTTTGTCATCCATTTGTTCATTACAAGCCTGTTCAGGCTCAATTAAATGTTAACTATGTTTAAATGTAATCAATACTCATCATTATACTGAAAATCAATCATCTTATTACTTACAGTCAACCAAATGTTAGCATCTGTATGCTATTTGATCTGAGTATGACTTTTAAATCTTTTCATTTTCAACTACAGATACTCCATACATTCGAAACCCTGCCAGAGATTATAGTTCCCAGAACAATTTGACAGCATTACAAAGTGAGATGTTGTGGAATATTGCAAAAATGTCACCAGAGCAGTTTCGAAAGGGTGGCCGCATTTATGAAGATGTTGCACGCACAAAAATTTTAACCGACATGATTCATTTGTTTATAGAAACCTTTCCAAATAAGGTAAGCTATTTTGAAAAAAAAATTGTATTTATACAGAGATTAAATTTAAACTACACGGATTTCAGTATTAAAAATATATTGTAAAAATGTTTGTTTTAAATCTCATGTATGTACTCTTTATTTAAATCTTTAGCTGGATTTTAGACTGCCAAAATTTTATCTATAATAAACTAATCTTTCACACACTGAAACAAGGCTTACAGCACATGCTAGTAAAACTGAAAAGTTTGGATTATAAACTTCCTGTTACTAGAAAATGAACTAAAAGAATTTATAAAGCATCTTGTTGATTTATTCTTATTTTGGTTTAATATTTTTCAGACTTTCTCATACAATTATGCCAGTGACTGCATTGAACTATGCGTAAAGCCATTGGGCCACTTTGAAATAACTATGGATCTCGATAGCAGAATTGAACAAGTGCAAGAGGGTGAATCTGTTAAAGGTTACAGAAAGTGTCCAGTGATGAGTTTAAAAACAGGTCATAAGGATCCAGTAATCAATAGAACTGTGAAGAAAAATGTAGCATCTACTGCTCAAAGCTCGGCAGAGACTCTACCAGCTCCCTTGCTTCGTAAAGGACCTGGTTTCTCCATTTTAACTAGTCCAGAATCCTCTGATAGGATGGATATTTCATAGTATTTTTATAACATATTTATTTGTAAAGTGTATACATATGTGTGTAAATAATAACATATATCTGTAAATGAAGTCTTTTGCATTTGATTGTAATATTAATGAATAAATTTGAATTTCTAGAAAACTGTTTTGATTTGGGTGATAAACATTCGTATAATTTTTATTTAATATTTACTAATCATAAATTTTGTGCATTTACATCAATATTCGTAGGTGTTTTAGAATGAAACGATACAACTTCAGGGTTCCCACAAGTTTTAAAAGGCCGTAAGAAGGCCTAATTTTTCATTTTAGTTTTGAAGAGCCCTTAATCCTCTGAGCATTCTAAGATTACCAAGTAGTGTAGGTCAATTGGTCAAGAAGGTTAAAATTGGTTAAAAGGCATTTAGGGGAAGACTGAAAAGTGCAGAACTGAAATATGCCTTTGAATCCCACAGATGGTTAAAAAGCCTTAATATTTGAAAAAATTCATATATTAAGGCTTAAGACTCATTCATTTGTCCTTAAAATTTTTTAAAACTTAATTTTTAAAGAATGTTGCATATTTTGTTTCACCTGAATTCAAAAAACGAGATCAATGATACTTGTCCAAGGTCAAATGTTAAAAAATCTTAGGCTTAATATTTATTGGTTAGCTAAAAACTGATGTTTTTAAAACTGGTTCTGTGAAATCCAAACTTAGCACCTGTGCAAGTTTTTTCACGTGTGCATTCAGGCTGATCTATTATGACCAATGTGAAATGTAACCTTGAAAAATGAAAGATAGCCTTGAAATGGCTTAAGTTTTCTTTAACTTGAAGAGCATGAACCCTGAACTCCATTCCAATGAAGCCAAAATGGTGTTATGTGTAAATCATGTTTGGGATAAGATTATCTTAGTCACTTTTGAAAACTAAACCTCAAGCAATTCTGTTATTTGTCCTTGCGAGGCTTTTTGAAGTATAAATTACATGCGTGTTACTACTGTTCATTGTGTGCTAGCAGTTTTTGAGATACAAATATAAAATTTTAAAATGACAAGTGAGAAACCAAACTTGGCGAATTAGGTACAAATTATTGATTGAAATAAACAGTGGAGCAAAAACTGAAAATGGCTAAGTATATTTTAAGTTAGAAACAAAAAGGTTTAAAATATTAAGTTGAAATTCTGTATATTCATAAATGTATATATATGTATATCATTTCTGATAAGAAGTAGGAATTGTTTTATAGTTTTATCAGGCTCAGAGATAAGTATGCCAATTGTTTATTTTTCATAACTGATTTCAGTCAGGTACCTTGGATAAACTATCATTGACTTACAAGTGAAACCCACCAAGTCAAAATGTTCAAAATATGAGTTTTTTTTAACTTTTCTAAACCAGAATGTGGTGATTTTTAGACTGGTGAAGCCCACTAAGTCTCTTTCAGGCCAGTTCTTGAGTTTTTAATGAGGAAAGCCATAGTGAGTAGATTCCCCTTCATTTTAGAACTCTTTTTGGCTTAGTGTTTCACCTGTAAGTTGAACAATATACTTGTTGAATTGAAGTGATATTATTCCCTGAAGGAGTTGTTTCTGAATTCGCATAAATTCACAATTTACCCCCTAAATTTTAGTAACTTTTACTTAATGATATTCTTATAGATCACTGGGTTTAATGTCAAAATTCAATATTTCTAACTACAAAATATTTTTTGATAATTATTAGTTATAAGTTGATGTGCTCTGGTTTCAGTATTGGCTCTTATTGTTCTCTGAGTATTTTAATTTTTCATTGTCCACAAATGTAATCATGGTTTCCCTTGCATTTTCCTTCAATTATCAATGAATTTCTTCTATACACATGCATTTTTTATGCTACTGTTCATTTCATTTGGATGTTTCAGTAATGATGTTATTCTGGACTTAAATTGTATATAAATTCTACATATTTTCTAATTCTAAGACATTTTTGACAATTTCTTAGGAATTACGTTTGACCAGTCTGGATGAAAATCAAATTACCGAAATGAACTGATCAAAATCGAATGCAAGATTACTAAATGTAAAGTTCGTTTTTCAATTGATCGTGTCTTTGAACTTCTACTTTCTGTTTATGTATAAGCATTTTCTTTTAAATATATTTTATGAACCAATATATAAGTTACAAATTAAAAAGATGTTCAGGGATCCGTTTCTGTCCTGTAGGGTCATCGCTATCTTGGAATTAATTCCCTTTCAGTTTCGTACAACTGCATGCTGAGGCCGATAGGTTTATTATATACCTAGATACTTTCCTAATACGGTGATTTCTGGGATAGCGAAATTCATTATACACTTATGTCCAAAATTATCTTTACATGCATAAAATCACGTATTTCTCAGAAACAGTGAACTATAATTTTATGAATTTGTGTGAAATGGATACATAACATCATAACACATAAATACAAAGGAAAAAATTTAAGAGCACTGCATATGATATAAAACTGTAGCATGAAACAATAAAAATGGCAAAATTATATGACAAGGAGAGTTCAGAAAAAAATTAAGGCTTATGAATTTAATATGGAATCTCCTGACGTGTACACACATATCACGTGTTTTAATGCTGTACATGCATACATGCATGTACAGATTAATTGAGAATTTCACTCTTACAACCTAAGCAGTCAAAAAGATCATTAATATATTTTACTATAATATCTTTTAGGCACTTTCAGAGAGAAGCTATAACTTCTCTCCAACAATCAGATTTATCGATATCACCGCTGTAAGGTTTGTCACTTTCACCATAAAAACCTTTCTTTTCTTTAATTTTCTATAACTTTCACCATGTTAACTAGTTTGGGGGATTAAGTTCCTCTCCTCCAGCAATGCGGTTTTCAGGGCATTTTTATCTATAGGAGGAGGATGTCTCCGTGCAACTGCTTTTCCAAGGTAGTCCCATAAGTACTCTGTCGGGTTCAAATCAGGAGATTTTGCTGGCCACGGTATTCGCTCAATGGCTTCACTTTCAAGGAATTCGTCAACTAGGTTTGCTCGATGTGGACGAGCATTATCGTCCATAAATAAAAAGTCAGATCCATAGGTTCTAAGACCTCATCCCGATATCTCTGGCCGGTCACAGATCTGCTGTTGAAAACGTGTAGAGGCGTATATCCATCGATCATTATTCCTCCCCATACCATCACACTTGCACTACCGAAACGGTCACGTTCCATAATGTTCGAAGAAAGATTTCGCGTTCCTGACTCCCTTCAGATGTATAAACACGTTTAGAATCAGAAGTTAAACTAAACCTCGACTCATCATTAAAGAGAACATGGGTCCATTGGTGTTCACTCCAGTTCTGATGTTCTTTGCACCAATTAAAGCGATCCCTCTTTTGTTGTGAAGATAGTGAAACACATACCCTTGGCTTTCTGGCATAAAGGCCTTTTTTCATTAAGCCTTCTGTATACAGTTTGCCGTGACACAACAGTTCCAGTGGACTTCCTGTTACGAAGGGCAGTTATTGACAAATATCGATCTTGAGAAGCAGTCGTTATTCGTTTACGACCTTGTCCAGGCCTCCTTATAACAGTTCCAGAGTTCTGAAATTGTTTCCATAGCGTAGAGACTGTTTATCTTGAAATATTCACACATCTCGCTGCTTCCATCATTGCCTGCCCTGCTTCTAAACGGCCGATAATTCGCCACTTCACAGATTCTTCCAAATGGTACTTCGGAGCCATAACAAACCGTTTTGAGTCCTTACACACTGAAATCAAACGCTGCATTGCAGAAATTCACTCAGATATTCACTTTGCGCAAAGCGCTTGATTCACCGTCGGATGACGTAACGCCTTGATTTGCATATCAGAAACCGTTTGATCACTTTTGATTGGATAATGCTAATTTGGCTTGTCTTTCACACATTCCCTACAAAAATGGATTACATCGATTGGATATTTCATGGAATATCATCATCTTTGGGTATGTAAAGATAAATTTGGACATGAATGTGGAATGGTAACTTTTTACAGTACGTAATAAGATGTATTGCTAACATCCCCCTGGTTTATAAAATGCTAGATCATGTCCATAAGATCTTGTCGTTTTAGCAGGTAAGAAGTTGTCTCCTGTAGGTCGTCCACTAATAAATCCAAAGGGGCACAACATAGTCAAGGAGATGAGGGGGAGTTGCAAGCGAGGCAGTACTGGAGCAAGATGAAAAACCCTGTCACTGCGCTCAAAACATACTTTGGTGTATACTTCTAAGTTTCGCCAAAGCAGTTTGCAATGATCTGTGATCACCAAACTGAAGGGAAAGTCCAGCGTCCTTAGCTGGATACTAATGATGAGTAGGGGAAATCCGAGGGCTCTTAGATTTTAGGACTGGAGCTCTGATACAGTGAGCGCTATGTCCGAAAGAGAATTTTGTTCACTGCCCTCATTGACAAGCCAAGTCAGCGGTTTTGTTTCCAAATACGCCGACATGAGAAGGAATCCATTACATCGTTAGTGATTTTGAAGTCGCCATCTTAGAAAGGAAAGTGATGTCTGCTTATCTTGTTAAATATATTTGGCCAGTCCTTGAGGTGTTGTATGGAGCTCTTGCTGTTTGTCAATAATGAGATGGAGGATCAATAGTTACCCTCCTGTAGTTTATTCGTCGGCCCCTCTGCCAGTAAAATGCTCTGTGTACTTTTATCTTGATCACCACTGCAAACTGTCTGATGGAAGATGTATGCCTACTTCTGAGTTTCGCCAAAGCAGTTTGCAATTATCTGTGATCGCCAAACTGAAGGGATTTCCAAACGAAAATCCTTGTGCAGCAAAAACTGACCGTAAAGCGACAAACCAAACCTGAATGAATATCAAATGGCAATCGGCGTTTGAAAAATTATTCTGAGTAGAAAATGTACTTTAAATTTCAGTTACATTTTACGATAGATAATCGAGATTCTAAAAATATTCGTTAGAAGAGTGATAAATTTGGATAGAGTTGATCTTCGAAGAGATTCAACTGAAATGAATTTTCTTAACAACTTAGTTGCAGTGGCTCTTCTACAAGGTGCAAACTGCTCTATTTGATGAAAAGTGGCTGAAATTTTTGTCAGAATTAATATTTTAATTTTCTATATTACCAATATTAGAATATATTCCTTACATTTGGGTGGGACTAACAATAAAAATATTGGGACCAAAGAATTCAAGCCCCTAGGACTACCCTTCTTCTGAGAGAGCGGCCATCCAACCTAATGCGGAAGGTCGAGCCCCTTGCATATTTGGCAACCCATCTTGTCTGAATATTTGTGTTTCATGTTTAGGGTACCTAACCTAATCATCCGGGCCAAATGAAGCATTTCACGTCTGATCACATCATAGTACTCTTTCTCTGATCTAGTTCAAAATTAGGAGGCGTTGTCCTCGGATCTTATCCTTCGGGATTGATCCCGGACCGTCGACAGTAGTACTACAATACCTACCTACCTTTTCTCTGGTCACGTCTCATAATAGTGGAAACGTTTATGCTTCGTATAGAAGTAACGGATAAACTCTTTACTTCAGATTTTTAGGATGTATTTGAGAAGTTCAGGTTATATATATAGACACGCACGCACACACACACGCACACACAGGTCTTTAAAGAGAATTATGGAGCCTCATTCAACAATCTGAAGCTTTTTCTTGTTATACATTTAATTGAACACATTCTCTGATTCAGGATAAATTTACTTAGTTGAAGTTAAGTAATATCAGTGGAAACAAAGTATATTTAAGTATAAATTCGTGAACTACTCATATTTTGGAAAAAGCTAGTATTATTTTAAGACCCTATCAAAAAAATTTCAAGCTAGGTCCTGTAAGCCTGGTTTACCTTAAGATGTTCCCCTTAAGTCTAAGCAATGAGTCTTTTGACACCTTGCTTATGACTTCTTTGTATACCAGTTTTTATTCTAATCGATTTACTGTAATGTTGAATGCCATGTATTTTACCAGTGTGATCAGCGAAGCTCGATTTACGCCTTTACTGACTTTACATGTATTTGGATGGTTTTCCACACCAAAAATATTTCAGGGTGGGCCCGAGCCCTTGTGGCTGTGGTTTGTAACTACATTTATTTTAGCAGTGTAATTGTTTGTGAATGTGTGAATTTTAATGTAAAATTATAGCAAATAGTTTTACCAGGTTTGGTACTGAATGAATTGCAGAATTTCTCCATAAAATATTTTTAAAAACAAATTCCGAAAAAAAATCTTTTTTTTTTATTTGGTGTTGAACCTTCTATTTTTTCTTGTATAAATATGTATTCTACTTATTATTTATGCATATTTATTTGGATGCCTAATTATAATTGCTAGCCGAATAGCAAAATATTTAAGTTGTAGTATGCATTCCGAAGGCTTAGACAATGTTGTACGTAAACAATGCAATTGTGATAGCCAAAAGCAGCTGGTTTGCGATTCTGACCCTTAAATTTAATTTCAATGTCGCCCTTAATCGATTAGAGGAAGAAAAAACTTCAAAAATATATAAATTTTATACATCAATGAGAGAGAGAGAGGAAAAGTACTATTGAAAGCCTAAACATATTCTTCTTTTGATTTTGATGTAAAAAACTTGACTTAAAATTCAAATCAAAAACTAGAAATAAAACTATTCAATAGACAAGTGTTGTTTGCCCATTTTAATGTTTTGGAATATGAAAAATTAGACATTACTTCAATCTTCGTCCTGTTTCCATGGCAGCAAAACCTGATGGAGAGTATTTTTGCATTCATTTCGCAGATAATATAAAAATATGCTCTCCCACCGAAGACTTCACGGTCTAAGTAAATTGCAATTTAAAAAATTTGAAAGTTCTGAAAGTACATCTCTGTTCTGTTTGTAAAATCAGATTAAATAGCTGAAACAACCGTGTCCAGTTTCTCGAAAAATATTTTTTGTTAAATTCATAATACAAAAATTCTATGGTGCAAGAGAATTTTAGCAAGCAAAATATTTTCTTACATACCTTGTGAAAATGAGTCCTACTCAAATGATCGAATACACATCTAATCGGTTACCAAATTTTTAACGAATTGTTTTCCAGCCATTACAACCGTCTAAGACAATGCGCGCTTTATATAATTCTGAAATACGTTGTATCGGTCAGTTGGAGCTCAATAGTTGTATGAGTATTTATTTTCTACCTCTTCATGATTGATTGAGGGTTGATTCAGAATTTACCTTTCTTGCAAATATTATAGAAAAACGAATCAGAATTTGTTTTGTCCAATTGGCAGATATTTCTTTAGCTTGGTAGTCATGGACGATTCAGTAGTCATAGCAACGTCCTACGGCTGTCGTTAGAAAAGTACTGTTCTGAAAAGTTTCAAAGCTGTTTGAAGACACTGGATAAAACTGGTAATGTAATTTTTATTATTTATTTTGCGTTCATAAACTTAACTTATTAGCTTTTAAAGGTAATTCCATTCGTGTCAACTACTCCCAAATGTCAATAGATTTTGAGATCCATTGTTGAATTATGAAAAACAGAGCTAAAGTTACTGATTGATTTTAGCACAACGATGCATTTTTGTTTACTATTTCTTAATTTACCGATTTTATTATTTTGTTGTTGAATTTCATTGTAGAAGTATAAAATAGTTGATATTTTCATCAAACAGCTAACGAAAGCTTTAACGGTTGGATATCAATTTTTGGAGGACTGTTTTGATATATCTGAAAATGGCAATGAAAAAGTGCAGTCAAGTACTTCAGATAATAAAGTTTTTTGGGTGTTTTTAAAGGGGTTATACAATTATGTAATATTAAAACTTCATGTTGACAGGTATGTAATTATCTTAAATTCCGTTCTGGTTATATTTAATTTTTTTTATACAAGTAACAACTTATGCTCAAAGTTTTGTGAGAGTAATTATATATTATTTGCAAAAGTTAGGAATATTGGGAACCTATTTTAAAGTTTTTGTCTGCTCATGTATTCCAAATTGTGTATGCTTGTTCTTAAAATGCTGCATGTCGGAATTAGATTCTCTTGTGCAACATTTCTTATCAGATCCTGTTAACACTTCATAGAAATGAAGAGATAAATATCTGCGAACTGCTTAACTATTATCAAAATCTAAGAACGTAATTTTAAAAAAATGCGAAAGACTATTATTTTTGTGATTACATTCGAAAAGCACCGACAAAAGATTAAAAAGTTGTGGGCAGAGATAAAAAGGGGGAGAATAATTATATTTCATAAAAATAATTTCTGTAATGTAAAATGAACATTGATAGAGCTTGGAGTCTTGGACGAATTTGGAGTTTGTTTTCGATCAGAAAATTTAAATTTGTCTGTCAAGTACATGTTACAAGGTACGATAAATCTCTAGGATTGAGATACTGACCAAAACTAAAAAATATTACGCACATTTCGGAGATAATTAAGGGAGTATGCATAGTAAGTATGTCTAGAAACACTTCGAAAGTTATGAACAAAATATTTAATAAAACAATTTTTATACGTTATCTCAATAATAATTATTGTGTATATAGAAGATGTAAACAATGATGAGATTTGAAATAGATTTCATATCTTTATTCAAATTTCAGCACATTGGGTTCTTAAATCCAAATAATTTTTAATTTACCGAATATTTTGATAGTTACCAACGAGGCAATTTGAATTAAGCTCTTAGATATTACAGTATGTAAAATGTAAGTGAAATAAAATTCTAAAATATAATTGAATATATGATTTTATGAAATTGTTTGCTTCTCTGGAACTCAGAAAGGGAGTTCCTGATTGGTGTGCTAACGATACACTTACACGCAGTACTGAAGAAAAAATAAGAAACGTGCCGATAGACCTACGTTGTTATTAAAACAAAAACATATAGTATAAATTTTTGCAGCATTCTTAGTTTTATATTTCTGGTCTATTTTTTGTTTTTCTTTGGGAATGCAATAAAATATCTCTCGGAATCTGCGTATTTTACTCTAATTTTCACTACATTTATCAGTCAGCAGTCGTCAACCACTTCATTTCTTAAGGGGAGGTGTTGCTTGTTGAAATTTTACTTCAGGGCAGCCAATACTTAAAGAATGGTTCAGAACTCAGCAAAAGCAATCGTAAAAATACTTTTCTACAAAAATCAGTTATAAGCTTTGATCAACTTATAACTGATTGTAATATGAAAATGTTTAAAGCTCTGGTTTGAACCTATAAATTAAATTAAAACACTCGTTACTTTTGAAAAAGGACATGTCCTTTGTTGGTGATGAATTAAAGAAAATTCAAACAGGTTTTTATGTATTTTAATTATTTGGGCAATCATTTTACTCATTTTGAACTTAATTATACTGTGCTATAAAACTCAAACCAACCAAATTATACGGTATTATATTTTACATACAAGCAGTTATAGCATTTTTAAGACAAGCGTATTATGATCTGGTTTTAATGAACTCCCATGGAAATTTCGATTTTCTGAAATTTGAATGTTTAAATGTATAATATTGATTTAAATATAATTTTTGTTATTTTTATCAATATACTGAATATTAAGAATTGAGGAAATAGTAGGAGTTATCGTTGCGCAATGACCAGTTTTATTTATGATTCATCAAATGGAGCTTGTATCTGATAGTACTGTTTAGCGGATTTCTTCTCTCTTATATAAGTTAGTTTCTGATTCAGTAAAAAGAGCAATGCGCATAAATCACTTTATGACCATTGCTATTATTATGTTTTATATGATAGTAAAACCTCTTAAAACACTTTTTCGCGGTTAATTATTTTTTAAATTAACAATTTTTTGTATAACTTGAAAACATATTCTGACAATAAAATGCCTAAATTCAATAATATTCATGATGAATGACGGAATCTTAAAAAATGTAGGTGAAATATAAGAGTATTAGGTAAAACGTTTAATCTGTATACATACAATTGATTACAACCCATATTCTAATCGGATCGAATTTTGGAAATCATTGATGTATGCATTTTTATTTAACACTATTTTTCAACTATCTAAAAGTCATGTTTTTAAAGAAGAGTGATTTTTAATAGAATCTCTAACTTCTTTTTCTTTCAGAAGAAAATGCCATATAGATACTTACTGAACTTTTGGCCTCTTGTACCAGCACTGGATTTACAAGAAGTCGCCGCTATAGTGAACGCTTTAGGAAATAATAACGACCCAATCTTGAGTGGATCGCTTTGTGCTCCTAATCGTGAAATGGGCAGAGAAATATCAAAAGAAAATGCTATGCCAAATGAAGTTAACTATTTATTAGTGGGAAACAGCATTGGATGTTTGATTAAAACTATCTCTCGAATTGGTCGTCATGAAAACAAAAATGTTAATATCTATATTGCTGAAACTTTTCCAGAATCTCTGGCTCGTAGCCTGTTGCTTATGTCTATTTTTAGTTATTCTTGCGAGTTGAGTATGTTAGAAAAAGCAGAGGTTTTTCTGGAAATTCTCGGAAACATGCACATTCGTTTTGCGACGGTTACACACGTAGAAAATGTGGCATCAAACTTGCTAACCAACATTGGATGCCAGGAACAAATTACGTCATCTTTACCACTCATTTCTTTCAAGCACTTGAAACAAAGGGAAATGGATGAATTGGTAAGAGTTTTGACGTATTTGAGGGATAAGGATTTAACATTCGATTCTGGAAAAGCTTGGGACAACGCCTTGCGCTCGTATTTTAATCAAGGTTATGATAACCGGCTGAATCTTTTCGACTACAATTTCAACTTAAAGCTCAATGATTATAGCATAATCAACTTGAAGAAGTACATTGACTGGTGCGAGACTGGAATTGCCTTTAAATTTAGACAGTCTAAGTACAATAACCCAAACAAGACCCTTCGAATTCAATTACGTGACACTCGACATAATCGGAGTGTTGGAGATAGCTATGTTGGAGACATAGCTACAAGTCCGTACTTAGTATTTGGGGTTGAAAGTAGCAATACTGACTTATTTAAAAAGGTCAATGGCCAATATGCTCACACTAGTGAAGAAATATCGAAAATCAACTTATTAGAAATGCTGAAAGAATTTGCTTCTTTAAGAGAAAAAGAACACCTCAAAACTGTCAAAGTTCACTTGATGTTTTTTGATACATTATGTAAGATGAGGAAGTTTAAGAATTATTTTGACGCTGTTTATATTCCGTGCGATATGATGCACTGCTCGAATAATCTTCTCCCTAAATTTTTGAAAAAAGGGAGCGCTGTTGTATTTGAAACGATACAAAATATAGTAAATTCCACAAAGGAGCAAAAATTGGATCATTCTGAAGACATGGACAACTTAGCAACCTCGAATGGACTAGAGGCTGTGGAATGTGGAAAACTCGGCCAATCTGGAAACTACAAAATTTTTACTTTGTCTGAAAATAAGGTATAAATGAATTATAGAATAAAGCTCCGTTCATACTATATATTTTATATTCTGCGCTCATCTGAATATATCCTGTCACATATATAATTATTTGCTATTATATAGGTTAGTAACTTCATTCCTCCCATCCAAGTGTTGAATAACACCATTTATGCTGTACCATAATATTCGTGTTCTAAAAACTACTTAGGGAACAAATTAGCGTATAATCCCTTCATTAAAGGTGTGGATAATCGTTGTTCGCAATTTTTATATCACATTTTTGCATTTAAGCGATTCTAAACTATATTATGAATGTCCTAAGTGTATTATTGCAATATTTACCTCTGTACATTGAAAATGGCATAAGACACATTTTGAATTTAAGAGTTATTTAATGTTTCTTTTCTAAACTGTTCACATTCTGCAAAAATGTTTATCATTCTGTATATGAATACATTAAAAGATATAAGTACATATTATGTTTTACTGTATCGTCAGCTATGCCCTGCACTGACAATTTTATAAATTGCTCTAAATTGAAACACCATTTACTCTACAATTCATTAAACGAGAATTAAAACAGTTTGAAACTAAACAATGTTTTTCTAAATGGCATCAAAACCAGTTTTTTTGTGATAATGGATTAATATAAATTTGAAAACTGTTCTCGTGTAAAAATGAGCTGATATTGATGTGTGCAATTTTTATCTCTGGTATTTTTTCGAATCTAAGGTAATGAGGAAATGTTTTGACCATACTATTTGTGGGTTAATTACAATAGTTTATTGCTCTGAAACCTTTTTTAATAACAAAATAGATTTAAACTTAATTGTGCAATTCAAAATTTTTAGTTTCCACCTGGAACGCATTTACAAGAACTGCAGATAGAAACTTCATATCTGCCACACAATTTACTATTGCTTTCTACGCTTAACATTTCTGAGAAAATTTGAGAAAATTTGAGAAGGGTAATATTATTAGTCAACATATTTAAGGAAATATTTTGCAAAATATATATACAGAGCTAATAATAATATACACTAATAATGTCGTTTTCCAATGAAATTTTGACGAATGAAAGGTATAGGTATATTTTGAGGTACTAAATGCTACATGCACCATTAGAAAATTTTTGTAAAGATACAATCCACAAATACCAGTTTCTGTGGATTTTGATATGTGCTTCGTTTGTCACTTGAACGCTATGAATTTTTTATATTCAGCGTCTTTTCAACGAAGAGGAAACCTTCAAACCACTTAAACTTATTTTCTGCTCAAATATATTCGGAATCTTTATCAGGCTTCTAAGCTTCTAAAGGAACACAACAAACTCCAGCTAAGTTTTATAAAAGTCCGCCAAAAAAACGAGCACTTCTCAAATCCATCCACTCATTTCTTTGTGTTCGTAAGAAACCATACCACCGGAGACAAGCGTACTTTATAAAATTAGCCCTCCATTTTCTTGGGGATGAAAGAATAAGGCATTGATGATTTTAATTAATCCCTTAATTATATTAGGTTAGGTAGTCCATAGCAACCAGATAATCAGGAAGTTCGATTTTTACTCCATGTGGCACTAATTGAAATTAGTCTAATAGAAACACATGAAGTCCAGAGCTTAAAAATAAGATAATTTGTCTTCATGCCAAAGACAAGTTGAGGCTTCCTTATTTGCAACATCATCATGCAAAAAATATATAAGTATATAACTAAGGCAAACATTTGAGACGACCACAAAGATTCAAAATAAATTAGGAAATGTGATGGAAAAATTACAGGATTTACAGAAAATGACTATTTTTATTCAAAAACCTTGGATATGCACCATGGAATTCGTTTGTTCATAGCCTTAACAAAAGAGAGTTCTTTGTAAGTTTCGACAGTAAATGCTGTCGCTGTTTTAGTTAGCATTTTCCTTGTAAAGATAGCTGTGTATATTTGAAAAATGGTTCGAAATTCAAGTTTTATTTTTCATATGCTAAGATTGATTCCACGAGTGGAGCGCGCCCGCAAAATAATTCAAGAATCGTTCCGCTTCAACAATAAAATCAAATGCTCTCGCCCTTTTTTAAATTTCAGCTCCTACTTTAACCAGCTCTTTGCATCTGTGGCATCAACCCCACAAAGTTTAAAAACCAAAGTTTGAATCACCTATTAATCTACTTCCTCATTTGAGGTTGCCTGTGCGAGTACCAGGCATCTCTATTTTGGGGTTATGTTTGGTTATTTGTATGACTTCTGGTTAAAAAAATCCTCTTTCGGTCGGTATAAGAACGTTAGATATCCGATGTACATTAGGTTAAATATTAGTAGAAAAGCACTCTTGACCAAAGCAAAACAAAACAGCGCCATCACTTTTGACAGTTTGTGAAAAAAGAATGGAGGTATCTGGTTCTTGAGAAGGCCAACCTCAATTATAAAATATTTTCTTGAGAACTTGAGATGTTTTGGTTAGTGAACTTTGAATTTAGAATGAAAATCGGCAATACATATATGGGTACAATATGTAATGTATTTCTGATGCAACGGTATGAAATAAAGAATAACGAAAAGTCTTTTTACAAAACATTGAAATTTATCAACAGCAAATAAAATATATTAAGCAGTTTTAAAGAAAATCTAAGGGGAGACATTTCCACAAAAACAGAGTTAAAAGTTCTCTTATTTTTTACATAAAACATCTAGTGTTAGTTATAACTTACAGAATTAATATGTTGTTTTCACCTCATGAGCAATCACCAGTCTGAAGTTAACACTTGAGCATAGTTACCCGTTCTCACACTGTAAAAAATATACGCGTAACATAGGACATGGAAAATCTGGAACGTATACGAAAGGTTCGGGCGTCGGAGTTCTTAAAAAAATTATACAGCTCCAAACACATCGAAAACAAAGCACATTCATAGTAAAAGTACGTTGTCAACTTCATTTAGATGTAAAAATCTGGTTCGCAAACTTGAACTGAAGAATCAGAAGCTTGGGTGATGTTAACTTTTCCACACAAGTTTGTTCCAATATAAATAATTTTAAAACTAAATTTGGCTCTCATTGTGAGATGGTTCTCTTCCTAGTTCACTAAGAACATTTCGAACACACAAGGCAATTCACAAGGGATAGCCTCCATTTGAAGTCTGTCACAGGTGAAAATATATAGTTATGTATTCAAATTTTGCAGTTGATCAAAGCAGCTCTGTTGTTACAATTCTTGATAACACGAGCAAAGGGGGCACTGCCAATGACAGTTGTTAGCAAATGCAATCCCGGAGGAATATTCATTCATTTATGGCAAAGCTTCTGGTGTTCAGTGTCTCAGCTCGTTTCAAAGACGATGCTTCCTGAAATGAGTAAAAAATGGTTTATTAGTTTATGAATAATAAATAGTCTAAATCATGGGTAAAATGAACGTCTGATATTTAATTGTCGTATTTATAATGCTAATCGTTTATTTTTTAAAGCTTTCTTCAAAATATTTATTTTAGTGAAAATTATTCAGCAATTTTGAAAATCAAGTAACCTGGAATATAATTTTAATATGAATATTTATTTTCAATACAACCACATCCTTCTAATTATGTTGATCCTTATTGTTGTTTCTTATCCCACTTGGTCTAGACAAACTTGATCAAGTCAATGAGTTCATGCACCTTCGAAATGTCCTAGACGAGCAAAATACAGATTCTCACAGGACCGTCGCAGACAAGCAAGAAGGTGACCAGAAGAGCCCTACTCCACATTGCATTTCTGAGAGATTTAGAAAACATTAACCTTCCATGTAAATTCTTAACCCTCCTCCTCCTTTAATCGTCATTAGTAAAAGACGAGATATCTCGTCATCAAAATATTGCCGACTTTTTATGATGACAAGATCAAGATCTTGTCATTTTTTTCTAATGACGAGAAATCTTGTCTATCAAGGTCAGGTCAGTTTTGATAATGAGCGAAATACCTAGTCGAGACAACCATCAAGAGGGTTAAGCCATAATCAAATGAAATTGCTCTCTGATGTCCATTGGTCAGTCTAGAGATGACAGTCAGCTGACCTCTATCACTTCAAATTTGAGAGCGCCTCCGGGATATTTTCTGTGAAATGGGTGGAATGGTCTATGGGTGGAAAGAACCTGCCAAGAGATATTGTTCCGAAGTTAGTTTTACGCAAAAACTTCGTAATAAGAGAAGTATTTGATCGCAATGATTTGAGTTGCCCTCCTTTTCCAAGCTATCTACCATTTCATTCCGTACAATATATACATGAGAATGTATATATTGTACAATCGTTTATATATTGTACAATCGTTAATACTCCCATTATGCAATAATTTTCAATAAACTGTATTTTAATTGAATCAAAATACTATTTTAACACTGTGACAATTATTTGACGCCAAAAAGAGTACTTGGCACTCAATCTCAACACCTCTTTTATAAATTGAGTGGAAGACAGCAGTCAACTCTAGTTAATGTAAGCAACTTTCAAGACTATTTGAAAGGAAATGGGGCCGTGGTTGCCCGGTTGGAAGAGCAACATATTAGCAACCGGAGTGTTGTGAGTGCGAAACTCTTTTCAACCAAGGACAGTCGTGTATATGAGAGTTGGTGCACGTTAAAACTGTCATGGCCTCAAATGTCCTCACGTTGGTGTGGTGTGGAAGTTTAGAGAGTGGGTGCCAGCTCAGGTGTTTACCTCGTCATCTGACAGTTATTCAAAATTACGAGGCGTCCTTGGATCTTTTCCTTAGGATTCCGGACCGTCGCCATAGCACGTTATGTTGCTCCAGTGTGACGACGTTAATTAACTACCTACCTAACTACCAAAAGGAAATTCTCCTGTATCTGCGATTTTTACCTCCCTATTTCCCTTGATTCCAAAAGCTGGACAGGTTTTAAAGGTAGTTTTGATTTCTTAGGTTTCTTAGCGTTATACTCATTTCAATTCTAATTTTTGTGTTGAAGTTCTTTTGCATCAACCCCAGAGAAAATGTATCTTCAAAAGAATGCATTCTTCAACAGAACGCGAAAGCAAGGATGCGAATAACAACTTCATGGCTTTGTTACGCATCGCTTACGTAGCTCGTGCGTTGCGAGTGCTATCCCTGAGCTAGCTTTTGATACTTGACTATCTCCCATCCATCGTCAAGGAACAGTTTGAAAAACAGATAATATACCGTGTTTCAGACAATGAAGCAAATCGAGAACAAAATCCTTGTCAAATTAAGTATGTCTCTCATGAATTGACTATTATGTAAAAAATCTGAAATAGAATATTGTCCCCATGTGATTCTTGTTTTTCTACATCTGTAACCATCAAATACCCTTGTTCACAGCTCACCGTGAATAAACACCGTCTCAAAAGTTTTGATGTACGGATGACAAAATTTGCGTACACGACGATATCATTACATGCAATCAATAATTGCAATGAGACGATTACTATATTTGTAGTTTGTGAAAATGCATTTATGTTTTTAATGCAGTTTGTTCTATTTTTTATATAGTTTGCTATATATTTATTTCTAAACATTTTCTCATTGAAATCGATTTGGGATTATTGAAACATGGACAAATTGATCTGAAATTTTTTGAAAATGTGACGCAAACAAGTTTATATATGTGATAAAATTATTTTCTCCCTCTCTGTGCATAAGTTTTAAAAATATTTATAAGGAATGGGATAAACAGATGAATATACAAGCTTTGTACAATACATATACAAACATTTGAAAGTCTATTTTATAGCAAACTATGTAAATCAAAACTATTTCACATCTTTTTAAAATTGGGCAACTAGATCTACAGTCATTTTTGAGATATGTTATCAATACATAAATGATTTTATGTTTGGAAATCTCTGATGAGACCTTGATGGAAAAAATATCTCATCCATCAAGGTCTCATCAGAGATTTTCAAAGATGGAAGAGATATCTCGTCCATCAAGGTCAGGTCAGTTTTGCTAATGACGATATACCTTATCGAGACAACCACTAGCAGGGTTAATTAAAATACAATTCTACTGCGACATGGAAAGTTAAAATATTTTTTATTCACTCCATTAGTTTGGGTCCGGATTAGGTTTCCTATTTACTTTCTGAAGAATAATTCAACAACTTTACATCGATACAAGCATATGATTTCAACATTATGAAGGTATTGAACATTTTTATGAACATTTGTTATTTCAAATATCCAACTTAATTCTCTGTCTTTTAAACAGCAATATTTATTCCCTACACAATTTGCACTACTGTAGGTTGTTGTCCTCGGATCTTTCCCTTCGGGATTGATCCCGAACCGTCGCCGATAGCCCGTTGTGTTGCTCCATTTCGACGATAATTCAACTACCTACCTACATAAAGATTGCAGGGTGAATATGCGTGTGTCTAAAATGAAAGTTCTGAGAAGGGTAGATGTAGTACTATGATGTGTATTCATACATCGATAATGATGCAAATATTCTTCTTAGAACATCACATCAAACAATTTCAAACTCTATTTCTGCTTGAAATCCTCCCGTAATGTGAATAATGTTACGATCAGCCTTTAGAGAGTATTTTTCAGCTTGAATGGTCATGTTCACTAGGATTTAATGGCGTGTATACATAGCAAGGAAAGGACCGGAAAACAATTTGAATTTCGAATGACTTGAAGAGATCGCTCATGAAATAAGTTTACCTCATTTTAACGATATTTTAGCGATATTAATACTAAAGTTTTTTAAAATTTATGCTTGTGTATTGTATGAGCTAAACATATTTTTTCGCTCCAAATGAAACTAAAATCTTAAGAGAAAAACTGGTCGTGAGAATTCCATGTTTAAATAATCACCTTTTATAAATGCGTAAATAAAGTTAAACTGAACTAAAATAAATATAACTATGCCAGAAATAGAAAACTCATCGTACCATTGACGAATTCACGAATGAAATAACCTTTGAATTATTATTTAATTTTATGTAAGCATGCAATTATGGATATTTTAATATTTAATGGTTAAACAGTACTTTTTTATATGATCTGATGTATATTGATTTTTCTATCTTTTACGGAAGTCATTTACTCATTTAATTACAAGTAAGTTTAGGTTGATTAGGTTTTTTTTTATGGCGCAAGGGAAATATTTGATCAAGCTTCACCAAAGTCAAGTAAATATAGACACACACAAGGGAAGTTTTTCTGACACAAAAGAGAGGAATACACTCAGGGAGGAATCGAACCTACACCCCCTACAATCTCACAGGTTGTTAGTTCAGTGGGTAAACCCACTGAGTCACGGCAATAAGCTTAAGAAACTTCTATTCTTATTTTTTTAATTATTTTTACTCGACCTTAATGTAGAATCTATATTGCGGACTGTATGCGCTTTGAGTAGAACGTGAAAATGTAGTACTCTAGCATATTCTTACGATTATAGATGCTGTTAGAAACTGTGAAATCGTCTTCAAAAACAATTGAAGATACCCGATTAATTCATTATAATATTGTGTCAATCACCTACCAATCATCAGTCACCTACTTTCAACAGAAAAAAGCGTAAAACTATGGTGCTACTAAAATATTGAGGCCTCGATGATTGAAGTCAAGTCGTTTCTGAGGTTCTGATTACAATGCTTTCATTTTTATTTTAGAAGTAAACAAAAACACCCCCTCCGAAATCTATGCTCATAAACATCATAAATTTTCCTCAACTACCAAAATGGTACGTAATATCTTGAGAACAAATAAAAATTAATTGGTACAAATCCGTAGGAATTTTAAAGGACAAAATCCAGCGTGTTTGGTATCACCACAAAGCACCACATTTAACGCTATGATGTCCACAGTGCGGAAGGAAATGGATAACGATAAGGTACAAGTAGTTATTTGTAGTAACAGACACTATTCGAAGAAATACTACTCAATCATCTCCTTACAGAAATGGCAGAGAAAGATTATACATGCATATCGGGACATGCATCGGATACTTTCAATACCTTGAGCTGACTTGACGCTGTCCCCTACAAAAGGCATACAAACTAACCGTCTTGGCGCTCCTTCTGTGTATGCTACCCGCATCACTTGCTCCACACGTACATCAGACGCTTGAAAAAGAAGTGAGGTGTAAAACACTTTCAGCAGATGATATTTTTAACACATTGGAAAGTTTCCTTCTTACACTTTCCAATTCACATTAACACTGGATTAGGGAGGTCATGCTATCTGCAACAAGCCGCAACAGATTGGAGTAATATCGCTGAAAGGAAGGGTGTGTACAAATCATTAAACCCTGTGATAAGATCCCTCTTTAAAAAATTCTAAGTCTTATGTCACACGCACGATAAATTGTAAGTAGTAATTACAAATATTTTTATTCACTAAAAAAATATGATCAATATCACTATTTTTCATAGTATTGGTGAAAATTTGAGTGGCCTTGCAGATGAAGGGATGCCCTGTTTCTATAAAAACTTATCCCCATTACAGGGGGTTCTTTTAAATATACAATCAGATCTGGCTAATTAGACAATCAGATTTGACTAATTAGACAATCAGATTTGCTAAAAATACAGGTTCTTTTAAGTATACAATCAGATTTGGTAAATTGAAGGTGAAAAGTCAGAATAATACGACTTAAAATTTGTTCTTATTTGCAATTTAAGTTCACAGAAAAATATCCATTCATGAAAATTTGAATTTCATGGAAATTCGATTTAATCGTTTAAAAATTATGACGGAGGCGTGTTAGATGTTTTTATTTATCGCTAAATTGAGCTCGGTTCAATTCAGAAGTTCGTTTAGGAAAGTACAGAAGTTTGACTGTATCTTGAATATAAATCTTGGTGTCTCTTTGGAGTTATTGGAATTTTCAAATTCATAGGATAAAATATTAGAGTTATACCAGAAAATAAGTATAACTAAAAATGGTTCGTATTTTAATTATTGCTTTAAAAGCTGTTTAAACTATCACCAAATTTAATGAGAAAAATTAAATACAAAAACCTTAAAATTTGAAAACTAAATTTAAATTAAGTTTTTACAAATTATTTTTTATTCTAATTTATTATGTAAGACCCGAAATGATACGTTGTAGTATAAGCCTGAAGTCTATTGTGCTTATGGAAAATATTGTGTAAATAGTCGGGATCCATGCCATCATTTAATGCTTTTGGTTTATTCTCCATGATACCTTAATTTTTTTTCAGAATCCATAAAAATGATGAAATCGTAATATTTGTCATTGTATCCCAAACTCGTATTCATTGTGAGTTTCAAACGTCATCCAGTCTTTATTATTCCGTTTTAAATACAATGGCCATAATCGAAATATTGAAGGACTGATGTGTTGAACAGGACATTTAAAGGATGTTAGCCCATACCAAGACAATCTGACAGCCTTTATAAAACTGAGTAATGCGTTTCGGGATGGGCAAAAGGCTGAAAATTGGTGAATGAAAAAGTGGACAAATAAAGCGAAAACCATCTGCTCAAAACTATTAGGGTAGTATTCACTCATTTCAAAAAGGTATAACTCGTCAGTTCTCACAACAAACTCCAAGCTTGAAAGAAATTCTTTCGGTTTAAAATTACAATTTTTGTAAAATATGGACTACAAATTCAATGCAACGAATCGCTTACATGCTTAAATATTTCTTTTCATAATTCACACGGGAAAATAATTTCTCAAACTGGAATTGAATATTGGGTTTCTTAGTATTCATAAAAAGCAAACATGAATAATGGTAGGTAGGTAGTTAATTAACACCGCACTGGAGCAACATAACGGGCTATTGGCGAAGGAGGAAAGGGATAATCCAAGGGAACCCTAAGGGAAAAATCCAAGGACAACGCCTCGTAATTTTGAACCACGGCCAGATGACGAGGTCAACACCTGAGCTGGCACCCCACTCTCCAAACTTCTACACCACTCCAACGTGAGAACATTTGAGACTACAACTCATTTAACGTGCACCAGTCCCCGTGAACACGACGGTCTTTGGCTGGACCGAGTTTCGAACTCGTAACCCTCCGGTTGCTAATCCGTTACTCTTCCAACTGAGCTACCGCGGCCCCACATGAACAATGAAAAGAAAAATAGACTGGAAATGTGTTTATCAAAGTAGCGAGACTATATACTTAGAATAATTATCAAAGTGAAAAATAATTTGTATTCTATATAAATGCCAGTTTTGTTAGTACTAATAATTTTTGTAAAAATTAAGCTATGAAAAGAATTCCTTGAATTTATGTAAACATTTTCCTCTACTCAAGAAATCGAAATCGTCATGGTTGACGGATCTATCGTTTTTAAATCACAGAAATGTTTTATATATACTAATTTCATGCATTTTTTCTTTCTTTAAAGTTTTGTAAAATTTGCTTAAGAGAAGCTATTTATATTCAACCTGATAAAGATTAAAATAAATGGAGAGCTTTGGTTTGACAACGGTAAGGGAAATCGTTAATGATATGCGGATATTCTCTTTTTTCCCACCAGTTTCTACATTGTGCCAATGTAGGGCACAATCTCTGATGAGCGATTCTAAGAATACAATCAGATTAAAATACGCGTCGGAAGGAAAATACCCCGAGGCCGCAGTCTGATTTGAACTCTGGAGGTCTGACAGCAATTTATAAATAGTTTGAAGCTTTTTAGAGGTTATAAAAAGTAGCTTTTATGGGTGTTTTTTACACAATTCCTGCGAATTATGTTCAAGCGCTTTCTATAAAGGTTTATTACAGCATTGTCTTTTTTTATTACCTGTTTCGAAGAGGTTTTTTCATTAATATGTAGGAGGAGCAACGGTAGTCCAGTTAGTAGGGCCACGGATTAGCAATCGGAGGGTTACGAGTTCGAAACTCGATGCAACCGAAGGACCGTTGAGAACGTGCTGAAAAAGGCCTAAAGGCTGAAAAGGCCTATCTGATGGTGGTTCAAAATTATGATATGTTTTCCTCGGATCTTTCCCTTTGGGATCAATCCCTGACCATCACTAATAATCCGTCGCTAGTAATCAGTGTGACGTACATTCAACTACCAACTACCTTTAATTTTGGGGATGGTTTCGGGCAATGAGTTCTATTACGAAACAAAGATTTTTGTGGAGTCTACAATTAAATGTTCTCAAAAGTTCTCAGCTATTTTAATTTCCGAAACAAATTGGTTTCTATTTATGGTGTGAATGATACAGGCAGGGCTTCAAATAGTTTTGGTTGTGATGAAAAATATCAAAACTTCAAAATATGTCCAATAAAGATTAAAACAGGTGAAAAAAGTGTCAATAGCTGTTTCGGTAGAGCAAAAGATTCACAATGATTAGGATATAAATACGGGAGGAAAACATGAGTTTAAATATTGTTATGCTGGACTAATGTTGTCACAACTCTGTTTTTTAGCTAAGCTCTTCCAGGTCACATAGTATCATTCACTAATGTGCTAGGTAACGTAAACATACTAGATAATGCATCTCGAATTTAACTTGAGAATATATCTTGGAGATTCTCTCACTTTCGTTTGTTTGAAATCAAATCGGTGAGAAAATTCCCAACACTGTTGAGGATGGAGGATTTGTTAACTTATTTATTTGTGACGCATTCATATGTTCTTATAACCGGAATTATAATGCTCGTTTGGTTCGACCAACATAACTTGCACCACAGGTGCAAGTTATGTGATATATTCTTCACCTGTTGGTGGTTTGAATAGGATCCTTAACACATTAAAAATGGATCTTGTACTCATAAAATAAACGACTCCGAATTCAAATCATTTGTGGTTTTGTACAATTGCATAACTTAAGTGGAGAAAAAAGGGAAGAACAATAAGATTGAAAGTCTTTTAGGATGAGCTTGTGTTGAACAACTATTGGATGGCGGTCGATTAAACTTGTGGTAGTCTGGTCAATGATGCGGGTATTGAACTCTCAAAAACTACGTTGCATAAAAAGTTCTGACTACCAGTTTGACTAAGATTTCACCTGTGCTTCTAGATTGATACGAAACTCTTCTAGTAATTTTTATGGTAGTTAATTAACGTCACACTGGAACAAAAGAACGGGCTATTTGAGGCGGTCCGGGACAAATACCAAAGGAAAAGACTCTAGGACAAGACCTCGTAATTTTGAACCACGGTCAGATGACTAGGTTAACACCTGAGCTGGCACCCCACTCTCCAAACTTTCACATCACGAGATGACGAGGACATTTAGGCTACGACAGATTTAAAGTGCCCCAGCCCCCGCGTATGGTCTTTGGTTGGATCGAGTTTACATATCGCAACCCTCTGGTTGTGCTAATTTATTACTCTTCCAACTGGGTTACCGCAGACCCATTTATTTTACAGATTATAAATTTTAACTGTAAAAATAAATTAAGAGTCGGGTTAAAAATTTTCAAGTATGCATGGTCAAATACCAAAATGACTACTCAAATCATTCATATTGCCAAACACAAAATATGAAATTAAAATGTCATTTGCCTTTTCCTGATAACAAAGGTAGATCTAAAAAGTTATGCTAGAATAGCTCTGTATTCGAAAAGATATTCTATTAAACAGTTCAGCATCTAAAGTTAATGCTTAAAAAATTTACTTTTTTCTCTGAAATCATATTTGTTATACTCAAATCCCGAACACGACGAAAAACAAACATGTAAACAGATTGATAGCAATGTAAGAAAATAAATGTAAATTATCAGTGGTGAGAATATTCGAAACAGGAATCTATTAATGCTAGTAGTCTAACTTCTTTGAAACGCAGCAATTATTTGAAGGAAATGATTGAATTGCATGATTGAAACGCAGCAATTATTTGAAGGAAATGATTGAATTGCATGATTGTATGTAACAATAAACAGTTACTAAACAAATTTTATCCCAAATTTTAATTTTGGAGAGTGGGTGTTGTGCTCGTTATCTGACCGTGGTTCAAAATTGCGAGGCGTTGTCCTTGAATCTTTCCCTTCGGGATTGATCCCGGATCGTCATCAATAGTCCGTTGTGTTGCTCCAGTGCAACTGGAGTTGGTAGGTAGTTAATTATACTACCTGCCAATTGTAATTGTGCAACTACAATTGGTAGGTAGTATAATTAACTACCTACCAAACAAATTTTAATTAAAAAAATTTATGTTGGAAGGGGAAATCAATTATTATTATTCTGTCACATCGTCCCCAATGCCGCTGCTACAACAGAAAATTTTTCCAAGAATCGCCAAGGTGAGATGAAAGCAATCCTCCTTGAAAAAGCCAAAACTAAAGATTGAAATCAAAAGGAGCAGGTGAGGGACCGTCGCGTCGTCGGCTATAGAGCAATAAACCTCATCTATCTGGAACTTTAAAATTGTAAAGGACTTTTATAAAATCTGTAGAACTTCGTTTTTGATGATTTGTTTTCATAGAAAAGACGTCTCTGTAAATAGATCAATAAGCATGATTTTTACAAGCTGTTTTTTTGTTGAGTACGTCACAATTCTCAAACCATAACCAGAAGCCAAACTATATTTAATATCTTTTCTGTATTGACATACATACTACTGCACTATATTACTATTGATATTCTGTTTCTGTTTTAATGTTATTTTATATTTTTATACTAAATTCGTGTACGATCGCAGCATACGTATTTAGTCTCCAATGGAAATGCTATAAATAAAAATATGATCATAGTAATCAAATATGACTGAGTAAGAACTTTTATAATTTTAAATATTTCATTTGACAGAATTTCTTCACTGAAATTTTGTTTTCTCTTTATTGATAAAGATGAATTGGTGTTACATAACTGAAATGTTTTTCATTCAAATGAGATCCCAGTAGATTATCCCCCATACAGATCAGTACAGTACACTAAAAACTATTACCTAGCTTCACAGCGCTCATCTACATAACTTATTCTGTTCATTTCACCAATGTTTAAATATCCACATTATTTCAAGGAAGCATCACAATAAAACTTCTTTAGCTTTACTATAGAATCATATTTAATTTAACAAGTCTTTTCTATAACCTTTCCCTTTTTAGCTGCATGTTTTATTGACTTTCCTAAATCGATTCATCCATCACCCTCAATTAATATAATTTTCCATGATCAGAGATAGAATCAGTGAACAAAAGCATTGTACATTTTAATCCGACTGAATCTCTAAGTGTTCCATAGAAAATGTAAAGTACTGAGCAGTTTACGATTCTAATTAATAAAAAGAGGAGAATGGAAAGTGTTTCAACGATGCACAGAGCTTTGTTAAAAAAAACTATGTAACCGTAAATTATAAATGAATAACAACTTTTTCGACTTCCTGAAGAGAACTATTGCAAGAGTTCTATTATTACTATTGTCATGTGCTAAATATTACTTATATGTTATGAATTTTTCTTTTCATGTTGAGAATTCAACTGATGTGGTTAAAAAGGTTTTTGTAACCGCATTTTATATTTAAAGCAAGATGGTTCCTTTTATTAAATATTACGGGCAAAAATTTAGTTTCGATTTTTACATCATCTTCACATTGTTACGTACTGTCATCACATTAAATTCATCACTTTCCGAATAAAGTTGATATAAAGTGAGACCACTTTAATTCGACATTGGACTATTAAAAAACAGGAAATAAAAATATATTTTGTACTACACGTCATTTTTACCCCATATTTTGTATTATCTATATAGGAGAATTTCCTGACTGAGGCTAAATCATTGTACCACTTTTTTGGAAACTGAGTTCTATAGTTAATTACATAAAACATTTAAGACGAATTTTGAATTTAAAAAAAATTTCAATTTTAAAGTGAAGAATTGAAATAAACTTTGAATCAATTTAAAAATTCTTCGAAAGAGAATCAAACAAAAAATTTTCGTTTCCTTTACTGTATTCTTGTTTTGTATAAAAGTTAAAGTAAAAAATTAAAAGGCACAAAAACTTGATGATTTCGTTTCAGCGCAGGAATAGCATTCAACCCGTTGATGCAACATCAATAGATCCTCGCTGACCCATTGCATTTCTGACCCACCATTTATCAAACATAACAGTGAACAAGATGTATCACCCGCAGTGTTAAAAAACTAGTCGTATTTACCCATACATCTCAACATGCAAAATTTTAATCGCTCAATCGCCACCTTATGAGAACAGGAGAGAGCCGAGTACATTCTCCACAGTTCATGAGATTCTTAATTTGTGCTTGCAGACTTCCTCATCGCTGTATTGCCGAAAAAGAAATATGGCCGACAGGTCAACTGAGACGACGGATTAAGCAAGTTCAGCGAGTAAGTAGCTAGCGACTCTGATGGCGGCAGTGGCAGGAATTTCTTCTTCCACCACATTAGGGAGAAAACTTCACCCCTTCCTTTTTTTTGTTTTGTTCTTTCGATACTCGTCTGTATCGGGATGGAAGTCAATGAACGAAGCGAACAGCCTTCGGAAGCCCCGAATTTAGTCGGCCTCGGCGGACTAGAATGGAAAGTGACGTTTGTTCCGCTTTGCAGGATTCGGCTGTGGTGCCATTTAGTTTTCATGGCGTCGTTTGTTAAAACCCGGCAATTAAAACGGTTGAAGATGTTTGAGCGGATGTGGTGAAATGCATGTTTGGACTAAGACACAATAGGCCATAGACGATCTTTCATAGTATTTTCAAACATTTTTTCTCATTTATATCTATATAGAAACATAAACATGGAACTACATAAGTCAATCTCTCTAGTGCCATTTGACCGTTATTTGCTCGGAAGTATCTTACGATGACGCGGAATGGACATAGACACTTTATCACATTAAAAAAAATTCCATTGATTTCGAAAGAAAATATTTTGTTGGAAAAGGTGATGTGACTAAACAGCTGCTGTTCATGTTTTCAAGATCGGACGAGAAATGGTTAAATAAGTATGCGATGCGAGGTATTTTAATTTGCATAAAGGCGAATTTGGGTATATGTGTTCTCGTTTCAAGGGGAAAGTAGCCCCTTACAATACTTGCTAAGACAATATGGCAATCATTATGTAACCTTTGTGACGTATTTCCTTTGCATTTCGTGACGTTTCCCCAATGCAATGGGTAACGTAAAAGTTCTGAGACTTACAAATAGTGGTTGAAGGGAAAGTAAATTATAATATTTTAATGGTATTAATATATGTACCAGGTGATAGTTTATTTTTATATTTAGAACGAGAAATTTCCAGTTTACAAGTTCTTCATTAGCAGGAAAATTAGACAGAAATTTATTTTTGCCGAATAAAATTTTATCAAACAGTATAAATTGGAAGTCTACATTCTTCTATATCTATTTAATAAAAATATTCTACATCGAGAAACAACTGTTCAAGGGTAGGTAGTTAATTAACGTCGCACTGGAGCAACACAACGAGCTATTGGCGACGGTTCGGGATAAATCCCGAAGTGAAAGATCCCACAACTGTTGAAGGGAACACGAATGTGAAAAGTTCATTTCTCAAATTTATTTTTGTTTACGGAAACAATATCTATTTGTTATTTGGATGAACCTTCAGCGAATCCTACGCTTAAAAATTCTACATACAAAATATCTTATATATATGATGATTAGTAATTTTGTTATTTTAAATTCCTTTGTTATACACATATCTGAGTCATGTATAGCACTTAGCTATTTAAAATAAATTTGCAGAAGATGCATCCGGGGTGGGTGGGTGGATGCCAGGTTGAAACCACAAATATTTAGGATTACCTGCGGGCACACTGGACGATTCAGATGAATGAACTATGATTTTCTACCCTCACTCTAGTATTAACGTAAACTTAAGATTTAGGGACTGCACACAAATTGCTATCCGTTATTCAGAAAAAATTTGTTCATTTTTTTTAAAGTTGACAACCTTTAACACTCCAAGTGGTTTCTACTTGATATTTTATCCATCAAGATCTGACAATTTTACTAATGACGATATCTCGTCATCGATATTGTCAATTTCTTTTATGATGACGATATCAAGATCTGGTCAGCATTTTTCTAACGACTAGATATTCCATCCATCAAGATCTGGTCTGTTATGCTCATGACGAGAAATACTTCGTTGAGGAAGTGAACAAGAGGAGGATACGTCATTGAATTTACATTTTTGGACAAAGTGGACAGAGAAATTGCAATTGCGAATAGAATATTATGCAAAATAATAGAAATTTAACACTTGGACGAAAAATTGAAGTTTAACATTCAAAGCTTTAATTCATTTTCTCTTTTAGGAAATGCAAGGCCTTGATTTGTAAAACCATTTTATTGAGTTTAGAAATTGAATATTAAACAGTTGATCTCGATTACGGCACTTCTTACACCAATAAATTATGCGAATTGCTGTACATTTGGAACAATCATACATTCTTTCTTCTCAAAGTACGCAAGCAGTAATTTGTCATGATATTGATGTTCGTAATGCAGAATTGGTGTTAATGAATTCAACAGATGACCTACGACTTAAGGCAATTCTGTCACTGAAAAATGTCGCTAAAAGTGTGGAAATTTTCGCGAGCGTTTTCCGATGGTTAAAGGAAATTACTTTTATATATGTATTTGGGTGCTTTGGTCAAAACATCTTGAGTTGAAACAGTTGACTGGTGTGCTAAGTATTGATTCTTAAACAAAGAACATACCATCTACTCTTTATTCTATTAGAGGTAGAAATTGATATGAAACACCATATAGAAATTTTCCCAAAGTGGCAATACTATGTTTGACCAAGAACGTTCCTGATGCACCCATTCGCGAACCTCAATAAATTCCACCCCTCTTCACAACAATATTCCATTTTCTAAACACAATTGCCTTTGCTGAATGTCATTCGGATATTTTGATCCAAATTAAGAATAAAACTTACTAAAAGAATGTCTTTTGTACCAATCGCAGGAAAACTAAAGATATTGACAAATAAAGTATGAAAATTACCAAATATTGGACAATTCATTGCAGGATGCTTTTATTTTAAATTGGAAGCATACCCCCGCCTCTGTTTTTCGGCCACTCCTATTACTTTCTGAAGACGTACGAGTACATGCCCAGCACACCACCCAAGAACGGCTTTGCTTATGACGCATAATTTTGTTCAGGAGTTTTTCACTGAAACCCCAATTTTCAAGGAAAATAGCATACGAATAATATACTTTATATTAGAATCGACCAAAATCTCATCAGTTTGATACAGTAAATCCTGTCTAAATTAGAAATAGGATGTGAAGTTTTCATAAATACTAGACTAGTTTTAATTTGGAACAATTGCTTTGACCACCATCATGTTTCACGAATACATAATCAATATTATCCATTATATTAAATTTTTTACCACGGTGTTCTACTAAAATGCAATGGTAGCAACACTTTTTTATACCTGTCACGATTGGCATAGTTTTCAGGTGTATTAAGTAAAGAATGGGTAACAATAATATCAATTTAGTTTTATAAACATTGTTTGGAGATTTTCGTGTTGGATCAAATCATGGGTAGCTAGTTATAATTTCCTAGTAGTACTTAGAAACAGCTTCCGTGAAATGTTATTTTATTCACAATATTAAATAATAGTCTTAAAGTTGTAATTATATAGAATATAGAATCTGACTACCTGCAAGAGAGAAACAACGTCCTGAAATTTGTGCAATGTAAAATAGAGTCAGTGCTTCGAGTGCTTTCGCATCCCTAGTGTACCTCACGGTTCACCTAGATATCCATGCACAAATTCATAACAATATTTCCGGGATCTAGTCATCTTATTCCTGCATCCTAACACCCAATCGAATCATTTCAATGCTAATTAGCACTTAGTTTACTCATTCTTTCCGACTGTTTCCTGACATGCCTACGTTTTTTTTACCTGTGATCAATGAAACATCTTCAGCATATTTGCAAACACCAACAGATAATAGGGGGATTAGGCTCATCAGGTTTGTCCTTATCATCATCGATATCACTGCTCCCAGTAACTACCAGCTGCTCAGCGTCCATGGAGTCTTAGAAACCCCGGCATCCTCTAATGATATAGTTAAAATTCGGTAGCCCAAAAATGATAACTGGCAAAATTTAAACCAAAAAACGATTATTTTTAATGTAAATCTAAGTGAAACATCAGTTTCTAATTTAATATCCTTTATTTTTCACCATAAAAAGACATCCAGAGACAGTTGATGTCCCATCCTTTCCGACTCGAATGGTTTTTTATTATAATTGGTTAATGGTGTTTCACCAGCTCAGTTAGTACTTTCAGCACATACTCTTATCCCCTACCCCATGATTCCAACTGCGGCTAGCGTCCAGTCCAGATAATATGTGCAGTTGATCCTTGCGCATGGTCTATTATTCTCATCCCATTTTCTTGCCTTAGTAAAAAACAGCTTCAAGCTCCAAGACAGCTTGGATCACAGAGTTGCCATGATTGGGAGCAATTCCACATTTCGGACTGACTCCTTTTTAACTTAGTTTTAAATTGATTTTTATTTTGTCTTTGAATACAAGAAATAAAGGCTAATTGACTTATAAGGTTGTTTGAAACTAAGCATTTGATTTTTTTGCTTTCGATTGAATCTAGTTATCTCTAGTTATCACTCTGGCATCGGTTTATTGGCCAGGGTGCTGATTTCTGGATCGAAAGGTGCTGTTTCAAATCCAGTGTTTGGCATGGATGTTTGTAATCACATAGTAATATATGAGGTGAGATGTGAACCCGTCTTCTGTTGTTTACCAGGATAACGAAAAGTGATTCAGAAATCCACCCTTGTAGTGCCATGATGGAAATGTTCAATTAATTGGCCGGGAATTAGAATGAAAAAGTTATAAATGTAAGACTACTGGTAGATACGTCACTTCACATGATTTTTGAACTCTCCTCCACCGGCTACCTACATTAGAAGAACCACCCTAATGACACAGCACCCGAGCCAAACCATTTAATCGCCCGAACATCCCTCGAATTGAATGGTGTGATAAAATGGCTCATCCCATCATCGCCTTGTCTGTAGAAAATGAAATAATATCCCACGTCGCTTCATTACCTCTTGCTGGAACGAACGCCTCTTTGCTACATCTTTAAGAATAAATGCAACGAGGCATGTAAGAGGAATGCGACCATCAAATTCCTAAGAATACCCTAAGCTGATAAATAAGGAGAGATCTTTTCCCCTCACCATTCAAAACGAGGATTCGGCGACAAAAGTAAAACCTGTTCCACGTGCAGGGAAAGTGTGGTATTTTGATGACGAGGAATTCTTTCAAAAATGATGCGCTCCGAAGAGATGGGTGAGGCTGTAGTACACACACAAAACCGGTCCCCACCCCCACACGTCTGTGACAAAGGTTACTTAAACAGTCAGGGCGGACTTCAAAGTGTAATATACACCAAAAAGCGTAAAACTCTTCACTGAGTTAAGAGAAAGTAAGGCGGGTTTAGTTTTGTGAAGGCAAAAGGTTAAAACACATGTACTTGTTATTGAAAGCAGAGTTTAACCTGTTAATGTTGCCACATCTGTGCATCTGTGATGGTAGAATCATTTACACTCTGTGCTTTTCTTTCATTAAAGACTACACAGTTAACCCTTCAAGTGGTTTCAACGAGATATCTCGTCCATGGAGATCAGACCGATTTTGCTAATGACGAGATACCTCGTCACCAAGATATTGCTTATTTTTTGGTGATGGTGAGATCAAGATTTGGTCTATTTTCTTCTTATGGCGAAGGACGACGAGATCTCGATCGACGAGTCATCTTGTCCATCAAGATCTCTTCGATTTTTCTAATGCCGAGATACCTCGTCAAGACAACTACTACCAGGAGGGTCAATAACATCTTCTATTTATTCTTCATAGTATCTCTCTACGACAACCCAGTGTAGTCCTCTACTGCTAGCTCTCCCTTCTCCTCTGAAGACAGAACACCCCTTTTCACCTCTACTCTCACCAATCGTGCAGAAATCACCAAGTTCTGCCACCACCACAAGTTACACAAGGCACCCACCACAAGTTACACAAGGCACATTTCGCACACGTAAGACATTCAAATAAGGTATTTAAGTAAACCAAGCATCCGGTCATAGTTCATGACAACAAACAGCACCATTGACCACATATACAGAGAAATAATGTGAAGCGTTATCACATTTTAATATTAAATATGTGAGGAGCAATTACATTATATTATTAAACATGCAGAGAATAATGTGATACTAACTATACAGTCATAAATGTATATTTAAAGAAGTTTTTAAAGTTTTATGTAAACAAAATTGATGTGAAAATTTTAAATCCTAATAATCGAATCCTGAAACACTTAATTTTACGATAAGTTTATGGAAAGCTGGTAGATGGGGACGCAAAAAAGTTTCTAAAAATTGGCTCCATGTATATTCTGCTGTGAATTGTGTTAGAATTTCTCTTTAGTTTCTATTCTATTCTTCCTTGCATAAGCTGAACGTGCTTAGCAAGATATCGAAGAAATATGGAATTAACTAAATGTATTTTGCATAATTTTCCAATTTTAACACATTATACAGTTAAAGATTATTCCATTATGGGTTAATATATTATAAAAACATCATATAAGATGATATCGATGCACTCACTACACGCAAGTTTTAAAACATTGTTAAAAGAATCAATTATTTCAAAGTATCCAAACAAAAACAATAGCGCAAACCTTCTCAAATAATCTGAAATCTTATAATCAATGAAAATCTAACCAACAAGAAAAGTAAGCACTGCTGATATCTACCCACAGTGAATTTAAAATCAAAGCTACGTATTTTCGATTTTTGTCCTTTAAAATATATCAGAAAATGTGAAATCATGTAGCTCACCAAAAAAGTTACCAGGACAGCGGAGGATGATGAGTTTCCTATTCAGACACGAATCGTTACGTTCGAACTTAAAGAAAAATGGAAAGAATATGACATCACACCAGTTTCATAATTAATAACACACTTTTTCAGAACTTATAACATTTAGCTGCAAGCTCAGGTGCTGACTTCGTCATCTGACCGTAATTCAAAATTACAAGGCCGTTATTCTCTGATCTTTACCTTCGGGATTAATCGCGGACAGTCTCCAATAATCGGTTGTGTTGTTCCACTGCGACGCAAATTCAACTATATAGCATAACCTATAACATTTAGGAACTTTTAAATTTATTTTATAAACATCTGGAACATATTAAGTAGCTAATCACACAGAGTTATTTCGTAATAATATCGCTGGAACTTCTAAACTTTCTTAAATGTGTTTTAGTATTGATTTAGAATTGAAAGTTTATGAAAGTAAACTAATCTCCATATTGTTTGAGTGATGTTGCTTCAATATCAAAAGTTCACTTAGAGTTTATTTCATAAAATTCCCTTTCCACTCAGTACCGAATAACTACATCTAAACTTTAGCATTCATTTACATAACTCTATTTGAAATCTCACGAAGGTTACTGCTTAGCATTACCGAATTGTGCATTCTAAATAACGGATCCGTCCGCGTGATACATAAATTCATATTAGAAAAAGAACTCTACAGGTTATTGTATCTGGTGTGTGAGTCATACCGTTATTGTAATCTATTTTGAATGCATCAGCCGAAGTCGAAGGCGGATATGGGCTCTAGTGATTTTCTACACAATATGAGGGCGTTATCTTTTTACTTCAAAGATCATATTTGTTACTACAAAACGGCTCGCATGTATCCTCTTTTCAATCGAAAATGTCTGGAAGGATACGCCAAAGTGTCCCAAGTTTTGATCTCATCTGTTATGGAAAGGGTATTATGATGAATAGCAAATTTTCATAAGGGGCGGGGGCCGCGGTGGCCCGGTTGGAAGAGTAACGGACTAGCAACCGAAGGGTTGCGAGTTCGAATCCAGCCAAACACCGTCGTGTACAAAGGGGGCTGGTGCACGTTAAATCTGTCGTGGCCTCAAATGTCCTCACGTTGGCGTGGTGTGGAAGTTTGGAGAGTGGGGTGCCAGCTCAGGTGTTGCCTCGTCATCTGACCGTGGTTCAAAATTACGTGGTGTTGTCCTCGGATCTTTCCCTTTGGGATTGATCCCGGACCGTCACCAATAGCCCGTTGTGTTGCTCTAGTGTGACGTTAATTGAAATAAAAAAAAAAAAAAAAAAAACATAAGGGGCGGATTATATTTTTAATAACAAAAGTTTTTTTGTTCTTGTAATGCAAATAATGGACTATATTAGGTTGGTTGTGTTTTATGGCGCAAGGACCATATTTGGCCAAGCTGTGGCAAACACAAGATGAACATTCACACACAAGAAAATTTTTACTAACACAGAAGAGAGAAATACACGTAAGATAAGTTACAGGAATAGAACCTGTACCTCCTTTAACTGGAATATATCAGGAATATAAGAAAAATAAATTTCACTTCAGCATATTTATTTTTTATGCAGGAAATGAGTTCACAATTTAATATCTTGACTGATTAGTTTCTCAATGATGTTATCAATATACTCTAATCAGTAGCGAAGAAAATAAAAATTGGGAACTTAATGTATGACTGAAGCTTGTGCTATTAGCTTTTCATTGTATGTAGTTTATTTCTAGGTCAATTATTTTTTCCTAATCGAGGCCACTTTCAACAACTACTTATATTAATAAATTTTCATACGATTGTTAATGAACTTTTTATTTATTATATAGTGTTTGGTTTTTATAGAGTATTAATACAAGATTCTCAAAACATTCAAGTTTTTAACCCTCTGAGCGTCAAGAGATTTCCTAGTAGTCTAGTACTTTTTACTCCACAACACACATAATGACAAAATAATCATATCTATTGGTTGAACGAATTCTATTGGTCTAGAAGGTCATGTAGGGAATGCTGAAGGTTACAGAACGGATATATACGTGTGAACCGTTTAGATGTTTAAAAATGCTAAATCTAAAAGTTTAGGGATGAGGGAAATCAAACATATCTTCGATTTATAAGTGAAACACACAAAGTCAAAAAACTTAGTTTTGAGAAAACGAAGGCGGAAAACTACTCTCGAAGCTTTACTCATTAAGTGTGTTTCTCCAAGAAGAAATCTAAACTTCATTCAAATAAAAAATAACTTAATAGAATTCACCAGTCTAACGACCACCAAAATTTGGTTTAGAAAAGCTAAGAAACTCATATCTTGAAAATTTTGACCTAGTATGTTTCACTTATAAGCAGACGATATATTCCTCTTTTGAGGTCAGAATTCATGGATTTTCTGTGACTGAGTTTCTAATCACATAAAATTTCTAATTTTTATAAAAAGAATTTCCTTTTTGTTGTATTACTGTTTTTAAATTATTTGGAACCTAACAAAAATTGCAGGCTGGAAGGATTTATCTTCTCTTTTGATTTCCCAATTTTTGAACTCTTGAACAAAAATTTATAACTTAATCTATGTAGATTTAAATATTTACTTTGATTTGGCAGCTTTTTAGTTCAGAGATCAATGGTTAAAACAGAACTGATGTAGATGCTTTTTAAACAATGGTTAAAATAGAACTGATGTAGATGCTGTTTAATCATTGAATGAACATTGATATTATAACTTTCGATATATATGACATTTCGCATTATTATGCGAATACTCACATCATATGACTATGCAAAACTTAATAATTATGTTATGAATGTATTGTTAGAATTTATACTCATATTCAGAATGTAAGTAATCCGTGAATGGCATTTTGAGGGAGTAGCAAAAGGGTATAAGTGCAATTAAAGTGACAATAATAAATATATCATTTAGACTAGCTAATGAGAATGATTCGGGAATACATACTTAAAATAACCTAGCAGCTGACTAATTTGATACATCCCTCTGCATAGCGTAACAATAATATGTATTCTTCTATTCTCATAAAAAGAATGAAGATAAATCTTCAGATGCACCGGGTGGTTTAGTTTCATCCGAAGCACGGCCTATTTGTCCTTGATGAAAGCTCTTGCTAAGAAAGAATAACCATCTACAAAGTAGTCCACATGCGCATTAAAGCGTAAACCTTTAATTAAAGCATATAAATTGAAAACAACACATGAGAATGTTATCACATCGAAAATGTTAATCACTGTTCCTTTGAGCTCGGGTGCCGAAGTTTTTGTTCCAATCGAAGAGGAAAAGTTGCCAGTAACATAAATGTGTTGTTGACTTAACATTGAAAGAAACGTTACCGACATTTCTACAGCAGATGTATCACGAAATGTTTATGGGGTAATTTATGAGCACTGAAACACATGTACATAAATTAGTGGAAGCATCATTCTGTACGTTGCCCTGTGTGTGTGCTCTACCTTTGCGTGAAATACAATTCCATTCTTTTCTTCCTCATACATTGATTTAATTAGGCTTGGAATTTCAAGGCGTCTTTACTTCCCGTTATTTGAATACGCATGTGAGTATATCGACACACGTTTCCAATTGGAATTTTTTTATCAAAGCCATTATAATTTCAAAGTCAATTTCCCGAAGCTTAATTACAAGGTAATTTTGTCTTTGAATTTCTCTGTACATTCGTCATTCCTGTATGATTACGTGACGCAAGAAACGTTAACTTAAAGTATATATTGATTTAATACTACTCCGTCTACTTTTACTGACAAAACGCTTGAACGGCGAAGCTATTGTAACTGTGATTTGTTTACATTCAATTTGACAAACTTATAACCAGCCAGGCAAACATCCAGAATATTTTTTGAGGGGCTGAAAATATGGTCATCATCCTGGTATTGATGTAGTAATTACTCCTACCAAATGATACAGTAACTAAATTGATTTGACCTCTGCACTAGCGAGTTGTAGGTAACAAAATTGGAAATTTGGGTGAATTTCTCTCTTCTCAACAACATGTAATCATTGGCCAGATGCGATGTTTCATTTGATAATACACGCATCATATTCATTCGCTCACAAAATATGCTTGATTGATCCTACACCCAAATCACTTGTGGTTATTTTAACTACTGTTTATTATAATTACTTTAGTTTGGTTGTGAATGTGTTTTAACCATTTCGGGCCTAATGGGCATATACGTCTCAGAGATTAGATTGGGTAAATAAATCCCACTTTTGAATGGGTTTTTACGTTTTCAGTGTTCTTAAGGAATTAGGAAATAAAAATATGACTAAAGAAACCTGGCAATACTTTCAGATTGCAAATGGCGGACTTATGGTTTTGAGCACGCCCATTCATTCTGATGAATTAGTGACCGTGGTTCGGAAACAAAAAGATGGTACAAAATTAGACGTTAGTTGCCCTGAAGCCATTTCCCACTACAATATATACATGAATGTAGTTGACCGCTGTGATGGCTACTTTTTATGGTCATGGCAGAAAATCAGACAAGTGGTGGAAAAAGATTTTTTGGAACTTAGGATTTCTGTTGTGAATGCATGGATTACGAAGTGTGATGTGGAACATAAAACAGAACCACTATTATCATTCATGGTCCCCTTAGCTGAGCAACTAATAAATGTTGGAAGGGAGAAAGCAAACACAAAAAGAACGCGAAAGTACGGTCGTCCGTCAAAAAGAGCAAAAACTACTAAACTACTAAATTAAACTACTTTTCAGAGTTAGATTTTAATCATGCAAAAGTCGGGGCGAAAGGGTTAAGTAAAGCCTTCGTTATGCTTATGTGTTCATTATTTGATGTTATCTTTTGGCAAAGCTTGGCCAAATATGCCCCTTTAACCAAAAAACCAAACCCAACTAATAAAAAATATCACAACCTATCTCCTAATTCAATAGCCTTCCTCACGCTTAGAGCATGAAGATGGATGGATTTAACAAAATGGCTATAAAAACTTTGGTTTGTGTGTGAGAATTTCTAAAAAAATTATCAAAATATTTATTTGAATTAAATAAATTTTTGTTGAAAATTTCTTAACGAAAGAACATGCAAAAAATCTTTTTCCTATAACTACAAAAATCACGGCAGTATGATTATTCCTCTAAACTTGTTCTATAAGATGAAATAAATTCCATACCCTTGCTTTTAACCTCGTTTTAGAAATGACAGCTGAAAAATGTAACTATGAAATACTTTAAAATCTTTCATTTTGGTAGCTTTTTTCTAGGAATGAAGTTTTATATCCATCCACTGGGTGTGCCACTGTAATTAACAGTTTTCCAATTTCTTTGGCACTATCAATCGTGATAGACTAGTTAACCACACTACTAAGTGTTTGGCTGTTGAAAAAGAAACAGCTTCGTTGCTTTAAGTTTCCTATTAATCTATATAAGAGAATGACATTCCTAGAATTTTACGGAAATAAAACACCTTTACCCTAACTAAAATACTTATAATAAACAATAGTTAAAAAGGTAGGTATTTGAATTAACGTCGCGCTGGAGCAACACAACGGGTTATTGGAGGTCCGGGATCAAACCCGAAAAAACAGTAGTTAAAGTAACCACAAATGGTCTAGTTAAAATCAATCAAATATATTTTGCGAACGAGCGAGTATGATGAGTGTCTGACCAAATGCAACATAGCCAATAAACGCATATTGTTAATTTACTTTACCCATACGGTATTTTGAGAAATCGTTAAAAATTTTAATTACTTTTTCAAAGCGGTATGATAATTTTTCTCATAAAAAGAAATCTTTCTTGAAGATCTGTTTTCAATTGTTCACAAATAAAAAAAACTTGGACTATGACCTTGAGTGTTGAACGCCACTGTAGAGGAAAGTAGTATGCTTCTCAAAAGAAAGATTTTAATAAACATATTTTGTGGCAAATAGGAAAATGGAGTGTGAAGAGGATGATTTAATTTCGATTTATACCATTTCTACAAAGAACCAGATATTGTTAAATATATGAAATACAGAAAATGAGATGGGTTGGGAATATCATTCGAATGCCCTATTAAATGAATAATAAATATTTTTTGTATTGCCAGGGTCTGATCAGGTCATTTGGAGTTAGGCCTAGAGGAAGACCAAATCTTGGATGGATTAACTGAGTAAAGAAGGATTTTGGCATTTGTAAATCCAAGAACTGGAGAACTATCGTATGGTAAAGATGGAACAGAACTGTCGAGTCAATGAAGATGAGAAGATACATCAGAGGGTTTTCATTGTAAACGGTTACATTTGTCTTGAATAAGTATTTAATTCGATTAACTGTTTGATTGAGGAATATATTTAAAATACTACCTTGAAATTAATTCTCCAAAAAACTTATTTTAAAAAAAATTCTGAAGTATACATGCAAAACAAATTTTAGTTCCAAACATAAAATAGTTGTCTGGGAAAGAAAAAGTATATTTTAGCACAAAACATTATATGACAAAACAAATTCAATTTTTCCCCTTGGAATATCTTTAGTAGTTTGTTCCTTGGAACGTCCACCATTGTTTTAGTTCCTCATTGATTATTTTGACCTTGTGAGTGGTGTACGAACAAAGGCCATGGTCTAAAGAGTGAACTATCCGGAAAAGGACAAGCTATTGATGCGTTGTTCGAGTCATGCCAAAATTGCGAAATTGAATTTTTTCGAAACGCCAACCACAAAGAGTTAGATCGAATCATTGCTCTTTGGAAGGGAAAATCATCTCTTCTTGTGAAAGATGCCGTTTGCTACCATTGTTTCAGGCCACGTCATGTGAGACGCAGCGCACACAATAAGTTGTATTACAGGAACTGAACAAATATAAATAAAATGCTGGCATCTAGCGAATCAAAATACTCAGAAATGCAGTGCCTTATAGCTTTGGAACCAGTGCTCCGTAATGTTTTTTATTTTAAATAGGGAGGTATGAACAAAATATTTAAATAAGTAAAAATAAGACAGAAGATAGCGCGTGAAATAAATATCAAAATAATAAAATAAAAGGGGATAATAATTTAAATTATATGTATAGAACGATTTTGAAATTCATCTATAACTTGGGTTACAAGATAGATATAGTTGATTTATCCTTAAAAATACGAAATTCTAACAATAATAATAGTTATTCCATTGAATATGAAAAATTCATCTAGTTTCAGACTTAATAATCGTAGTTTAAGTTTATGCAACGCATTTCACTACAAAATACAAGATTTCAGAAAAACATGTACCACAAACGTCCATAGAAAATTAATATTTAAATTTACACTTAAATAAGTGGCATTAAATCTTCAAGGTTTATGTTTGCAAATAGCAAGCAACAAAAATTGATGATTCTAAACTTTTATACTCACTAATTAAAACTTTACTCTAATTTAGATAATAGAGATAAAATTCAGAGATATTCTAAATGTATAAATGTAGAAAGTATGTTTAATAGATTTGTTATCTGATACATGTTTAAAATGTCTGAATCAAAAGTTTAAAAAAAACTGGAGTAAGACTGGAACTATCGATTGTTTTATGCTTAGTATATTTATTAAATACTTATACCGGTGTTAAATTTTTAAATGTTTTTCTAGATGATTGCAGTATCAAACTATAATTTTATCTGGGTTCTAAGAATTAGGAGTTCGAGTAAACATTCATTTGCTATGCCCACTTTTTGCAGTGGGTACATTTAGTCTTTAGAATTTTATTTCGATTTCGTGATTGAAGTGAAATAACGTTCCAGTAAAAATGGTAAAAAAGTATTAACTTTTTAGCTAAGCATTAAATAATAGCTTTCTAAAACTTAAAAACACAGTATCTATTAATCCAAATTTCTTCAAGTCACAAGAAGGATCAACTTGGAACATTAGTTACTTAATAAAGTGTTTATCCCCTACCCTTGCGAATACACCATACATTACAAGTAATTGCAAGTTAAATTATAACTTTTTACGAATACAGCACTTATACTATAACAACAATTTGATTAAAAAAAATTGTGATTTTTTCTAGCATAATGATATTTAATAGGTTTATGAAAATCAAGGTCGTCATTTCTCCCAATGAATTTCTATGAAAAAAATACAAATTCTGCAACAGCTCTTTATTTTACAAAAGTTAGTATTTTCCTTTTTTACTTAACCTCTATTTATCCACTATTGATTTTTTAAAAATCTTCCATTTCGATTCGCGTTTTCACTTACGTAATGTTCTGCAGCAGAATTATCTTTTGGATTACTAACCACTACTCTCAAGAATTATGATCCTGTCATCGTTCCTACAGTTGACAATTTCTTTCTTATACATCAGAAAAAAATAGCATTTTGTATACATTCCAATCGAGGAACAGGTTTATATATCACACGAACTTGCGACTGTTACAATGTCATACCAAAAAACAATTGTAAAAAATATTGCAACAATCTTAAAATATTTTCTAAATAATTACGAGACTAATTTGTTGGCTTCTTTCACTGAAAAAATATTTTTATAGAGCAAAACAGAGAATTAAAACAACTCGCTCTATAAAAAGCCTTAAATAGTAAGAACAAAGTAAATTGAAGGAAAATTTAAATTTATTTTATATTATAACGCTTGATTCATTTGTACTTTAATGTATAATTTGTGGATATAATATGTATTTGACGTGGAAAGTTAAGCACATGTATATATTCTGAACCAAGAATACAGCAGTACTATTTTATTATTTGTACCTTAGTCATGTGTATAATTTGTGGATATAATATGTATTTGACGTGGAAAGTTAAGCACATGTATATATTCTGAACCACGAATATAGCAGTACTATTTTATTATTTGTACTATAAAACTAGGTATCTATTCCCATCAACGAATTTCACTCAAAAATTTGTTTGAAAGAGAAAATAGGCTATCCATCAATTATCTGTTCTAGGATTGTCACGAAAATGTTTATTTTCAACAGCTAGAGAACATTTTCGAAAGAGAATGAATGCTGCGTTCAGTTTTTATAAACACCGATGGTGACTTATTCTATACGAGATCTACCCCACTGCACTTTTTGCAACAATTCCCATGTCCCCTGTTTCCTAAGGTAAAGCGTTTCTCATGGCTCTCTTTGGGCTCGCATGCTTCATTGAGGGCATAGCGGAGCAGATGTTGTCTGACTTCTTTCCCCTAAACTTCCTGGATTCGCGAGGAATGAAAACAAATTCTTTCTGGCGTAGAAATACCTCAACAGGTTTTCTTCGGCCTGCGTCAAGGAGCAGAGCTAAGAAAAAGCAAGGAACCACTTCTTGGCGGTATTTAGCATAATGATAATCTCAGGATAACCAGCGCTCCTGGCTACATGCGTTTCTTGGACGTCACGCAGTCGTTTAGCCATTTTGGATTTATAACTTGTCGGAGCTAATTTTTTGTTTATTTTTGTTCCGTTTCTTCTTTCAATCGGTGTTGGGATGTTGTTGCAGGTATTTAAAAAAGGAACTCGTCATCTGATGGCGATTTGTTAGAAAGGAAAATAAAGCAATTTGCCGAATGGGAGTTGCCTGTAAAGTTGACACTATTTGAAAACAAAAAGAGTAAATAAAGCTTAACACATAAAATGGTTTTATGGAAGGCATTTTCTGTCAAGCTAAATGCAGATGGCTGTAGTGTTTCTGTGGTAGAACGTGTTTTCTTATTATGACGTATTTTTCGAATACGATTTCAGAACTTCGCCCATAAAAATTCCAAAGAAAGGATTCCGAATTGGTTCACGATAATTGATTGGCGAACTCCAGCGCTAATTAGATTAAACTTCAGACGTTACCAAAACGGTGATAAACTAAATTTTAAGGTAACCCTCATAAGTTTCAGTCTGAGCATTTAGGTGGTGGAATTAAAGTGTTCATTTTTCGTCTGGTTTGTTTGCACTTAAAATTTCTCATATAGGATTATATTAGACTTAATTTAATGGTATATTTTGAGAGCAGTTTACTGAAACTGAAGCGATACAGTGTCAGACTGAAAGAACAAAAAGCAGTGGCAGACACCAGGAAGTCGAGCAATTCCTGAGAGGTTGATGCTTTTTGGAGAAGGTTTTCAATAGAAAAAAAAACATGTCATTAGATAAAGAAACAATCTGTTTTAAGCAGAAATTTAAATGCTTTTCGAATCAGAATGATGGTAAACTTTTTTACAAAGGATGAAATCAACTGTGTATGCTATTACAGCATTAGTTCTTTGTTGAATTTGAAAGCGCTATTGATCGATGTTGAATAAGGGTGGTTCTAGAAGCCTAGAAATATATATATCTTTCTTCAGAAAAAGAAAATGAACTGATGCAGTGATAGGAAAAACATTACTATATTGATAAAGAAAGGTGTAGCATATCACTTGCATTTGCTGTTAAAATGGAATAAATTAGTATAAGAGGGATTTTCAGTGTAAACAAACAAACCAGACTGTCTACGAAGGTTTTACTTCTGCTATTCAAATGCTCTCGTATGATACAAATCGGAATTACCTTAAAATATAGTTTTTCGCAATTTTGGCAACGAGAAGCGTTTAATCTAATTGGCGATGGCCAATTAACTATCATATGTCAATTTATACTTTGGTATTTTTATTGGCGAAGTGCTGAAATCGTATTTGTAAAACAAGCCAGCTGACGTCGCGTTCAGGAGACGTTCAGTAGGAAACACGTATCACGACAGGAACGTTACGACCACCTATATTTAGCTTGACAAGAAATGCTTCTCATAGACAATGGTAGTTTCTTGGAATGAAATCTCACTTCCTAATTGTAATGAACTTAAAATATAATTTGCATCAATTTTGTATTGTCTTTAGAAAATATTAATCAATATATATATGTCTGACTAAAGCAAATAGAAATATTTTCATAAGATGGCGATCAAAACGGGGTTATTTCCTTGAATTAATGTTGCTAAAGTCATCGCCAAATTTATAAGACCGTCAAATTGTTTAAAATAACATATTCTGCTTTTAATATACAGACTACCCTAGCTGAGGTTGGTCGGTTAATATTTTCCGGACCTATTACCGGAGCCAGTCCGTTACTGACAGCAGGCCATCCCAAACACACACTGGAGCAGCATGCGACAAAACATACGACTTGCGCATGCGTACTTTGTGTCTACATAAAATATGTTGATACGCATACGTGTTTCAGCGATTTTAGTGTCGAAGGACTAAGTTGAACCAATGTGTGGTTTGCCTTAGTGATGTATTAGGTTTCAGGGAGATAAGTTCATAATTTAGTCAATTTATGTTACTGGTATTTGGGATATATTTTCATATGTTTCAAGTTCTAATCATACATTTAGAAACAAGTTCATGAATAAGTAACAAAGATTATTAATTATCTATTATTCATGGACATGAATAATTAAGATTATACTACATGCACATTTTTTAAAAATCATCGTAACAATGGGGAAGTTAGCAGCATTATAAGGGGTGTGGAGTATACAAACACGAATTCTAAAGAATAAATAAATCAATGTCAAGCTTATAGTTTACATTTACCCAACAACTTCCAATTTTTTGAAACATTTCGGATTTCTGTGACGTGTGAACCTTTTTTTTTATCACCTACTTAAAAACAAGTAAAATATTTAAAATAGTTATGAAAATAATGAGTGGATTATTTTCGTTGCCAATGTTATAAAAACAAAACCACATACTTTAAACAAAAACTAGATCGCATACCTTAAGTGTATAAATCAAAAAAATGTTTTATAAATTTATCAATAGCTTTCTTTTAAATGTCGAAGTATGTGAAATGAAGAGGAAAGTATTTTATACGCAGCTGAGATATAAGTCATTCAAGGCTATTGCAAAAAATGGTTTAGGTGAAATAAAAGTTTTGTAACAACTGGTTCTATGCCAAAGCATTGAATAACAAGCATGAAAAATTCCATCAAATGTCACGGATCTGGGTTATACAAGTTTTTTTTTGCTTACACACGTTTTAAAAGGAGTAAATCAGTGAGGTAAAACAACAGTTTATTATTAGATATCTAGTTAAGCAACGCGAAAAGAAATGAAAAGTGATTGATGATGGAACTTTTCACGGCGACGGGTACATTTTAATTTAAAAAATTTCAAATAAGAATTATAGATTTGAGTAAGGAATAAAATGTTATTGAGTTATTTAATAAATATATATCAAACAGAACACTTTTATTTATGAGTATTGAATAAAGCTGAATTTGTTCCAATTTCCAAACCCTTACAGATTACTTTGATTGAGATAAGTACTAAGACTACACACACAAAACACATACAGTGAACTACAGCTTTATATGATATAGGTAATAAGAAATGCACATATATTCAATCCGTTTTCTGTTAGAATACTTTGCTGGTTAAACTAATCTAAATCCATTAAAAAATCCATTTCCCTTCCATTCTTTCTCTTTTAACAAACGTCTATTTGGCTTACAAAGCATTTCATACCTATAGAAGTTTACATGAACTTTCTGTTTGTTGGTACTCTAGAAAATCAATTTAAATGTAATTTGTAAAATTTTTAACTTAACTTTAAAAGGTCACGTATATAAAGAATGTAGCTTTAATTTTAATTACGTCTGATACAATTTTAATTTAAAATTTGAATTGTTGCTAAAATTTATAAATTCAGAAAAGCAATACGGATCGGAAAATTATAACATATTTAGTTATGCTCTCTATAATGCGTCATCGCCTATTTTTCAAAATGCATCGAAATGACTTTGGTGGGTTTATTTAAACAAATGTGATAATATATGTACGAATGCAGGTAAAACATTGAAGGAAGATTTATATTCCTTTTAAATGTATCGAACCAATTTTTACACCACGACTTTTTACCCAACATAAATTGTCTTCTTTACAGAGTTTGTAACATTTACACAGCTTTCCCATTTATCAAATATAAGAGAACGTAACTCTTTTTGGTGTTATTTCTTCATACCAATTTGAATATAACAGCGGTCAACTAGTTTGCTTTCCAGTTTCCACTAAACATGACAGACCAAAGGTAACCTCATTCCTATCTAAATGGGCATAGGAAATGCCACAGCTTCACGTCTAAAATAAATGACACTTCATGCCGGTTTCGTTTTAACTGAAGCTATTGTGGCCGAATATTCTCCCCATAATTGAAAGGAGTAAACGCTTGCTTGTATTTACATGATAGCCTTTCCATCGTTATTTAAAACCAACAATAGGAAACTTCCGTGAGACAGCAGCAACTTGCGTGACAAAGCACACAGCAACCGAACAAGCTCAAAGAAAGAGACCCCATGTTTTGATAGTAGATAACTTTGCAATAAAAATGCACGGTCAACCATTGCGATGTTGCAGGGAAACTTTTTAAGACCAGCAAAGCTGTCAACAACAGGCTGAAGGGCAGAACGCCAGCTTCGGTCATTTTTTTTTGTTATTATTGCTACCTTTTCATCACATCATGAACTCTTTTATTACGTGGTTTAACTTTCAATGAGTGGAATAAATAAGCCATTCAATGACTGAATGTCACGCACACCATTTGATAAAGTCATTCCATATGCTTTATTAGGGATGTCAGATGCTTTGCGCAGGGAAAAAGCGTGAAATTAGCCAAGTCGCGCCCACTTAAAGTTCTTTAGAACATTCACTAATTAAAGATATTAAGCTAGTACGAAATAGTATTAGTTAATTGTAGGTTTATCACATTGTAAAGAAGTAGCTTTACCATAGAGTAAATATACAAGTAGTGTGAGTTGTGGTAGTCCAGGATCATGTGACCAGAACTAGTAGTAACGTGATCCTTAGACGGGAGGAAACTAACATTTATCATCTGATTGGTCCACTGAACTGAAGACAACCATCCATTGATTTATCATCTGATTGGTCCACCGGACTGGAGAAGACGCCTTTTCATTGATTCATCTGATTGATCCGCGCGACATAGTAGTAGACTTTGTCGATACCACCATTTTTGTCGCCTCTCTATGGAACTGTGCATTCACACATCTTCCCTGTCATGAGATGTTATGCCATCAAACAAGGCCAACCAAGTTAATTTTTTACAGGGCAGTCGCGTGACTACTAGTCGACGTGTTGGTCTCACTTTTTGAAGCTTCTCTCAATAATAATACTTAGTATACTTACATTTCAGTCTATGAGCTTTACACGTGGATATCACAGACGTTGTGAACTGATTGTGGACCAGCAAGAAATCCGATATAAATATTAATTGTAGTTCCATTTCAGCAGGCGATTTTTTTCTGAATGGTAATTATGAATTTAATGAGATCCCCTACATAAAAAATAAAGTAAAGGTTGGTGGGTAGTGGAATTTAACGGGTTAACTCAGTTAACGGGTTATTGGCACCAGTCCGGGATCAATATCGAAAGGAAAGGTCAAAGGACAGCGCTTCGTAATTTTTGAACCATGTTTCGATGACGAGGTCAACACCTAAACTGGTATCCACTCTCCACACTTCTTCACCATACCAACGTAAGGATATTTGAGGCAGGACATATTTATCATGAACCAGCCCCCACATATACGACGGTATTTGGTTGGATCGAGTTTCGAACTCTCGACATTTTGTTTTATCAATCTGCTATTCTTTCAACTGGGCTACCGTGACTCGTTAAATAAAGGATCATAACTGAAAACATCAGAGGTACACAAAAGGAATCCATAAGTGCAATTTCATACAATATTAAAAAAGGTTGTTTGTGGTTGAATTAAAAAACAATTGTTATAATTTTATAATTTACAATTGTAAATTATACGTCGAAGTAAGGTATTATTAAATATATTTAACACTTATCGAATAAATGCAACACGCGCTGTTCTATTTAAATTGAAATAGTTCGTAGATTTATGGTGAAATATATAGCTGTAAGAAGTTCTAGGAAGGTGATTTACTCTAGGGCATTCATATGAGAATGTATTTATTTGTGTCCAAGTAATGAGGTTCGACATCTTTTCATTTGAATATTTTTCCTCACCATTTTAAACATTACGTCAGGTTATTATAGAAATCTATGCCTTCGTGTTTTTGCATAAGTTCCTGTACAAGAAAAATACAATCTTTTAGAAATCTTGTTTTTTGTTATCAATTTTAACAAAGCCAACATTGCAACTGAAAGAATGTAGCAAACACTTACGCAATTTTAATAGAAAAGTAAATTGGAAAAACCTTCTACAATTTTGAAAGGTCTACCTCTGACAATCATGAAAAATGTCTACAAGAGCAAAAAAAGCGCATAGAATTTTTCATAATTAAAAAGCATTCTATGAAGACTGTTGCTGTTTCTTTAAAAGACTTCATGTTTTCATATCCATAAGCAGCAAGCAGAAGAGGGTTTAAATTATTATTTTAAAGCCAACGCATACTATACAATTCAATAAGGAAGTTATGAAATGAGATTCTGATTGAACTATGAGTTATCTGATTATCCTAAAAGAACCCATTTCCGTAATTTGAGCTATGATAGAGAACAAAGGAAAGTGGGAAAAGAAAGTTCCGTTAAGCAGAAAATTGTGTTAGAAGACCATTACAAAAGCAAACAGCAGGACAATAAGCCATAGAAATTTTTTTTAATGCTTAGATCATCAGTAGAAAGCAGTTTAAAAATGCTTAGATGAAAAGTGGAGCAACACAAACGAGATAGAAACCTGGTTTTTTTTTTCTCTCTCTCTCAAGTCTTCTATGTTTTTATCCACAGCAAACGTTTTCTGCTATCTTTTTCTGGTGTAGAGTTAGTAGTTTGAGTTGAATGTTCGGAATTAATGACGTGTTCGTTTCAAATTCAGATCAATCACTTAAAACAGTCTATTTCGATTTTTAAATTCAAAATCGCATTTTCATAATTTTTAATTTATTTACACTTTCACCTTATAATTTCGTAATGTGAAACATAGAAGTATTTGTGACATAATTTATATAATTTCTATTAAGAATATGTTGATTGAGAAACCACTTTTTTGACTCTTTTAATTAAAATATGATTGATTTGAGCTGTGAAGTTGCTTAATGCTAAAACTACTCACAAGAGATCGCCGCTCTAATAAAATTCTTCATCAGTCTGATTACAGAAAGTAATGAGAAATCTGGAAGATAGAAATCAATGTGACGTAGGAAAGAAAGTGCGAGCGAAAATAGATTTAGCATCAAAAAGTGATGAATCGCCTTTGAACAAAAAAAATGAAATGCAATAGAAGTAGATGTTCAGAATCGAATTGTGGTAACCCTATTGGGGTGTGTATTTTGCCATGCATTTTATTGGAAATTAGAATTAACACCAGTAAACGCAAACAAAAGCTGTTATGGATTTTCGGATAATTTTATTTCATTTATAGGTATGAAATCCATTTATTGAATTATTTTTATTTCGTTTATAGGTATGAAATCCATTTATATATATATATTAAATTATTTTTATTTCATTTATAGGTATGAAATTCATTTATGTCCATTATTATTAATAAATTATACGAATGGATGCTACATTCATTATAAATGTATTGACATAAGACATGAAATGGAGTTTTGCCTCAATTGGTGTAAAGTAATTAAGAAACTTTAGCGCACATGTAATGAGCGCGTCTAGAAGTTGATATGGAAAAGTTTAAATTAATGGTTAGATTAATTTATTTATTACGACTAAGATAAATTATGAACTAGATTAAACTGTCTTGCTATTACACTTAAAGCGCACAATAATATACTTTGTTATTTTCTAATGATTTATATTCTGTGTATTGCATATCAATAGGTATATTAATGTCATTTATGTGATCTTCATGTAGTAAAACTTGTTTTGCGATTCCCAGTTTACTTAAACGTCGACAAATTATTTGAAATATATTTTTTGCTGGAGTGTCATGATTGGATTTCTAAATACTTTCTCAAATACACATTAATTACGCAAATCACGAATATTTGAATATCAACAGAAATGGAGATACACTTAGCTATATAACTAAGATTAAAAATATCAGTTTATATAACAATTGCTTATAATACACGAGCCACAAAAGACCCAGAGAAGGCAGAAAAGTAATATACCACATTATTTAAAAATTTATATCAGCTATATAAGTTACTCTTACCATTAAAAGTATCAGACATTTCATAATGAATTTATAACTCAATGAAATGTTTAGAGAAAAAAAATGCGACAGATGATATAATATTTGAACTTATTGCACATTCAGTACTTGTTTTATCGAGTATTTGATTGACCTTTGAAAGTTTTTCGTACTTTTTGTCGCCAGTAAATCGTGGTATAACCCCCAAAATAAAAACAACATTCGTTTCGCATTCATAAAATTTCAAATTAAAATTGTATAATGCAGGAGATATATTGACGTATATAGATACTATTCTTTGTTTTCCCATGGGGCCCATGTTAAACCTAACACAAATTTACGTTGCTTCTCACTACACATCAAACCCTCCTGTCTATGTCATGCGAATTATTAATAAAATTTATATTGCAGGTTAACAGCAATAATAAGTATAAATGTGGTTAAGAAGTTTAAACTTAAATAATTTCTTAATTGGCTACTTCATTACACTATTGCATTACCGTCCTGTTGGCACCTGACAGTTCTTTGGAATTCTTGCTATTTTTTATAGCTGTAAGAATAAAAAACTTTGTTTTGGAAAATGATAATAAAGTTGTGCTTAAAACCATAAGAAGCATCGATGGTGGAAAACGATAAGAAACGTTGTGCTTAAAACCCACAAGAAACGTTGATTGGGGAAATGACAAGAAACATTGATGTGCTTAAAAGCACGAGAAGCATTGATTGTGGAAACTGATAAACGTTGTTGTGCTTAAACTGTATTATTCTTCGCCTTTACCACCTATGAAATTTTTTTCCATGGTAGTAAGTTATAGCGTGGATTATATCTATTTACAACTCCAAATCGTAAATGGTATATTTCACAAAAAATCTTAAAACTTATCAAGATTAAATGCTGATTTATCTGTACAAAAATATTTTCGCGCTTTTAAAAACATTACACACTTTCACCAAAGGTTTATTCCTCAAAAATAAATCTCACCCGATCAGCCAATTGAAGTTTTACCTTAAAACAAACCCTTATAAAGATGTAGACGCTTCCACTTAAAAAAGGGTTAACTCCGCAGCAGAACTTAAACACAGCAATTACTTTACTTTCAAGCAATATTATATTTATTTATTAGAAGAATTCAATAAATATTCCTCGCCTTCAATAAGAATTCCTCGCAGTTCAACTAATTGCGTTTAAAAATTAATAAGACCTATTAAAAAACAGGTATTAAACATAAAAATGCCACCACTTTCCATTGAATACAGTCACTCGTTCAATTTGGCGGATCGAGTCTCGTAAAAACACGCAATCGTGTTACCTGTCCGTTGTGCAAAGCAACGAGCATATATAAAAAACAGCATAAAGAATGTGGATCAACCCCAAAAGCGGCGATCATTGGCGATACCCGTAGCAGGTCAGGTGGTCGTTTGTGGGCTCAATAGGTTTCCGGCCCAAATAGGCAGAGGGGGATCCCGTGGGCCAGGTTGGATTGTCTCCAAACTGTCCGTGGGAGTGTTGGTGGCTTGTTATTACTTTTACAGACGAGTCACGTCTCAAGGGAACCTCGCAGCTGCACAATAACAATAATAAAATTATGTGCGGCTGTGCATTTTGCAAGATAGTTCTGCGCACGCACTTCCTTGTCTTGTAAATTTCATACGCTTAAGGACACCCTGTCTTTTGGTATGCCGGGCGAGAGAAAAATATTGCTTTTTTGACAAGTAACGTTTTGAGAGCGTTATGAACGACTTGGGCTAAGAGGTTCACTCTGGGGTCCTTACTCACAGAAATAAAAATGCGGATTGCGAATTCAAAACTTAAGAGTTTGATCTATAAAATTTATGTTAAATTTAAAAATTTAGGTGTATTATCTTCCGTGTCAGGGCAAAAGAGGTTAAGTCAAAATGACTATTTCTCAGAAAAGTTGATTATTTCACTTTTTCTCACAATTATTCAGGAAGAAAACGAAACATGGCATTATACAAATAATTGTAATTAGGATTCGCAGAAACATTTAGTTTTGATTTTAAGTATATTATATTATTTTTTAAATAATAATGCACTTGACTCCTTTGGATCCATAAAAAGTCAAACTTAACCCCTTTGGCCTTGATGTGCAAGATATGGCACAGAAATTTCTAATCTTAAGATTTAAAACAAAGATTTTAACATAATTTTTTAAAATAATAATCAATTCAAATCAACATAATAGTTGGCAAATTATAGGGTATAAATTAATTATTTTTACTGTATTAATCATAAATATTTGCAAAATTTGTTTGTTGGTGAATGTTTTACATAATTCAGTCAGGGCCGTGTGCTTGAGAGTAATCAGGAAAAATAGGGGTAAACGAAAGACAGTATGTTCTAACTTTATATAAACATTCCCAGCAATAAACTTTCAGATGGTATTATTTTTATACTAATTCGTCTATAGGGGGTTCTTTTTGCAATTGTGATAAGAGAAACTTGGAAATCTGCACATTTTGTTCTTTATTTACATCAGTATATTCTAAAAGCACTCTTTAAGGGGTGTTTTGAAGAGGAGAGCCCACTCGTTCGAATACTCCTCGAAATGATTTTGGAATTAAAAAGCAATGCAAAAACGCATGTTCAAGCTAGTTATATCAGAGAAAATTGAAGTTGAAATACACGTAGGAGTTAAATAGTCTGGAAACAGTCGAACAAATAATCAAACGCAATGCTCATTTAACATTACGGCATTTAGGGGAATGCGAGAAAGAAGACTGGGCCAGAATTATTTTCTGAATTCGTGCTTGGTGAAGAGGGTTTCCTATTAGAAAATAAAGTGTTTTTGAAAAGAAGGGGCCGACTTAATGAGGTTTGAACATGAGGAGCTCATACTTCATGAAGAGCTTATACTTCATGAATTGAATTATTGTCAAAGTTATGCGTCCCTATCTATTCTCCAATAGATTCAGTCAGGTAGTTTAAATTCTTAGATAACTCAAACTTTTTTGAATATCAAAACAAAAAATAATATATTTTATAGAAAAATACGCTGCATTTCGATCAGGAAAAATAAAATTATTTAAATTTTTGGACTGCATTTTTGTTTGGAAAGAGAACAATTAATTTATGGGTGACTTTAAACTGGTCAACTGCCCAATTTGTGTTGAAACGATGATGCTTTGAAATACTGACGTGTGTACTCTTACTTCTGAAACATGAGGTTGTCTACTTTTATTGAGAGACAGATTCATTTTAATATTTTCAATGAACCAGATTTAAAATTCGACTTTGAAAGAGATCATGTGATTCTGCGTTAAAGATACAAACGTGCATTAGTAACCAATCCCCTCAGTCCCTTCCTTTCAACGCCACTGTTTCTATACTGCCTATCGCAGTGGTATAAGAAGAAACGGAGGGGCACAGGGGGTTGAGCTCCACCCCTTTGGGTACCAAAGCAAATTTTTAGCTTTAAAGCCGAATGACATGTTTTATAACCAGTCATATAACATAATTTAAAATCACGTTCACAAAAAATTAGAAATTAGGGAAAGAAAGTGAAAATTGGATAAATAATTTCAAAAAGCTGTTTTTTAATTCTTTTTTAAAATCTCTTCATTGAGATGCAGATTTTTTCCCAGTGAAGCACTCGCAAAGTTCACTCTGTCACACACATTGAAGATGTCTTTAACACATATCTAATTTTAATTATGCAAACCGTTACTTTTTAATGATTTCAAATAATATGTGTAAAATTATTAAAAATTGACTTCCTTAGATCAGCAGTTATGTTATACTTTGGGTATAAAACTACTCCATCCATCTCCATAATTTCTTTTACTGCGGAGCCCTAGGCCTATTGCATCATTCCTCCACTGTATTGACCTTGGTTCCGGTTCGACCTTGCCCCATATGACTCCAAATCCAATCCAATCAAACTGTACTGACTCATATATTATGTGAAGGTAATTTTTAGGCTGTCATTAAGCAGAACTGTTAAAAAACGAAGTATAGAACCTTCAAAATTACTGTTAAATAGAAATTGAATTCCAATTAAAATTCTAACAATTTTGTGGAGAAAAGTTAAGGATTTCAAACAAAATAGAAAGAAAATTAAATTTTTAATTATCTTATTTTTTATGCGTTTGTACATGAATTTAAAATTACTGCTTATGCTATTGTTTTTACATTGTATTCTTAATACTTTCGCAAAAATAATTGATGTGAGGGAATACAAAAATCGTTATGAAATCCTGGTAAGCCTGGTTGTGTTATTAAGTTTCATTTGGTCCCTTCGGATTTTTTAAACCGTTAGAGTGCATAAGGTGATTGATTTTTAGCTCACACTAGCCAAATCGATTAAATGTTTTGACACTTAGTTTAATCAACTTTCGTCCATATTTAGAGTTCACAGTATAAAAAATATAGGTTTGAAAAATTGGTTTCAATGAAATCAGGAATGCTTAAACATATCGTCACCGGAATGCAATAACAAGATAAATCGAAATATGTTGTATTGAATTAGTAAATCTGAGATCATACAGAATTTTATGCAAGCCCTAGACCTCTTGTGCATTTAAATCTATCTATTGGCTAATGGAAAATGTAGGAATATATGAAACTGGAATTGACGGCAAAATGTTTTTCCTTTTATCTCGAAAACCAAAAAATTGACTTACATAGTACTTGCTGTTCTTCTGATGACGTATAATTTCTGAATAAACTTAGATGAATACATCATTCATATTTATATTTAAGGTTCAATTTACAAAATGGGCTATAGGTGTATACACATTCACTCTTTCTTTAAATGAATTGTATTTTGGAAAACCTCATTACCCTTCTTATTTATCACTCTGCAGGTTGCAATTCTATTCTTTTTACACCAAAAATAAGTACGGGAAGAAGTAATAATAAATCATTAACAGATCAATATAGAAACTTTAAAATGGAAAATATAAATGCTTCCTCGATCCACTCAATTCTACTCCAGTAAAGAGAAAAATATAAAACTATCATTTGATTATGAATGAACAATAAAACTATTTTAGATTATGAATGAGATATTATTTTAAAATTGCCGGGAGTGTAACAAATGAGACGAATAGATTTTTTATGAATATAGCATCAGTTATTTTAATAAAAGAATAATTTCAGACAAATTAGTAAGAAAAATTAAAGAAAACAAATGAAATCATAAAAAGATAAATCTATAATATTTAATCAAATACTTTTCTCTAGTGAAAATGCAATAAAACAAATTTGGTTTAAAATATACGAAATGGAAGCTTTATTTTGATGGTACTTTGAAATTGCAAAAAAAAAAATTATTTTACAATGATTCCAAAAATTTCGTAAGTTTCACTGAAAATAATTTAACTTTATTTTGTATATTAAAAATAAATTGTTCAAAACACAATTTTAAAAATAATTTTAAAGCTTTGTATATAAGAATGATATATTCTGTGAAGGATACAAATTAAACATAAAAAAGTGTTTTTTATAGAATAAAGCGCTAAAATTCAAATTAAATTTTTGTTATTCGATATGAACTTTTCGGAAACCTTTCCACTTCATTGATATTTTTATCATTATTTTTACATGAAATTTTTACAGCAATTACTTACCCATACATTCTTCAAAATTAAACCACGTCAGTTAAACGAATTAGTCATTTAATAGTTGAGCATAGACACCTTATAAAACTTGAATTTTGCCATTCACTTAAAAATACTATAATTTTATCTGTTGACTTTTAAAATATAGTATCTGATATATTATGTAAGCATTTTTAACCTCACTAGAAACGTAACTCGAAATAATAATAATAAAAAATATTCATGACATTTTATACACCATTTGCTTATAATTTTTTACAATTATTTGTTTGTAAAGAGTCAAGTTATAAGCCACTTACCGAATCTTCCTTTCATCTTTGATACGCTGTGGGTTTTTTCTTAATAAAATTTGAATCTCCTCTACGACTTGAAGTTGACCCTGGTATACCATTGTCTTTTAAGTCCAGTCCACTGACCAGCTGGGCTAGCTCCCTTTCTTTCCTGTCTTCGTCTCTCGACCTTTCTGGACCCTCTCCATCATTGTTTAGAGAGTCATTGTTGGCAAAAAATTGCAAGCTGGCAAGACTATTCGATCTTGAGCGGTGTTCCTGTCGAATGGAGTAGGAGAAGGCCCTTTCATTGAGGTGTCCTTTCTTTTTATAGATCCCGGTGTTGAAAGGAGACCCATCTGGATCCTCTGAGTTGTCTTTGTCGGTGACCATTTCCGGGGCCTCCACGACGAAGGTCGGTTTCTCGGGGGGTGGGGGCGGATGGAACGATTGGGGTTGGTAATAATGCTGCTGTTGCAAAGCCTGGTGAGAATGCCTGCCCCTAACAGGTGGCCCATCCCTGAATTGCATATTTCTGGGTGCAGTCCCGTATTGCATGAAGTATTGTTCGTATGGAAAAACGGCTGGCTGATACGTCGAAACTGGACTCAGCGGCCGACTTGAAGAAATGTAAATAGGTTCTTCATATCCAGCCATTGGAATACGCCCATTTTTATGAGCCCTACGTTCTGTGTAGTATCCAGAATTGCGATATGGTATCTGGGGAGGCTGTGGTGGCACGGACCCGTAGTGACCCATTACAGAAACGGGTCGCATGCCGTTCATCATGCGACCCGACGTGCCATTCATGATGATCTGCTGCTCCTTCTGCTTCTTTTTGCTTTTGGACTTGGACGGTTTGACGTTTTTGTTGCTTTTGTGGTCCTTGCCGTTGAAAAGACTCGGAGACGGAGGTGGAGGGGGTCTTGGAATTCCAGCTGCCATCTGCCGGATTTTGGCTTGGGCGGACCGCAACGTGCCGGTCGCGGATTTCAGACTACGCATGGTGCCAGCGGCGTCCACGTAGAGCATTTCTCGCTCGGTCGGGGCGATTCCCGTCCAGATTTTATAATTGTCGTCGTCTTGGTTGACTTCCATGACTCCATTCCTTGGTGGAGGCTTCATGCCATTGCTCGCACCCTTCTGAGTGCCGTTGGAAGCATTGGTGATGGCAGAGCCATTCCCCTTCGATCGCCACACTTCCACCTTTTCCAAAGTGTTGAGACCCGACAGGGACTGGGATCTCCTGTTTTCCATGTAATAGGGATTCTCATCCAACTGTTTTGCTTGCATACTATCGGCATATGAATGAAAACAACAACGAACCAGAGCGTTGGCTGCTGCCTCCTTCTTGCAGATGAACGCATGGCATTCCAGAACTTTAATTCCAGTGGTACGTCTGAGAATGCAAGCAAAAAGCGGTGGATGGCTCGGATCCGCATACCGGGCAAAGGGGCTGTCCAAGGGTAAAAACTTCTCAACCCGTTCACCGTTATTTCCCGGGACCATCACGTACCGTATAGCGGCACAGTAATGCAAGGTCTCGATATTAAAGAAACGCGTCACCTGTCTCATGGACTCGTCCACGTTTTCCAGGAGTATTCCGTTGCTCCACACGCTCAGCCAGGAGTCGATCCCCTTGGCGGAGAAGGACCCCTGCTCCGGATACAAATCCCGGAGCGGCTCCTGAATCCCCTGCAGGCCATCCTTCGTAATATGCGGGACAGCCGATCCGAGATATAACACTCGGCACCTACAGATCGGGGTAGTCATCGCTTCTGATCACACGCGCTGGATCCTCAGCTAGTGTCAACACAATCCATAAGGGGTATTTTCTTGGTGGAAAAACAAATCTTCTTCAATAGGTGACACACAACCAAACGAAAGCGTCAATAAATGATAATAACAAATATGGCGTTACGGACGGAGCAGACGTGTCCGCTTCAACTGCACTGCGATGTTTCCTGTTCTCCCAGCGTCGGAGGGATAGCAGCCATTGGAGGGTCGTACCCCGTCGAACAGGTAGTCGGCCAATGAGACGCTACCTGCAACTTTTACACAAGTATGCGTATCTCTCTCTCCAGCATTGAAGGTCAGCGCTTTTTTAACATGCCTAGCTGAGAAGAGAGCGGCGCAAGGAGATCACCCTAAACCGGATTTCTCTCCATCTCTCTCCCCTTAAAGTCGCTCCGAGGCAGAGAACAGGGGATGCGTTTCTGTCGTGTTTCTCGATACCGTTTGTTGACTGCTGCTGCTGCTTTTAGGAAATCGGGTAGCTTAGCCACGCGTGTAAATGACGAACGTCGCTCGTGTTTGAGGAGGAATTAGTGGGACGTGTACCGTGGATGCCTTATCTGCTTTTGTTCGCATATTTTTTTCATTCTGGGGGATTAACGGCATTTTATCATGGGAAAGATTTGGTCGAATTTTAACTCAAGATAGGAAACCCTTTATTTTTCCGTATGTGAAATCTAACGAGTATGACATTTTCTACTTTATCTGCAATAAACGAATTTTAAGTATTTTTTGTTTGCGCCCTGTCGTTTCATTATTTATTACTCGGAGACGTAAGAACGAAATTGATAAGACTTAGCTTTTAATCGAAGTATACGCATCAGGCATTGCTAGCTTGTTAATTTCCAGCCTCGAAGGCTTAAAGTTGACTATTAAGAATTATGGATAATTTGATGAATATTTGATTGGAGAGTTGCCAGCTCAGGGTGTTGAGCGTCACCTGACCGTGGTTTAAAATGACGAGGTGTCCTCGGTCTTTCCTTACGGAATGGATGCCGAACAGTTGCCAATAGCCTGTTATGTTACTCCAGTCTGATGTTAATTAACTATCTACCAACTACCTACCTTGATGAACACTTGAAGGATAAATTATAGAACAATGTACTTGCTGAGAAACATTCACTTTAAATTTCTTCTCTGAAAGTGGGGAAGCTGATAAATGGTATTATCCGATATGGAAAAGTGTATTCATCTAAGTTAGGTGAACTTGTGCGATTAAGCATAATTATAACATTATAAATCCTTTTGGATGAAAGAAATGTGTGATGAATAGAGGCTATATATAAACCGAAATTAAATTTGAATAATTTTTCACACTCTACACTCTACTCAAAGCTGTAATCATGTGATTGTGGTAATAGAAGCGAAAAAATAATTACAAGAAGTTTTTTACTAAAGCTTCTAAAGCTATTCTTTTTTGTTGTAATGAAAACCATAATATTGCAGAATCTTTGAAAGATACTTTATTTTAAATTCGTAGATTTAAATGACGCATCAAAATTCTTAAATCTAGATTCTACACTTAAAGATTTTAAAATAAAAAGTAGTCTTTTGATCAGGTCAGAATCATATGAAACATTTTAAGTCGAGCATACAAATTAGTCCTTTTAGTACAAAAGAATCATTAGCCAAATAATACGAAGTATCATATATTATGCACTATTATTAGGACAGTATAAGTGTGATTTGGACAGTAAGTATGAATGAGGACAGTATAAGTGTAGCATTCCAAATCCTATTCAAAATAGACTTAATTTGAGATTAACATTTCCTCTCAGATGGTTTAAAAACAGCTTTTATGATTGAATAATTACTTGTATTCCAGCAAGATTCCATCCGGTTTAAGGTACCCTGCGGGAAAGGCTACACGGCAGTTGAAGCAACTACCTGAATTTCTGTTTCCCAAATTGATAGTCATAAAACTGGTTTTTATAACACAGATGAAATTTGATTATTATTCAATCTGACATCGCGTTTGTTTTAAGATAAATTGCGGATAATGTGAGAATTATTCTAGGTTATGTTTACTGATAAACGAAATCACGAAGAATTTTTCTGCTTTTTAACAACATATTCACTCAAGTAGTAAAGGCTATAGAAAACAAAGTATTTTCTTCTTAAATTGATAGGCTTGTTAAACGGAATGGTAATAGATTTTGGAAGAGTGAAGGCAAAAACTATTTTAAACGATCGAAATACGTTTTGGTCATTGTACCAATTTATTTTCAACAGATAATTACTTTTGATTACTTTTCCCTATGCAATTTCAATATCAAAAAGTATTTATTTAAATAATTATATTCATATTATACGATGATTTTGATACCTCTGTGTTTTGTTTGTGTAGACCCAGTACAGATGACAATGCTCTAATTGGTCAAGAATGCATATATATATATATATATATATATACATTATATATAATAAAATAATAATTATAATAGGTCTATTAATTTATTAAAAAACTGGATTTGAACACTATTTTTTCTCGATTTCTGATTCCGATATTCCGGGTCGGAATTTCGAGTCGGGGTTCCGTGTCGGAATTACGGTTCCGATTTCTCATCTGCTGATTTTTCGGCGTTATGAATGGCATTTGCTGGCGGTCCTCATGTAGTTTGCGGCGGGTTGTTGTCGAGCTTAGGTCAATCAATGTGGGTAAGTTTGTTTTCTCCTTTTTAATTTTGTATTATACTTGTCTTTGGTATGTGTCCTTGGTTGTCCCTGGTTTTGTTTTTCTAATTTTTGTTTTTCTAATTTATATTTTCTAATTTTTATTTTCTAATTTTGCCTTTCTTCTTATGATGTTTGGAGGGGTGTGTGGGCTACTTTTGGTGTACTGCCGCTCACACGCAGAAAACACCATATTGTGTTGACTGGATCAGGCTCCTCCCTGATGACGCCCTGATCCACCAACACTTCATTATTATTTTTTTTTCGAAATTTTCTTAATTTTAAAATTTCTCTTTGTTTTAGTTTGTAATTTTGAATTATATATATATATAATATATATATATATATATATATCAGGAAGGAGCCTGATCCAGTCAACACAATATAATGTTTTCTACGTGTGGGCGGCAGTTCACCAAGAGTAGCCCACACTCCCCTCCAAACACCATAAGTAGAAAGGCAAAACTAGAAAAGCAAAACTGGCAAAGATTAAATAGGAGAAGTCCAGGCAACACGGAACATTCAAGGACAAACACCAAAGACAAGCACAACATAAAATCACACAAAACTATAGACAATACAAACTTACCCACATTGACAAACCTCAAATCGACAACAACCCGCCGCAACGCACACGAGGACCGCCAGTAAATGTCATTCTTAACGCCCAATAAAAGGGATACTATGCATCATAGTGAAGAAATCGGAATTGGAATTCTGACTCGAAATTCTGAGCCTTTTTACCGTAACTGGAATTCCGATTCTGAAAACGATTAAAGGTAATACAATTGATAGTCGAAAGGCAAGTCTCCAAAATAATAAGACATTGTGGTTAATTATCAGTTAAATAAATATTAATATTTTTAGATCTTTCATAAATAATCATATAAAAAGAGTGAGGGTACTTATTATTAAGTGTGTTAATGAGATTATTACATTGAACAAGAAAGTTAGATTGAGAGTTACAATTTTTACTGAAACGTACCAGTTGGTATTATACACTGCTGGCCACCCAAATTGCAACACCAAGAAAGACAAGAGATATCACAACAAAATTTATTTTGTAGATAACATGTTGACCAAGTATCAAATGATTAAATTTATAGACTTCTGTGAAGTGTGGTTCCTGCCAAAATCAGTAGCCAGAGTAGCCGCCATTGTTGGAGATCACCGCTGCCACACGCCTCGGCATTGATTCAAAGAGACTTTGGATGTGTTCTTGGGGTACAGCAGACCAAGCAGCTTCCACACGTTGCCAAAGTTGATCTGGTGTGGCAGCTGGGGATGTATTCTGGGTCAATCGTTGAGCAACCATGGACCACATGTTTTCTATCGGCGAAAGATCCGGAGAGCGAGCTGGCCAGGGAAGCAATTCAATCTGGCGATTGACGAAGAACACTTGGACAATGCGTGCCACGTGTGGTCGCGCATTATCCTGTTGAAATATGGCTGTGGGCAAGCCCTGAAGGTAAGGAAGGACAACTGGCTCCAACACCTCGGAGATGTAGCGCTGGCTGTTTAAAGTACCGGCAATGCGTACTAGAGGAGTGCGAGAGTGATATCCAATACCGCCCCATACCATAATACCCGGTGCAGGACCAGTGTGGCGGTGCATAACGCAGCTGTTCAGCATCCTCTCTCCACGGTGTCTCCAGACTCGAATAAGACCATCGTGGTGTTGCAGACAGAAGCGTGACTCGTCAGTAAAGAAAATTTCATTCCATTCTGCCGTCCACATCCTTCTTTCAACGCACCATTGGCGGCGGAAACATCTGTGGTTCTGCGTCAAGGGTAGACGAAGCAATGGACGTCTTGCGGACAGACCACTCTGCTGTAAACGGCGTCGAATGGTACGCGCAGACACTGGATGATGCGGTACAGACTGAATGTGCTGTGCTATGGTTCGTGATGTGGCTGAGCGATCCGTCACTGCCATACGCACAATATGCCTGTCATCACGTGAAGTGGTGCACTGAGGTGGATGCGATCGAACACGTCGGTCCGTCGTACCCTCCTGCATCCAACGATCACATATCCGCATTATATCCGCAACACGACTACCGATTTCCCTGAAAGATAATCCACAATCTCGGTAGGCCACTATCCTTCCTCTGTCGAACTCGGATACTTGATCAAAAGATGATCGCTGTTTTCTACGAGGCATAATTCATCGTTTTTTTGAAAAAACCACAAGAAAAACACAATTGCCGTACTTGAAATCGTCGAAATCTCCAAGCCTTAAATAGCGCCTTGAAGTGGCGCCACAGGCGCGCGTGATGTGTGTCTGCGCTGAAATTCTAATCATTTGCATATCTCACCTCCGCTAATGCATGTTGTAAATTTCATATTATTTGCATGCTTCCTTCAGGGTGTTGCATTTACGGTGGCCAGCAGTGTAGTATGCATTTTTAGAAATATTAGAATCCCAAAAGATTAATTCAAAAACCGGAAATCATCTCTTTTATCATAAATATTAATATCAATTTTATTATTTAAAGTAGATATATCGATGTCTAGAAAGACGTCTTTATTATTATCTGAATTAGTTTTTAATAACTGTAATTCATCTGGGTTTATCGATTTCCATAGGTTAGCAAAATTACTCTCATTAAAAACAATCAAATCATCAATATATCTAAAGGCAGAATTAATTTGTAAGCAGAATTTTTTTTCATAATAATGCAGATATAAATTAGCAAGAATGGATGAAAAATTGAACCCTTCAACCACCATACTGTGTTGACTGTCAGGCTCCTCCTGATGGCGGCCTGATCCACCAACACTTCTTCATTTTTTCTTCGTAATATTTTCTTGGAACTCTTTAATTTAAATTTTTCCTTGTTTTGTATTATTGAATTATATTGCTAACCATGCTATGTCTGCAGCTTCAGCGCTCATACATGACAGTTCTGTTTTCTGGCTTCTGTTTGACTATGCTTATTCCCCGGTACTTTGGCTTTTTAGCCTTTTGACCTTTTGCTTTTCTGCTTCTTCTGGTCTATATGATTTTTTCTGGTACTATCAAACACACACACACACATATATATATATATATATATATTCACCAGAAGAGAAGTCCTTATCATGGTTTACATCAGAGTCGTTCCTGATCTACGACCTGCCCACATGTAAAAATCAGCAAGTTGGCCCCTCTTGTCAAAAAAATTTTATTTTCTAAGGGAATCCATTCAAGTCCTTGTTTGTGTCGCCAATTACTTTCTGAACTCCCTTCAGGAAAATTTTCGGATAGACCAGTCTTCTTTTCCCCTAAATGATGAAAGGTTAAACAAGAGTTGCGCTTAACACTATCTTTTGACTGTTTTCAGACTATTGACGTATTCAGAAGCATAGTTTATCCGTGTGATTTTCTCTAATACAACTAGCGTCGGCATATATTTTTGGATAGCTTTTTAGAATTGCAAACTCATTTTGTACCCCGTGGGCTTTCCTCCTGAACATATCCTTGACCTTGATGATTGCTTTTCGAGTATTTCAATGCAAAGAAAAAATATGAGACTCATAAGTCTCTTTTATTACAATTACTAAAAGAACCTACAAAGGAGCATGCAATAAATATTATCGGTAAATGCATTGCTGGACATGTTCGCTTAAAGTTGGTAGCCCCCATCTTATAACTGCATGCAAGTGCATTTCCAACACACCACAAAGGAATGGTCCTGTTTCTCACACCTGTATAAGGGATGCGTATGATGGAAGTAAGTTTGAAAGAGGAGAAATCTCTTTAACCCTCAGAGGGATTCACGAGAATAATTATACCTTGCAACCTGAGATCTTCCCCTACATGACTTCAAACCAATTTTGACCTTTTTAGCCAATAGAATCTTTTCAAAGGATTCTATTCTATGGAAAGAACCAATAGAATCTTTCCACAGGATTTGTTTTTAATGATAGGACCAATAGGATCTTTCCAAATGATATTAACTCAAGGGAAGATCAGTAGAATCGTTCAAGCGATTTTATCCTAAGGAAAGGACCAACATAATCTTTCTAACGATTTATAAAAACCAACGAATTTTTTTACCTATAAATGTGGTTATTTAGTCATTAAGTGTGTTGTGGGGTAAAAGCAATACTGCACTAATCGGAAATCTCGAGAAGCTCAGAGGGTTAATTGAAAGTAACATCCTCTATATGGAAAGAATGGAGATGGAAATCTGAATTTTCAGATTTGACAGATATCTTGAGCCGCTTTGTTCGTCCTCATTAATCTACAATCGGAGCGATGCAAATTTTTGTCTTCACACAGCTCACTCAATGTAAGAGTAATTTGAAGAGGACGCTATTGTAATCACGGATTGACCAAGACAGTTTTTCAGATCTTAATCTCATATAGAGTGTGCAGGATGCTCTTGGTAGGCTGGTTGCTGTCCTCAACCGTTCTCAACGAACTCCATAGCTTTGAATCGGATCTTTCCCTTCGGGATTGACCCGGATCGTCACCAATCGATCGTTGTGTTGTTTCTTCCCTGCGACGTAAATTCAAATACTACCCATAGCTTTGAATGAAAGAACAATGAATGACAAATGTAACTTCATTAACGGTTCATTCAGATAACTTAATATGTAATTTAAAAATAAAATGCTGTTAAGAAAAGGTACCAGAGTTGTTTGGAATCTTCCTTTATAAGTTACAAGCATTTTCGGACTAATTTTTTGGGATAATAAACAGAGATTCCAGTGGTGATAAATCCTATATCCTCCATTTGCAAAATCTAATTTGAGCAATTTATTTCAATTTTCTTTAAGCTTTTTCCACCCAATCGTCTTACATTAACGTTTTCCCTTTCAGATGACAAAAGCAAGATCAAAAACCCCGATTTCGTCGATATAAGGACATTCAACTTATTTCTCTTTGCCTTTTACTGAGAATTGTCTTTGTGTTTCATTCGCTTCTTATAAATATATTGTAAGACGAACAATGGGGAGGACAATAATCTCGATTAAGACTTTAGAAACGAGTAAAAGTTATGTCATTAAATTGAATTTTTCTTTAGAATTTTGTGAAAAGTAATTTCGATTAATTATATTGATAAAAGCTTAATAAAATAATATCTATATTAAAATTCTAATACTCTGGTTATGTATGAATAATTAGGAAGTCCTTACGGAAACCTCTCTCTCTCTAACTCGGTTGAATATTTATTTTAATTTAATCAACGAAACAGCTTGGAGGTTCATATGTATTATTTGTTTTATTTGAGGGTGTTTCTTATTAAGAAGTAAGAAAATTTTACGTTTTTAACGTAAAATTTTCATGTTTTAAAATGTATAGGTTTGTCAAAAAAAAACCAAGGTGTTACTCAGGAAAAAACTTTTAAATTTGTTACAACTTGTTACAGCTCGAATAACAAATTTATTTTTAATGTCATAAAATTAAAAACTTTGAATCATATACTTTGTCAACTTTTATTACTTTCAAAATTTTCCAATCATTCATCATCATTGCAACATACACAATCTGTCTCTCTATTCCAGAAAAATATATTCAAGTTTAATTCAAAAATGCTACAAAATTAAAAAAATATTACTTAACTAGGAAGTTAAACTAACCTCGCAATGGAGCAACGTACTATTGGTGACGAACCGGATCGATCCCGAAGGGAAAGATCCGAGGACAACACCTCGTAATTTTGAACCACGTTCAGATGACGTGGTCAACACCTGAGCTACTTAATTAGGAATGGGGATACGTACAGGTATTAAGCATTCGTGATATTGTGATCCGTTGGTTACATAAATTCATCATAATTTTTACAAAACTTCGGTGTTATGTACCTAGCCCCTTAGCGATATTTTACAGAAAAACGAGTAGTTTTTGTTATAAGTTGTTTGGTAGTATTTCTGAGTATCTTTTTGTCTATACAAGCGATGCTATTTTACGTTTGAATGATTTCAACTAAGCATCCATGAAATGTAGTCTTAAATGGTAAATAACGAAAATTTTATTTTCGGCTTTCTTTTGGAGAAGTCGAGTTTTAATTATATTCTTAGATTTCTTATCGAATGTAGCAAATTATTCAGAATTAAAATTATACTCCTCTAGTAATATTTTTATATTTATCTGTAGAGTAAAAAATTTAAAAAAGATTAGGTACTAGATTAGGTTGTAATAGTGCTTTAACTCATAGACATAATATACAATCCTGCTTATGAAATCACAAAAAATGTTGCTAAGCGTTTAGAGAAGCAAAAGCAAGAGATAATGCAAGAGATTTGCTTACTTGAAAAACAATAATTAGATCTGTTCAATATAAAAGTGAGTGCTATGGAAAGAATTGTTGAAAAAATTATGTAGACAACATACTGTGTACTCACAACTGCGAAATGATCTATTAGAAGTCTAGAATAAAATTCGACCGTTTTCTAAGAAATCTAGGGTTACTATCTATTAATTCGAAAATATTTTTAATTACTATTTTACTACATGAAAAAGGTTAAGATGAATTGTAGAGAATGTTTTTGTCGCAAAGTAAAAATTTGACACCATTTCTAAAGTGTTGCCACACCGAATTAAAAAATATGTTATCAGAACAGGCGCTATATCGCTCACAGAATTAAACGTCTCATATAATATATCTTCACTTTGAAAACCAAGCTTTCCGAGAAAAATTAAGTCTGTTAGCGTTGCTCTTAATATATATATATATATAATTCAAAATTACAAACCAAAACAAAGAGAAATCCAAAAATTTTAAAATCAAGAAATTTAAGAAAATTTTGAAAAAAATGATGGAAGTGTTGGTGGATCAGGGCGTCATCAGGGAGGAGCCTCACCCAGTCAACACAATATGGTGTTTTCTGCATGTGAGCGGCAGTATACCAAAAGTAGCTCACACACCCCTCCAAACACCATAAGAAAAACAAAAATTAGAAAAACAAAACCAGGGACAACCAAGGTATCTTTGGTATGTGTCCTTGGTTGTCCCTGGTTTTGTTTTTCTAATTTTTGTTTTTCTTATGGTGTTTGGAGGGGTGTGTGAGCTACTTTTGGTATACTGCCGCTCACATGCAGAAAACACCATATTGTGTTGACTGGGTGAGGCTCCTCCCTGATGACGCCCTGATCCACCAACACTTCCATCATTTTTTTCAAAATTTTCTTAAATTTCTTGATTTTAAAATTTTTGGATTTCTCTTTGTTTTGGTTTGTAATTTTGAATTATTTTACTTTCCATGTTGTGTCTGCAGCTTTAGCGCGCATACATGGACAGTTCTGCCTTCTGGATTCTGCTTGACTATTTTTTACCCCCAACTTTTTTGGTTTTTTGGCTTTTTACTTATCTGCTTTTTGATCTTTTGGCATTTTGCTGGTCTGCATTTCTAATATTTTGACTTTTTGATCTTTTGGCATTTTGCTGGTCTGCATTTCTATTATTTTACGTTTTAATGTTTTGTATATTCTGTAATTTGATTGTTTTTATATATATATATATATAGTCACTTGAATGGCAGGTAAGACGTTTGTAAAAAAGACGTAGAAAGCACTTATTGTTACAAAATTGAATTGAAAATTCATCCACAATAAAAATTTAGCTTCATTAAATCCTATGGCTTCATTTTAACCCAAGTTTTAAATGAAGCTAGTTTGCCGTTTGATAGACATAACATGAAAGAAGCAATCGTTTTGTGAGCGGCAAAGTTATGAATAAAAATATTTCGATAACTATAAAAAATTAATGTTCATTTTTATGTTTAATTAAATTAAGTTATTGTATTTAAAATAAATGTATTGTTTCGAAACAGAAAGTGGATCTGTTTTTCTTGTGTGTGTTTACTTCCACTGTTGAAGTTAGGAAGTTTAAAATTATATGTTCAATGCACAGAAGCAATGTGATTAAATGTATATATACCTTTAAAGGTCTTGTTTAAATATTTATACATTTATACATCATTAAAGCTCAATTCTAAAAAACGATCGTTGTTTTAAAACTCGCAGGTCCTATTATCTGTTTTTTTACCTTACACTTTGAAGCATATTTAACTCTGTTGTAACAATAAAAATGAATATAAAACAGATATCATGACTAAAATAAGTAACTGAATGAGCCTAATACTATCATCAACGATTTGAGTTGATACATTATGTCCATAATAGGATTTGAAATCCCAACTATACTAATGAAATTTGAAGCTCTTACATTAAATATGAAAAGATGTTTACTGAAAAAAATTAGGCTTAATAGATTTCAAAAAGTATGAGCACACAAATCAAGTTTTGCGAACTTGTGCTGTGATCAGATCTTTTGTAAAAGAGACTTGTATCTGCGATTATAAGTTGATTTCTCTAATTTAAGGTTTGATATTTTTAAAACTGATGTGTATAAAACCCGTTGATGCGATTTCCAAAGCTCCATTAAAAATATGTTTCACTAAGAAAACACAAAGAACTAGTAACAAGCAATTTTACTTGAAAACAATATACTTTATTTTGTAACTTCTATTTACATGAAAGACTGAGCAATACAGTTATCACAAACTTCAGCCCTGGGGCATTTTAAACGTTGGCACCTACACCCATTGGAGGCGATTGATATTCGTCCGGGATAATCGTAGTTCCGTAATTTCGGTCGAGTTGTCGATTGTGTCATCGATATCTACAAAACAAAGACAGGAATAGTGAATATTTCTCCAAATTGGAATCTGAATATTTACGAAAATAATGCAGCATGAAGTAATGTCAATTTTCTATGCAATGCTATCTTTTATTTAATGCTTATTTTGCACCTTTTCTAATCCTTCAATAATTTTCTAACACGGATATAAAATAGTCTAAAACTGATGCTTGCATACTAACATGTGTGAACTGAGAAATATTTGCATAAATTTTGAGTGCATTATAAGGGAGTTAAAAGAGTTATTAAATTTAATGTAAAATGTTTTAGACAAAATAATAAGAATCATTCGTTATGATTTATTCTTATTATATTATAATTGTTTTTATAAAAATGATTTTAATTTTGATTGAATGGATGAAGTGTTCTGTCAAATTTTCGAGTAAAATATTCCAACCTATTCAGCTCCGCGTGTGTTACAACGAAAGGGATCAACTCTCTACGTTACTTGGAATAGGTTCTATGTGGGGTCCAAAAACTTAACACCGTATGCTCGACCCAGTCAAGTGATGTTTTTACCGGAAACCCCTTTCGGGGGCTGAAACCGAAGGGGTGCATCTCAGACGGGGAGAGAGTAGGGAGAAAAAAGATGAGAAGCGAAAATTTTGAAAACAAGACGTTCGGCCAACCCGTTAGAACGCGTTCTAGTGTTAAGGTTTAATGTAAAACACATTAAATTGATTATAAAACTGTCTCTTCATTCACCGTTGGCTATGACGCTACATTATGATACGAATCTGTTTCAGTTAAGCCAAATGTGTGAAAATAATTGCTTTGAAAATAAGCGTCGGACATCTTTAAAGTCTTTAAATTTGCCCCAATTTTAAATTCTGTTCCATTAAATACTGTTATTCTCAGAATGCCACAGATAAAATACTAATAATTCAAAGAGAGTGTTTCGTAGAAATAATATTCCTAAATTTTATCTATCAAATATTTTCCTTACCTAAATAGAGATCTTTACCAGAAAAGAGTCTTGCCGATTCCAGCTCCAATTAATCCAGCGGGGACACCAAGGGCGGCTCCGTGTCCAATAACGGTGCTGTAAGCGGAGATACCTGGAACAGCAGCAATGGGCAACGGGGCGGCAGCGATCACTGGGGCGGCTGCAACTGGGGCGACTGGAGGGGCGTAGGGGCTGTTGATAACAGCGGCAGCAGGGGCGCTCAGGGCGGTGCCTGGTTCATTGGTCTTGACGGATGCCCTGAATCCGAGGGCGTCGGCGACGTAGTCTACTCTCCTGGCTCTGCCGTCGATGTCGGTGATGGTGTAGGCACCTTTCTTGTTTCCGTGAGCATCTCCGACTTCGGATCTGGAGTTGGTTGCACCGACGCCATTGGCAATACCGTAGTTAAAAGCATAGTTGCCTAAACCCTGGGAAGGAAGATAAATGCCACTAAATTCGATATTTAAATTATGGTTTTAGTTTTATCTGCCCTTAACCCTCCAAGTGGTTTCGAAGAGATTCCTCGCACATCAAGATCTGACCGATTCTTCTAATGAAAAGACAACTTGTTGAGACAAAACTGCCCTATTACTGTAATTAGGAAAAACAAATTGTCCCTTGTCCAGAAATGGTGACAATTTGGAATAGGTCTTTGCATCAGAGATTAGCTGCTACAGGGTAGTTTTCGACGCCGAAGATAAACTACCGGGAGCCTCAAATCTAAGAGAGTTGTGAAGTATACCAATATTTCTAAGTTTAAAAAAGTGTTCAGGCCTTCACATGCTGTGCGAAATTACAAGGAAATTGTTTCCAGAAGACCACTTCTTTTAACTTAAATTCACATTGAAAAATCCTAAACATCTCCATAACCTTGAAATCTTAGGTGCATTAAGAAATATAGGGTTCTAAGAGATATGAATCATTGATCTCTGAACTGGGATGGCGCAGCTTGGTTAAACATGGTTCTTGCGCCATGAAACTATCAACCTGCAACGTACCTACCTTAAACTGGGAAACTGATGTAATAAGACCCTTGTGCAAAGATTAAAATATTGTTTTCGAATAATTTGTAGCGAATATTGACCGAGACACAAAAAACGCGTATTAAAAATTTGAAAATAGCAAAAATTAAATGTGTTTTAATTCAGGAGATATGTATTTTCTAGCTTGTACGATTTAATTTGAAGCATTACGGCTTCTTAGGTAGTTATTTTAATAAACGTCGCCCTGGAACAACACAATGGGCTATTTTAGGGCTCCTTAGAACTTTATAACTCTTATAATGGCGGTCAAGGGATTAATAATCTAATTAAATATTGAACTCTGGATCAATAGGTCCAGAAATAATTTTAAATTTCTGGTCCGAATTCAAAAGAACTGGTGAGAGACTTAGATTCTAACTGCTTTTATAGCATTTGATTCACACTAAAAACTTCATTACATACACTTATAAAAGTTTCAGCCGTAACTCTGCATTTTGTACACTTACAACGATTTATCGTAGAATTTTGTTTCTGAATATAAATATTTACTTACGTCTTGTTGTCTTGAATCACTGCTGACACCTGTGCTGAGAATGGGTGCTCCCAGAAGCACGTTGGCATCAGCAGCTGCAAATGCAACGAACAGAATGGCGAACTGAAAATATTAATTTCAATGTCAAATTACACACATAATTTCATCCTGTGATTTTCCCATATTAAATATTTATTATATATTATTAATAATGAAATAATATTTATAAATCAAAATAATTTATAATTATTTTGATTTTTATAAAAGAAGCTATAAACATATTTTTTTTACAAAATAGCCAATACAATATTATAAGGAAAGTTTCTTAAAATTTATTCATTTTACATCGAATTATTTAGAAATAAATTTAAAAATATTTTTTATTTAAATATCACTAAGTAAACCATTCCCCTAGTATCATTTTATGAAACTAATTTCTTATTTAAAACGTTATCTATAAACTAGAGGACCTTTACCCATTTTCACGCAATTTGTTTTTAAACGTATTTCGTACATCCATTTTCTCTTACAAATAAATCATCTAAAACTAGCAGATATGTAGAATTTGGCTTTTTGAATTATTTAAACACTTTTTTACAATTCGTTTCAAACATTTTCAAAATATGAGACCAGTTGTACTATATATTTATTAATGGAGTTCTTTATGTGCTTGATACAATACTTAGCAATATATGTTTAGAATATAAATTTGATAAACGCTGCTTATGAAACTAACAAGTATGGATAATGTTATGCTTACCTTAGCAATCATGTTTGCTTCGATGCGAAGATCTTTGCACGATGATTTGATGGTAACCCATCTAAATCCTGCCTTTTTATACTCTGGTGCAGGATTTTCAAGGACCAAAGAAGCGGTGAATGCTTCGTTTGGGTGGAGTACTGCCTGTAATTAGGCCATAACTGTATGCAAATAAACAAATCTGTCCACCTGTGAAGCGGGTTAGAGATAGTTTTAATGCTTCCAAAGGAGATCTGTATCTCATTAAAACGGGTTCGATCTCGTTTTTGCTATGTATAGTACATATAGATGATGAAACAGTTTGACCTTCCTTTGTCAATTTAGAGTCCCGATGGTATTGATTTCCTGGTGTTTTAAAATTTTTAAATCTATCATCCGCCTTCGTGCCTCGCATATCTTTGCTTTGTTCTGCACTTCACTTGTAAGAACTATTTCTCAAATAATTAATCTCTTGCAGATTAATAGTTTTAAGTGTCAGCTTGTGTGCTCGATCGGCATGCCCACTTATTACGAAGTCAGCTGTGTTTAGAGTTCCTTAAAATTAAAAGGGTGTTCAGCTTTATAGCAGATGGTTTGTTTGGAGATCATGTATGTACAAATCTTACCATTTATTGTAAAAGGACCCACATGAGCGACATTTAAAATTTCTAAATATTACGTATTGTCGCTATGAATTATTTATAAAATGCTGCTTTTTGCATTTCTTATGCACATTACTCGTAGTACAGTGTGGCTATCACTCTGGTCTTCAATTTAGGGTTATCGGGGTTAACTCAGGGCTCAAATCCTGGTCAGAACACGTATATACGTAGAGGCTTGAACCCTCTTTATAAGTAATGGGTCCACGTATCATTAATCCTTAATCCTCCAAATGGTTTCGGCAAGATATCTCGTCCATCAAGATCTGGTCAGTTTTGCTAATGACGAGATATCTTGTCGAGACAACTATCAGGAGGTTTAAGCAGTAGAAAATGACCGCACAGTTACAAAGCAACCGAAGTTGGTGTCAATTACATTGTCTCACATTCCGTTTTGAATATGTATGCCATTACAATACCATTCTTGGTTTTTTAAGGCACAAGAAAAATTTCAGATATTTTCTCTATCATTCCCTGAAATAACATTAAGCAAATATTAAAATTTTGTGTCTATAAATTCAATTTTTAATTTTGTCCCTTTTGAAGTATTCTCCAATCTACGGCAGAATGATGTGTTTTAAATGGAAAAAGGAATTTCCTCTAAGCATTTCAAATCCATAGTAATCAATTCGCATTTTGCAACTTTAGGGCAAAATATTTACCCACCCACCCCGAATATCTGCAAATGTAACCGCTTGTTCAGAATGTGAATGAAAGCTGGAAACCTGAACTATCGAGAAATAGTGGTATCCTTTCAATCCCGTTACAATTTTTGAAATAACCCGGTTTTGTATCTCCAGTTCAACGTAAATTCAACTACCTAACCTAACCCAATCCAATTTTTGAACGTGAATTGAATGAATTGATGACAATTTCCTCATCCTACCACAGATGATTTTTTCGGATAAATTTTTGTTTTAAATATCAAATGGCAATAAATTGCTTCTACCGTCTTTTTACGTATCATAGTCATTTGGATGAATTCATGAATAATATAGTTTTGCTGTAAGTTTTCCTTTGTATTTCCTGTATCGTTCACGTGCAACATAAACAGATCGTTTATTTTAAAAATAGTTTCTTTAACAAACTAATTTAGAATGCCGCTCGAGAGAAATTTATGTATTCATCCTTCATATTCAAGGATAAAGATCGTATTACGTCTAGGACATAACGCCTAAAAATTAAATACCATATGGAATGCAAGGTAAATTGTATGTCATGAACTAAAGAAAGAAGTAGCTAATTGTCTAAATAGTTAGCAAATCAATAAACATTAAAAAACGCTTAGGTAATGTTCTTGCGTAATTAGGGGCCGCGGTAGCTCAGTTGGAAGAGTAATAAATTAGCAACCGGAGGGTTGCGAGTTCGAAACTCGGTCCAAACAAAGACCGTCGTGTACACCCAGGCTAGTGCACGTGATATCTGTCGTGGCCCCAAATGTCCTTACTTTGGTGTGAAAGTTTGATGAATGGGTGCCACCTTAGGTGTTGACCTCGTCATCTGACCGTGGTTCAAAATTACCTGTGTAGTACTCGGATCTCTCTCTAGGGGATTGATCCCGGACTGTCACCAATAGCCAGTTGTGTTGTTCCAGTGCGACGTTAACTAAATACTGAAATACCGATCCTGTGTAATTAAAATGTGTTTTCCTTTGTCGAATTTTGCTTAAATTAAATAACACAATTTTTACAATTGTGGCACCTATATCTCTCCCGGGCCGCGGTGGCCCGGTTGGCAGAGTAACGGACTAGGAACCGAAGGGTTGCGTGTTCGAATCCAGCCAAACACCGTCGTGTACAAAGGGGGCTGGTGCACGTTAAATCTGTCGTGGCCTCAAATGTCCTCACGTTGGCGTGGTGTGGAAGTTTGGAGAGTGGGGTGCCAGCTCAGGTGTTGCCTCGTCATCTGACCGTGGTTCAAAATTACGTGGTGCTGTCCTCGGATCTTTCCCTTTGGGATTGATACCGGACCGTCACCAATAGCCCGTTGTGTTGCTCCAGTGTGACGTTAATTGAAATACCCCCCCCCCTATATCTCTCCCCTATATTCAACTACTAGGTAGTTGAATATAGGGGAGAGATAGAAAGAATGATTCATAAGGTATATGTTTAATTATGATGAGAAAGTTCAGAAAGTAAAGTTTATGTAAGTATTAAATGAATAATTTTCTCTCTTATATGAAAAATTCCCAAAGTACTTTTTTATGAACTCTTGGACACTGGAATCATTTCACTCCAATAAAATTGCATTTGGGCAGAAGATTATGCAATTATCAATGCGTAGAAGGGACACATTCAGTGGTAAGTAACTAAGGGGCATTAGTCAGCCTTGATAGATTTTTAGTTTTAAAAGAACATTTTTTCCTTATCCAGATCGTCATCTGACCGTGGTTCAAAATTACGTGGTGTTGTCCTCGGATCTTTCCCTTTGGGATTGATCCCGGACCGTCACCAATAGCCCGTTGTGTTGCTCCAGTGTGACGTTAATTGAAATACACCCCCCCCCTTATCCAGAATAAAAATTAGATGACTTCCATGATATCCCCCAGCAAAAAATTCCGAAAGTCTTGGGTCATCATGAATGACCTTCCCTGACATGTGGTCAGGACTAGTCATGCTGTTACCCTGACAGTTGTGACAGTCAGGATGAGTCTTATTTCCTGCCACATATTTCATATCTTTGGTACCAGTATTTCATAGCATATACCAGTATCTCGATCATATCTTTAAACTTTAAGTTGCCTATTTCTACAGGTCTTTATCCTCTATACCAAAGATATTGTAGAACCCTATCCCAGACTTACTATTCTTACAAGCACGATAAAAAGAAAAGCTAGATATAGTAAAATCAGCGTAAATTAAATTCAATAAACTTCCAAGTAAACCCATGTGTACTTGAAAATAGTATAAGCAATTCAGCTAATGGTGTGCCTATTAACATTTCTGTAATTCTATCTGGATCGATCCTTGAAAACAAGAGATCGATCCTTCCCAAACTTTTTGTATACATACTCGTGGTACACGTATATCCAAGTTAAAACACCTTAGGTATTTTATTTTCTATTTGTTGTATCAGTAAAAGCAATTCAGCTAATTATATGCTTATTAAAGTTTTAGTAATTTGGTCCGAATTGATTCTTGAAAACAAGTGCGATCATTTACTAAATTTTTTTATCAATGCCAGGTCAAACAGCTTTGGTATTTTTCTCTGTGTGTGTTATAACAGCAAAATCATTTCAGCTAACGATGTGCTTATTAACGTTTTAGTAATTTCATCTGGATCGATTATTGAAAACAAGATCTATCCTTCACCAAACCATTTTTACACATGCTTATGGTACACGTATAGCAAGGTTCAACAGCATGGGTATTTTTCTCTCCATTTGTTGAGTGCAACGAAACTAATTATAGATTGTTCTTATATCGGTGAATTCAGAAGCAAAGCCAGACATTCGATTAGGAGAGGCCAAAGATAGAAATGTTCTGTCGAATGAAGACCTACATCCTATAGTATTCTTAACAGTTTCGCTATATGTTTATGACAAAACGTTGATGTTATTTGTGGATATGCTATGGCGACAAAGTTCTGTCAATGAAGAAAACAAATTTATAATCTTCATATTTCCTAGTGAATACTCCTCTGTCCCAAAATAAGTGTCACTTTGTCACTTGAATTTTGTTCCCAAATAGTTGTCACCATTTGTAAAAAAAATATTTCATCTTAAGTAAAAGAGTTTATTTTTCTAACATGGCTGAATATTACGTATTAAGACAGTGTTTGGCTTTTAATAAAGCTACAGGTATGGGAGTATAACAATTAATAATACCTGTAAGACTATTTTCACACCTGCTTTTCTTTCTCAATGTGTACAATTTTATAGGCAATACTTCCAGATGACATCATTACAATTTTCATTCATGTTTAACAATGTTTTGAAAATCTTTTCAAACTTTTTCGAATATCGTAAAAACTTATTTTTTTTACCAGCCTTTGTTTACAATAAAAAGGAATGAACGAGTGGTATTAGGGTGTCTTATACCCTTACCAAATATTAATATCGTTGATAAAGTTCACTTCAAAATTAAAAAAAGAACTTTTATTATTCGGAACAAAATTTTACAAATGTGACACTTATGGGACAGAGGGTTGGTTGGGTTAAGTTTTTTATGGCGCAAGGGCCATATTTGGCCATGCTGTGCCAAACACAAGACAGAGGTAACATCATGGAATAGACATACACACACAAAGGAAAATTTTACTAACACAGAAGAAAGAAATACACCCAAGGAGGAATTGAACCTGTGGAACAGAGGGAGTGACTGATTTTTTTAATTGTTATTGTAGTTAAGAAATATTTTAAAGAATAGAATATTTCAAGATATTAATGCTAATAATCCAATTAAAATTGAAAAGGAAATAAAAATACAAAAATACAATTTAAAGAGAATTCATTCTAAGTTCTTAAATTTTTCATACCGAAAACTAGTCTCCACTGTCCAACACCGCTTAGATCTTGGCCATAATTTTCTGAGGCTTCTACTTGATTCACGATTTTCACTTTTTTTTATCCAGATAATTATTCTGTGTTCTAAATATTGAAAATAGCATCATTATAAATCATAGATATTGTAAGAAATATAGTTTCAATTCGTTAACCACACATTGAAAATCTCCGAAAACTGAATTTTTTTCAATTCTTCGAATTATTAATTGGAGTGTTGCAAGTTCTTTGGAAATAGCAGCGCCATCTGTGAAGAAGATTGGGAGTAAAACAGAAATATCATAATTTATACTCTGAGGAGCAAATTTCCTTCCATTTTACACTCCCGTTTTAATCATTATGTTACCTATTATTATTTATTATTATAAAATTAATGTTCGTGTTACTAGCTATCTATAATTTGTGAAAGGCTGGGGAGAACTTTTAGTATCAAAAACTCTAGTAGCTCTAGAAGCTTTTTTGTTATCAAGCCTAAATTTATTAAATAAAAAGGATTAAAACTTAAAATATATCAAGTTAAAACAAATAATATAGAAAATATTAAAATGCAACGATTTCAATGAACTTTAAATAATTAACTTTGAACAGACTTCAATTCAAGTGTTAGTACTTGCAATGGGACCTATAATAAATACCAAAGGACCTATAACAAATGTTTTAAAAATAAACGTTTATCAATAAAAATGCTACTACTTCTGTCCAAATTTAAATTTGAAATAATAGTAGAAAAATTAAATACACTTTATTAACACAGGGACTGCATTGTTATAGCTCTGTTACAAAACAACAAAGTGGTCTTGCAAGGTAACAATGTTTGATTAAAAATAATGCAATTTAAAACAAATTAAATTCTGTTACTATTCAATTCGATTCTCAATTCTCAATTCAATTGCTAAATACAACTGAGGAAAATACTAGTTATAGCCATTCGTTACAGCTTTTCTTTGGTGCACATTTAAAATGTATTACACTGCGATACTAAGTGCCGTAATTTATTCTTGACCTGTTCTTTGACAGATTTTCTTTGATTCTAGAGCAAGTATGTGGTTTCGGAAGTAGAGATAAAAGTGGTAAGTGCACTTTTATTTAAGGGAATTTTATATAAATTATAAAAAATTTTTGAAATTACTTCTATCGTAATTATACTTTTCCATTTTAACTTATCGTTTACATACTTTCAACAAAAGCACTCTTCAAATAAGATCAATCAAGTATATATGATTACAAATTAGAATGAATTTTCCTGCAAGTTCTGCATGAATGTGTAATTACTTATTTCATCTACATACGCAAGAAACCATCAACTTAGACGGCCTCCACTGTATGGTAATAAAGATTTTTGACTAGTTATCATACGTCTTTTACACTATCTGTCTGAACAAGTGCAAATTTTCAATTTATATGCCATTTCTACGATTTTATACTTTTGTAAAACACTATCAGAAATGCAAAACGCTTTCATCGTTAAAGTACAAGTTAGCATGATAGACATTTCCTGGCCAAGTTGGATCCACAATAATTATCACATAACATATTCTTAAACTACTTTATTACAGTTATTAGATAAAGATAAACTTTTCAGTATTTATTTCTTAGTTGTAATAAAAGGGTTTATTTTGAAGCTGTCTTATCAACCTCATTATCAATTAACAATCAATGCAGTGTTAAAAACTGTTGATAGTATTAATAACCGTTTCTATGTTGTTAATGGTTTTGAAAGTGCTTCGCTTTTTGCAGGGGGATATGATACATCATATGACTTCATATAAATGATTGTAAATGTAATGAATGAAATAAAAACGCGAAAGGTTGGGCAAATAAATTGTATTTGTTTTATTTATTTGTAAGATACGAAGTGAGATAGTAATATCGGGATTAAACTTCATAATTAGAAAATCTTTACATCACAAACAATGCATAGAAAAATCTGATTCTAAATAAGTAATCCATACAAAATTGTCACCACAATGAAGTACAAGAAGTCTGATGCTTTCTCTATACGTTTTCTCTTAATTCTTTGAAACAATTTATTTCTTTTCTCGATATATTCATTCACTGATGGAGTTGAATTCTCCGCACAGACAGAGTCATGGAGCCATTGACAATCACTTAGTAGCAAACATCTTTCTCGCCAGTAGAATGTCTCTCTCAATCTCCATCTCCTTTACCAAAAAATATAATTTTTTAATTTAAAAAATATTGAGAAATATACTAAGTATTACAGAGAGCGTTCGTATAAGTCATCTTTACCCCAATTATGATGGAATAAAATTCCACCCGAAACACTAAAACGGATAGGGTGACCAATTGCTGGTATGCTGCCAAAAGTAAAGGGTGTGGAGTTGGAAGTAACACATGATATATGTGTTCTTTTTAGAAACCAGTATTCGTTTCCAACTATATGAACTCGAATGTCCTTTATCTTAAGCAGATAAGAAAATTGTACTATTAAAATTCCAGAACGAATGATTCAACGATTTCCATAAATAAGTGTATAAATTTCAAACGAACAAATCAAATTTTTACTATTATTTTTTTAATTTTCATAATCCACGGATCTTGTCCCGAGGGGAGGAGTACCATGAAATCAGGGGATCAGTTGTGAAGCTTGAAAGGTAAGTAAATATCCCCCAAAACAACATTGCAGTTCCATGATTAGGACAACTTTCTCAGCTCGTATTTCATGTTTCGTAGTCTAAGAAAACACGTAATATTTTTGCATGTTACGTGGTTAAAGTATTTTTAACAACACTGATTATGTTAAAATCGGTTTTTTGATAAATTTTGTACATAAATTTATACACGATTCAGTTATTATTTTTTAATTTCCTTAACCTGTCCATCCACTCGTAGATGGTTTAAAGCTCTATTCTCAGGATTCAACATTAAAAATTTTCAGACATTTGAAACACTATTTACTGGAACTTTGCTGTCTATATATTTTGGGTTTCAAGGAAAATGCACAAATCCAAAAGATAGTTTTTAGATAAAATAGTGCTTTTGATTGACAATATTTTGCCTAAACTTAGGTCTTTGGACAGTTTAGTTGTGAAAGGAGAGTATTAAGAGCTAGCATAACAATGGTTTTGCAGCATACGAATGCAGAATTTTAAATTTATTTCTATGAAAAATTTGTCTTGTAATTTCTACTCGCCTTTTCCTTGTAAACCCATGATATATGACTGGTATATTTGGACCATGAATTTAGGAATACGATCAGTCTGCTATTTTTACTGGTGTGAAACACAGGATTGTAAATTAAATTTGGTGGTTTTGATTGATTTACTGGTTTCGCTGAAGTTTGAGTATAAGATTATGCAGATTCAGTAACGAAGCCCTATTCTCTTATGAAATCATTGTAATATTCGAATACTCGTATTACTTCTTTTTTCAAAAAACCCAACGTTTGCTAATTCTCTTAGGTAATTTTAGATTGATTACTAAAACGTATGTTTATTTATTTAAATTAGATTTCGCTCAGGTAATCAAATAAAGGTAGAATCGCTTCTAAAATTTCACAAAACTTAATCTAAAGATCGATACACTTAATGAAAAGTTTTCAGAAAAGTTATTGTTTTTATTTGTATTAGTTAAATCATGACCACCGAATGAATAAATTAGACTAAATGAATTTAGGATTTGTAATTTGTATGGTATATCCTCACCTCAACACCTTCGAACAATAAAGATTATTTCATGAATAAATGTTTTTGCAAGACAAAAGACATAAGATACAAACATATATTGCTTTTTTATTTCGAAATAATTATTCAAATGAAAGACTGGGCATTAAAGCTTTTTTTTCTCTTCAAAATATATGAACACACAGATATTTAAAGCTTTGGCACCTGTACCCAAACCACTTGGACAAGCTTTTTGTTCAAAATATTCTTTGTCCATTCATCCATATCACATCAGTAACGTCTAGAAATTATTCAAACCTGAAAAATAAAGAAAAAATGTTATAGAATATTTCAATAAAAGAAAGTGCTGTCAAAACATGTTTTAATTTACTATTGACAGTTTTTTATGGGTTATTTAACACTACTTTTTTAGCAAAATTCTTAAAATTGTTTATACTTAGCTATATAGTAGTTCAATAGTATATTACAAAACATGTGATGGATTAATTTTATTACTTAGCTTGCAACGCTTAGTTAGAGGTTTTAATTTTGATACAACAGAATTTCTTGAAATTGACCATTAAATGAATGAGTTAAATTCAAAATTTTAAAATTAGATTAATCGTACATTAACAAAAGGCCAACATAAAACTTTAATACGTCATTCATGCTTATGTTTGCGTCTAAATACGCAATCATTAGAGCTTAGGCAACAGACATTATGTTTTTGCTTTGGCATTGTTTCAAGTTTTCAAAAATAAAAACGAGAGCTTTCGAACGAGACTAAAATTGGTAAAACTGGTTTGTAATGAATTACTTTCCAGATTATTCTATTTAATGTCTTTGATAATTAAAATAATATTATCCTTACCTAAATAGAGATCTTTACCAGATGAGAGTCTTGCCGATTCCAGCACCAATTAATCCAGCGGGGACACCAAGGGCGGCTCCATGTCCAATAACAGTGCTGTAAGCGGAGATACCTGGAACAGCAGCAATGGGCAACGGGGCGGCAGCGATCACTGGGGCGGCTGCAACTGGAGCGACTGGAGGGGCGTAGGGGCTGTTGATAACAGCGGCCGCAGGGGCGCTCAGGGCGGTGCCTGGTTCATTGGTCTTGACGGATGCTCTGAATCCGAGGGCGTCGGCGACGTAGTCTACTCTCCTGGCTCTGCCGTCGATGTCAGTGATGGTGTAGGCACCTTTCTTGTTTCCTTGAGCATCTCCGACTTCGGACCTGGAGTTGGTTGCTCCGACGCCATTGGCAATACCGTAGTTAAAAGCATAGTTGCCTAAACCCTGGGTAGGAAGAATATTGCCCAATGAATTCGATATTCAAAATACGTCTTAAGTTTAATCTGGTATTAAAATTAAGAGAGGCTTTTGAAATTTACTAATCTCTAAGTTCTATAAAGTATTCAGGTCATATTATATACTGTGCGATATTATAGAAAGATTGGTTTCAGGAAGTCATCTCTCTGAGTTCCAAAAAGTGTTCAGGTCATATGCTGTGCAATATTACAGAAAGATTGGTTTCAGGAAGTCGTTTCTTTTTTTAACCCTCCTGGTAGTTCTCTCGATGAGGTATCTCGTCATTAGCAAAACTGACCAGATCTTGATATACGTGATACCTCCTAAATATTGAAAAGATCTTGGTATTGTCATCATAGAAAAATCATCAATATCTTGATGGTCAAGATATCTCGTCGTTAGCAAAATTGGTTAGATCTTGATTGACGAGATACCTCGTCGAAGCCACTTGGAGGATTAATACATACTTAACAGTGCCAAAAAATCTCTATAAGCTATATATATCTTGGTCTACCAACAAATATATGTCTCTAAATAATGGATAATTAAAAATGGGTTAACCCTCCATTTGTTTCGACGAGATATCTCATCCAAGATCTGATTAATTTTGCTAAAAAAGGATGAGATATCTCTTAGATAAAAACTACCCGTTACTCTAAGAGGCATGAAGATCCAAGTTAAAGAAAAACGAATGGTCTCTTGTCCAGAACTGGTGAACCGGTATGGAACCGGTTTTTGCCCAAAAGGCTGGACACTACAGGGCAGTTTTCGACGCTAAGAGAAACCGCCAAGAGAGTTAATATCCCCAAAATAAGAATCTGGCGAAATAATGTTATTGAGTACTGATTGGAAATACTAAAACTTAGTTATCAGTGTGAAACAAGAAAGCAATTTAATACTGTGCAAAGATACAATTCAATGGAATGAGTTTTAAAATGAGAAGCATTGGAATAGCGTTTCAAAACAATATAATACAACTTCATTATTTTAGGATCTAAACAGTATATAGGATCATGTGATGCTTTTAAGATATTTGCCTAATTCCAATTATAGACATGCTTAACTTTAAAATGTCCCACTGAAGTTACTTAAATTTAAGTCTTTGTGAAATTAAATTTAAATAACACACCTTTATTTGATGTCTTTTATTTACAAATTGAGTTAGTAGTATCCAATTTCTGAAATGTGGAATCTAAAGTATGATCTGCCTTTCCTTACAAACATTGCGTATAATGTACGTTAGAAATACATATAATGAAAATGTTTATAAAGTAAAGAATAGATACATAGAGTTTAGTAAATGAAGAAAATTGTATGGTTATGTTAACGTAATGTTTCTATTCATCTAGGCACTTTTCTATTTCATAAAAGAATAATCTCCTCTACGTTTAAAACAAAACCTGAAATAATGTATGAATAGCCACTTACGTCTTGCTGTCTTGATCCGCTGCTTACACCAGTGCTGAGAATGGGAGCATTAAGGATAACACTGGCATTGATTGCTGCAAAAGCAGCGCACAGAATGAAAACCTAGAAAGAAAAATAATAAATTACAATTCGTGAATTTACGGGGAATTCCGACTATTTATATTTCTTTTTATTTATAATGACAACATGATAACACGAATTATCATCAAAATCTTCAAGTTAAAGTGTAGGTAGTTTTACATATTAAAAACCCTTTTTGTATTTAAAAAGTTACTAAATACTAAATAGTTTAGCATATATATTTAGGCACTTTTTGTCAAAACCAAATGGAACGAATGTATCAATTAAGGAATACCTTACTGAAAATCAGCGTACCTCCCTATCATATTTAATTTTTTTATAATTAATTGAACATTGCTCTAAGATAGTTAAAAAAAGTGACAAAAAGCACTTGATAAATAAGAAGATAACAAAGATAAAGAATAGAATTTAATATAATTGATACAATTAGGAGTCAAATTCACATTCCAAAGGAGCACAAGAAGACAGATAATCTGGTCCGAAAGATAGGTGGAAAAATACAAGAACTGTGGAAACAATTAAGGGATTAGGATGGTGGTAATTTTAGGTGGACAGTTTAGCTTGCGGATAAGGGTGGAGGTTGATCGGATTTCCATCAGAATCGCAGAAGATACCACTTAAAAAATTATTGGGGGTATTTCTTGAGAGTATTGAAGTATTAGATTAAGTAATTAAAGTATTGAACTTGCGAAACGGTTTCTTTGCTCTGCTTACCTTTGATAGCATGCTGTATTTGGTTGTAACGTCTCTTGGAGATGATATGAAACGATGCTACCGTATCCGCTCTTTTATAGTACAGATTCAGGAAGACACTCAAGGCCTTCATCATCGCGATGAATACTTAACAAGGGTGGGGCATTGCCCACATTTATGCAAAACAAGTTAAGTATTTAAATAACTTTTATTTTTCGATCCACCTGTAAGGCGTTGTTTTGGTTCTTGAAAGTGAGCGAGTGTGTAATTGAAACCAGTTCCGATCTAGTTTCTAATAGGCTTGCCGAGTCCCGCAAAGATTCGGCCTTCCTTTGTCGATCTGTTTTTTTAGCAAGATGGTATAGATATCTTTATGCACGTGAAGTTCACGTGTCGCACCTATGCCATCCATTTCCGTATTCTGAAGGATTTTCTAACGGTTATTGGGATCTTGACACTACTTTGTTCTATATTTAGAGTTCTGGAATATTTTGTTATGTGTCAATTAAGTTTTAATGAGTTACGAGCTTTCAAAATAAATGTTTTGAATTGTCACTTCAACTTAAAGGGTGTTCCGCATGTTTGGAACCGCTGGTAATGCATCGTCGAAGAAAAAATTATTTATGGAATAATATGAAATTTATGATTGAATATGAAAAATTCGATAGGTCGTTGAAAATCTTTACAAAATTTTCATTGTAACACAATTTTCATGAAGTTATTATTTTATGAAGTATTATTTTACACAACACCTGTTCTCTTATCTATCTTCCAAGTATCATCCCTCCAAGTGGTTTCGACGAAATATCTCGTCCATCAAGCTATTGCCGATTTTTTATGACCTGATCAAGATCTGGTCAGTTGCTAATAAAGAGATACCTGGTCTAGATAACCATCAGGAGGGTTCATAAGAAACTATTTTCCAATTTGAAATTAATATATTCAGGCAAAATCAATTCAAATCATCTCCTGGCAATAAAATCAAAACAGTGTCATAAATTCTAGCAAAAGGACTTTTGGAATCTAATACAAAAAGCATGCCCTTGAAATTGAAGGTAATCAACACATTTGTAGTACATTTTCAAGAGTAAAAAACAGGGTAACGTCATTTATTTTTAAAAATCGAAATTTAGGTAGGTAGGTATTTTAATTAAAGTCGCACTGGAGCAACACAATGGGCTATTGGCGACGGTCCGGGATCAATCCCAAAGGGAAAGATCCTAGGACAACACCATGTAATTTTGAAACTGAGCCTAGCATCCCACTTTCCAAACTTTCACACCACTCCAACGTGAGGACATTTGAGGTTACGACACATTTAACGTGCACCAGCCCCCTTTCTGCACGACTATCTTTGGTTGGATTCGAACTCACAATCCTCCGGTTGCTAATCCGTTACTATTCCAACAGGGTTACCGCGGCCCCGAAATTTATGAAACGGAACCCATGACAATATTAATTTTCAACTCGAAAATTAATTTAAGGAATATTCTATTTTAATGGTGAAATTCAACATTCTGCATTATCAAGCACAGTTTAACTTTTTCTTTTAAAATAATTGTCATGTGATTGTTTTAAAAGCCTTTCTCGTTTTCAAAACATGTAACTGAAAATCACACACAAAAAACAACCTTCACCTTGATGTTATTTCCGAATTAGATTCCGTAAATTATCGTATTGGATTTAATTAGCCATAAAGGGACTGGGGACTTTCAAAACAAACGTTTGCAGTTATTATTCGGTTGTTCGGTTGTTATGAAATGTGCTCAGACTGTTTTCTGCTAAAAACCCACGTACAAAGTTTGATCCACAAATCAAATATTAAATCGTTCAGAAGTTACTAATTAAAACGTAATCCAAAATTTTTATAAATAAGCAAAAAATTGATTGGTCCAATGAGCATTAATTTTCCATGTGTGGTAAAAATTTTAATTCGCATATTAATTTGTATAAGTGCAAATCAAATTATCTGTATTTGGTAAGTGTATCGTTCAAACCCTAAAGCAAAAAAATTGTAATAAAACACTTAACATTTTGTAAAAAAAAGCATAGGTTAAACAACATTTTGAATTAAAATTTAAAAATTTGGAAGTATGATGTATTTCTAATTTGTAATTAAATAGATACAACAGATTTCAAACAGCATCCAAAACAAATTTTAAGTAAATTAAACCAGAGTACTAGGGAACCTTTCGAAATCAGAAGAATGTCAGTATTTGTAGTAGACATTATACTTATCCACTATATATTTGATGTTGTATATGTAACTACGCCAAAAATTATCGTAATTGAAAAGTTTGAAACCAATTAATTTTTAAAGCTAAAATTAAAAATTTTCATTTTCGATCGATTTTGGTGATTTTGAAAGTCCACTGGTCACTTAAATGGGCAAAATGAAAAGTTCCAAAAACAGACAGAATATTTTATGTTCTATTGAGTGATATATTAGAAATCGAATGCATTAAAAGTTAGATACAAAATTTAAAAACAATCAATTTTAAATAAATGTTTCATTACCAGGGAATTTTAAAATTCCTATTTTTATATGTACGTCAGAAAATAATAATCAATATGGAATATTTTGCATTAACGAAAGTAATTTTTTTTGTTTTAGTGTGTTGTAAGTAGTTTTTCTTATACTTGGTGGTAAAAAATAAAGAATGAATCAATAATATGGTTTTGTATTAGTTTTATACCAATTTAATGAGAATTTTAAACTGAGAATTTGCAAATTATTTGAAGTTATCTAAGTACAGTTATACATAATTTTATTCAGGAGAATTTATTTTTTTGTAAAGTGCTTTGCTGCTCACGATTCAAACTCACGAATTTTTATTTAAAAAGATGTTGAGTTATGAACTATTGATTTATAATTTAATTGGTTATTGCCTTGAATTCATTTACAAAGTGAATTGGAATTCAGATAGTTTGCAAAGAGTTCAAATGATATTTTAATTTCTTTTATCTACAATAATGTTATATGAAAAATATAAACACAACAATTGTCAAGAATATAACCACGTCTGAAAACATTAATTAAAGATGTACGATAATGATCCATACAAGTATTGAGTGGTGTTCATTGAGAAATCTACCAGAGCCTAATAGCATAGGCAATTATGAAATTACACTTTACAATTCAAAAAAACTATTGAAAGTTTTGCTCCTTATAACAGGAAGATCAGTAAGTTTGTGGATATGCGGTCATGGTTTTGAGGGTCAGATTTGGCGATAACCATAAAACTGCACAATTTATTAACGAAAACGGAAATTAGTTAACCAATTCAACCCGAGTAACATCGGGTTATTCTGCTAGTATATAAATAAGAATGGAGTGTTTGTACATTGAATATTTTTGACCCGTTTCAAGTTTTCTATCCGTTTTGGACCCTTCTGATGCTAAATCCGTCTCTTGCGCGTTTGGTGCCTGTCTGTCCATCTGTCTGTCTGTATTTGTGTGCCCATACTACTTACAAACGGTTGAATATATTTTCATGAAACTTTGCATACTGTGAGTTCTTACATTCATTTAGTGACTGAACTTAGTTGCTTAGTTGCGAAAGTCTGTCTGTCCGTCTTCCTGTTCTATGTTCGATTTTGTGTCTGTGTATTTGTACAAGTATCACATAAGATTTGTTCAATATATTTTAATTTGATGTTTTATATTTTATACATCACATCTTAATTTAGTGAATGCATTATTTAAAATTTCTTTGCTTACATATTTAGGCAAGTTTCACGTTAAAACATCTGAGTAACTATACTTAAATCAACCATTAATTTGCTAGTTTTGGAGTAGCTGGAAGGTATATTGAGCATTGCAATTACTTGGATTGTTTTACCGCACTGCTGAAAAATCAATTATCTTTTCAAACAATTTTTATGGAATTGAAATTGTAATACTTTTGTATTTTGAGCCTTATTTATTTTCTTTACGAACTATAAATAATTTCCGAATATTTGGGACAGACGATAATTTACAACGAAAACTCGTGTTCGTTTGCCACGTGCAGTGTTATTTTCTGTTTCTTTCGCTCGGAATTAATTTCGTATTTTTAAATTTTTTCTAATCTTTAATTGTAAATTGTGGCAACTGTGCGAGATCAAGAGGAAAAGGAATCACGAATTTATATCTTTAGAACAACTTCTTTCCCGCCAACTTTTATTTTGTTTCATTGTTCTGTTTTAAATATTTATTGTTTTAATAAATTGTGATTCCTTTTCATCACACGCAACACCACCGCAAAGTTTTTGATTTAAAGGGTCATGTAAGTTAGATTAAAGCAAATTTTAAGTGGAATTTTGTCATTATTGAAAGATCATTAATGTTAAAAAAATCCGAAATAGGACTTTTGAAATATTACAAATTCTTTGTCATATAGCGACAGAAGGTCAAGGTGGTTTATTTTACGAATTGAAGTTAAACTTAAGCAACTTATATAAGGAAGGTTTCCTTAAAACAATGAATTTTTAGAAGAAACTATCAAATCAATTTACCATTTTTAAAAATGTTAATAGGTTACCTTTGTACAGAAGACATTTGATTTTAAAACAAGTTCTTTTATTATTGCACGTGCAGCAAAATGGAATTATCGAGAAACAATGCATATCCACTTTTAAACAAACTTAGTGATAAATATCTTAAGAAATTAATTTGTCATCTTTCCCTCAATGATGGCGAAATTTGAAAATGTCGTAAACCTGGTTCCTGAGTGTACTTTAGCAGGGGTGCGAGTATGTTAAAAGCATTACATGGATGGATATGCATGTATAGGAATTTTGTCCAAAGTACACTCATGCCCAAAATTATCTTTACATGCATAAAATCACAGATTTCTCAGATACTTTGAACTATAATTTTATGAATTTGTGTGAAAACGATACATAGCATCAAAACACATAAATACAAAGGAAAATTTTTAAGAGCACTGCATATGATATAAAACTGCAGCATGAAACAATAAAAATGGCAATAATATGTGACAAGGAGGGTTCAGAAAAAAAGAATAACTCAGAAAAAAATTAATGTTTATGAATTTAATATGGAATGTTATCTCCCCTGACGTGTACACACATATCACAACGTGTTTTAATGCTGGCAATAATGTTGTTAACCACAGTTTGGGGAATTAAGTTCCACTCCTCCAGCAATGCGGTTTTCAGGGCATTTTTATCTATAGGAGGAGGATGTCTCCGTGCAACTGCTTTTCCAAGGTAGTCCCATAAGTACTCTGTCGGGTTCAGATCAGGAGATTTTGCTGGCCACGGTATTCGCTCAATGCCTTCACTTTTAAGGAAATCGTCAATGAGGTTTCCTCGATGTGGACGAGCATTATCGTCCATAAATGAAAAGTCAGGTCCATATGCACCTCTGAAAAGTCTTACATAAGGTTCTAGGACCTCATCCCAGTCACAGATCCGTTGTTGAAAAGGTGTAGGGGCGTACGTCCATCGATCATTATTTCTCCCCATACCATCACACCTGCACTACCGAAACGGTCACTTTCCATAATGTTCGATGGAAGATTTCGTGTTCCGGACTCCCTCCAAATGTAAACACGTTTAGAATCAGATGTTAAATTAAACTCGACTCATCAGTAAAGTGAATTTGAGTCCATTGGCGTTCACTCCAGTTCTGATGTTTTTGCAGCAATTAAAGCGATCCCTCTTTTGTTGTGAAGACAATGAAACACATACCCTTGGCTTTCTGGCATGATGGCCTTTTTGATTAAGCCTTCTGTATACAGTTTGCCGTCATACAACAGTTCCAGTCGCGGCTGCAACCTCTGAACTTAACTGCCAAGCAGTAGACTTCCTGTTACGATGGGCAGTTATTGCCACATATCGATCTTGAGAAGCAGTTGTTATTCGTTTACGACCTTGTCCAGGCCTCCTTACAACAATTCCAGAGTTCTGAAATTGTTTCCATAGCGTAGAGACTGTCTGTATTAAAATATTCACACATCTCGCTGCTCCATGATTGCCTGCCCTGCTTCTAAACGGCCGATAATTCGCCACTTCACAGATTCGTCCAAATAATACTTCGGAGCCATAACAAACCGTTTTGAGTTCTTACACACTGAAATCAAACGCTGTATTGCAGAAATTCACTTTGCGCCTTGACTCAGATATTCACTTGCGTAACGCCTTGATTTGCATATCAGAAACCGTTTGATCACTTTTGTTTGTATAATGCTAATTAGGCTTGTCTTTCACACATTCCCTGCAAAAATGGATTACATCGATTGAATATTTCATTTCATTCATTATTTTTGGGTATGTAAAGATAAATTTGGACATGAATGTAGGTTGTAGAAGTTATAAAAATGTCGAAAAGGTGTTAAAAAATTATTTTACTCAAACTTAAGTGATTTGGTATTTTTCTACGTAAGACAAAAATTGATTATTTTATAGTCACTTTCAATATATAGTTAAGCAATTTAACCCGAGTGAGATCGGGCAATTTTGCTAATTAAGAATAATTTTTAACATTGTCTTTCCATTTCTAAGGATACCAGAGCAATTTGAAATTGTAGCAAATTGTCAAAATTTCTATTTTCGTCGATCTTTCAGATTCAGCAATGAAGACTATTAAATTATATTCCGAGGTTTCTAAGAGACCTTTTTCTGAAGAATGTAACATAAAAATTTCTAATTTGTGTCAATAACATATTGAAATATGGGGTCGCAAACAGGCCACTTTTAGTGTTAGAAAATCTAAATTTGTGTGACCCTGAACTGTCATTAATAAACAAAATTTAGATTTCCGCAACTTAATATATTGCAATTGCTCATTACTACATGTGACCTATTTAAAAACTGATTTTTATTAAAATCGGTGATATGTTAGCTACAACCGATTTGCTCATTTTGCATGGAATGACACCTCTGTAAAAAATTGCTCAGACATCAGTTGGTAAAGTTAAATCGGTTGTCTATTTTTCTCACATAAGTACAGTTATTTTTGAAAATTTGAATTGAAGTCAAATTTTCATCCTTCAGCACCTTAATATAGAAAAATCTACCTTCCATTTCCCTATTTGGGCAAAACATTTTCTGATGCAATAGTGCCGTCTTATTGATCTATGAATAATTATCGTGTTTAATAAACAACTCATTCAGTATTTCAATGTCATTTGATCTATTCACGAGGGTGGGGTGAGAGAATGACCTTAGCAGAACCGGTGCTGACCAGTTGGAGTGATGGACTGACCCCGAATTTTTCGCAAACACTATCGTATAAAAACCCGGTGAATTCTTGAGGAAAACATAATCTGATTAACAGGTTGAATCTGTCTTCCAAAATGATCTCTAAGGTAAGAAAATTTTGATATTTTTGAATTAAAGCTGTTAAAAGTAATTTATAGAACCTGTATTTGAAATGTTGACAGTTTAAAGATTATCATAAAACGGAAATTTTACTGCTTTATCAAAGCTTGCTTTCTCAAAGTAAATTTGCTTTGAAGTGAATATGTAATTTTATAAGATATTAGAATTTTTATACTACATATGCCATTTTTGTCATAATTACTTGCAACATTGATTAGATATGTACTTAGTAGCATTACGAATGATCCAAGGATAAAATTACTATCCATTTAATTTATAAATGTTAAGTTTACGAACTGTTCAAATATTTCTGAGTAAAACTTGTACGCTTTCCCTTTTTTGTAATCGCTTGTAGAATAAGATTTATTTTTGATGTGATGAGTGAGCGTCTTTCCCATTTTTTTATATTTTATCATTCAAAATTTATTTTCTTTGTTAGTTTTACTTTTTTATGTCCTCGGTATTTGTGGATTCCTTTAAAATGACGAATTTATGAATTCATGTCAAAGGACGAATACAACATTTTAAGTTGTCTTTTGAATTTTTTCATTTTGTGCTTTTTAACTACCCTTTTAAAATGACAATTTCGAATGCCTATGCTCTTAAATTACTGGTACTTTTATAGATAGTCTATGATTTTTCTGAAAAGTATGTAGCCCATATCAAATGCATGATACTTTGGTATTTGTATGAAGATTCATTCCATCTTATAATAGAAACACCTAAATTCTGTTTTCTTTCATCCTGTAACGAAATAAAATATTCTTCCTGGATTTTAAAGTGTGTTTTAGTAAATACTTTGGACAACACGATAAGCAAAATGTTCATAGAAAATGGTAATTCTACTTTTGTATTTTTAATTACATAATTATAATTTTGGTAACAATATCCAAAGATCTAATTATAATATTAATTAAAGTATTTATATTTATATTAAGAAACAAGACGCAAGACTTTTTTTGCCTAAATATCAACTATATCATTGAACGCGATATTGTTTCTTAATGTTGAACTACACTTTTAATGTAAAAGCTAAACACCTTTGCCAAAATGGAGTGAAAGTCTAAAAGCTTCAAAAATTGTTTAATAAAGATAAAAGATGATAAGAGTAAGATACAGGACTGGCTTCTTTTTTATTGTTATTAATAATGTTTAAAGCTTTTAGAGTTTGATCGACATTTAAAAAGATGATTGTCAGCAAATGTGTTACCACTTCGTCTCATAAATGACCTCAGAGTACTGACTTCGAGGTACTCTATTGATCTTTTCTTTTATCATGGGGTTTCCTGTCTTTATTATATATAAACATGGGGTCGCACTCCCGGAATACCTAAGCGATCTTTTTCTGCTTTCATCCCGCTACTATGTTCCCCAATTCCTCTTTTTCCCGTTCACGGCATTTCTTACTTGACGTATACTTGTGTTTGGTTCAGCTTGGCCAAATAGTTTGGCCCCTTGCGACATAAGCCCTAAAAAACAATCAACCAACCATCTTTTCATAAAGACTTTAATTTTATTTTTCAGATTGGAATTCTTTTCGCTGCTTTTGCAGCTGCCCAGGCCACTTTGATCGCACCCGGACTCTTAAACGCCGGAATCGTTGCTCCCGGACTGTTGAACTCCGGAATCGTTGCTCCCGGACTATTGAACTCCGGAATCGTTGCTCCTGGACTGTTAAACTCCGGAATTGTCGCTCCCGGACTCTTGAATGCCGGAATCTGGGCGCCCGCAGCCGTCAAGACCAGTTCCGTGGTTGCTATCCCCGGAGCTGTGAGCACTGACAGGAGGATCATCGGAACCACCGGAGTCTTGACCGGAGCTCCCCTTCTAGCAAATGGACTGATCGGAAACGGTTTGATTGCCAATGGCTTGATCGGAAATGGTTTGATTGGAGCAGCCCCATTAACCATCGGAAAGGGAATCGTCTCCCCCATTGGATTGAGGAGTGCAGGACTCCTTGCCGGACCTGGACTTGTAAAAACCATCCTTTAAATTAATCTGATGTATCTTGAGTTGAGTTTAATTTTGTTATGTTTAATACAGATTTCTAATAAATTGTTTTGTGTTCAAAAATCAGTGTGGTCGAATATTTTATTTTAGACTCAAGTATGTTTTCGAATCAGTATACTGAAACGTTTAAGTGTTTAAAATTAACTTTTATTACATTTTTAGTGCATACAAAGTTAAGAAAACAAAATGTGAGAACTTAGAATGAATTTATTTTTATTTTGGAGAAAATGTTTTTGAAGCACAAGTTTAAGCGAAGAAGAAAGGTCTTCTACCAAAATTTTAAAATAACTTACCATGTAATATTAAATTAAAGCCGAGAAACTGCATAAAATTTGCACCCTTAACTATTTTGTTATTTCCAACACAGCTACAGATAAACATACTCAACCTCAATATACAATAGAAGGCATAAATAAAAATACATAAATCAGTACAAAGAACATTAAACCACCAGAACAAAATTGTACAAATAAAGTGATTACGAAAATAAGAGGACGAAAGTTTCTAGCTTCCTAATGACGAGAGTATATAATTCATGAAATATTACTTTCTTAAAATTTCAAGTCTCTACCTCATCAACAACGTCAAGGCAAAGTTGATGAAATCTTACTTTAATATGATGACGTAGATGCTAGAAATTTTTATTGTGCTCTGAAAATATTATGGATAATTGTGTTAGTAAACATATTAGTGTACTCTACCAAGAACCAGATAATTTTCAACTATACATTACAGTAGTAATAACATAAGGCTTTTATAATAAACGACATTAAAAATTATTCCCCGTAAAATTAAAAAGCCACATGAAATACTTAATTACCATTTCTCGATCCTTATAAGACTGCATTCTCCACAAATAAGCCTAAAGTAACCTTTTTATGCAGTAATCAGATTTGTAGTTACGATGAGGACTGAGTATTGTTTTTCATTGAGATGGATAAAGAGTCATGTTTCTCTTATAAAGATATTAATAAAATTTTCCTATCCTTATTTGAAAGAGAACACAAATGGTGATATATTCACCATTCTTTTAAATCCAAATCCACTTATGTAATATTTCGTTTTCCTTTTTTTAAAAGAAAATTGACAATTATGAATTGATTAACAAGTTACATTAAATTATTTTTAATTTCATTAATTTATTTTCCCAATTAGTGTAAACGAATTTATCGATTCATTTCCACTCAATACATAACAACTTAACGGAATTGTGCTCCTTTACGTATAAATCAACTAAATTCAATTCTTTGATAACTTTTAGAGATAAAAATACACAACCCAGTACGTGAAAGATTAGACATGCTGAAGGTTAGAAATATTTTTTAGAAAAAGTTTGATATACTAATAGAAAAAGTTTTAATAGTATTTCTTATACTCCACTTTTGAAACATCTAGATGGAACGAAATTAAGCACGTTTTCCTTTGAACTTAAAGAAGTTTCAGTTTGGGAAGACGATAATGGAACACTGAACTTAATATTCTTTAATTGAAATTTTCACATGCTATAGAATTTAAGACAATGTATAATTGGTTCAGCGTTTGCTTGTGAGAAATGTACAACACTTACAAATTCTGGAAGATAATTTGTTGCTTCTTTTCCTTGTGTATATTCAATACTACTTAATTTCTTATGAATTTACAGGATGCTGAAGGAGTATCTCTTTTCAGATGTATTTAAACCTTAAAACGGATGGCAAACATTAATTTGACAGTAAAATTAATTTTTAATGAGTAGTATTTAATAGTAATATCTATAATTAATGATTAATGCAAGTTGTATTTTTAGTTACTCCAATTTTCAAATCATTACTATTAAATATAGATTTTAATCGATTTCATTGAATATGTAGTTAGTATTCGTAACACTCTTGAGATTTTGTAATATAGTTTTAAAACTCCATATATGCTCCTGCATTCGTGACACATGTCCTAGAAATGATGCATTCCCTTATGTTGACACAAAGTTGTGCAGAATTATCACTAAGCACATTTAACCCGATGAGGGGTTCACAAGCATAGTTCCACTTTGCAATCTGCAGTCTTCCCTGCAAGACTTCTAATCGATTTCGACCTTCTTGAACAATAGAATCTTTCCAAATAATTCTAGTCTACAGAATGGGCAAATAGAATAGTTCCAAATAATACTATTATAAGTAAAGGACACCAATAAAATCATTACGAAGAATTCGATTCCAAGTGAAGAACCAATAGCATCGTTCCAAAGGATTATGCTTTACAAAATGGACTAATAGAATCATTCCAGAGGATTTATTTTAAGGAAAGGACCAGAAGAATGGTCCCAAAAAATTATTTTCTAAGGAAATGAGCAACAGAATCGCTCCAAATAATTCTATTCTATTCTACAAAATAGGTCAATAGAATCATTCCAACGGATTATATTATAAGAATAGGACCAATAGAATCTTTCTAAGGGTTGGAAGAATGTATATATTCTTTAGAAGATTTGATTATTTGGCCATTAAGGTCATTATAGTCCAAAAGCCTTACTCGAAATCGCGAAGTACTAAGGGTAAAGATTTCTTCCAATTCAATCTGATCTTGGCCTTATTCCTTGGGCGTACACAGAGAACAAATTCGCAGGTGTGTTATATAAACTGCGGGAGGGCCATTCATACACACCAAGACTTCCAATCCATCGACCTGAGAAGTTATCATGCAATCCTGTTCAGACATCAATCGAAAAACAAAGGATTCCCCATCTTAACTAAACTATAGTTCTGAAATGCTGTCCCGCTGAGACAGTAGTGGCCACACACGATGTTGTAGCATTTCCAGGTATATTTCAACTCATTCTACCCCATAGGAGGATGAGTAATTCAATTGTGTTACGCAGCATCATGCTGTTATCTTGTCACGACCCTGTAAATTCTCAATACATTCGTGTAGTCAGATGCGTAAAATAGTAATCCGATAGCTATTAATGAAAAAAGAGTAATAAAAGTCCAGCTGTTTTGGTGAGACTATATCTTCGACCTACATGCGAAGTCAAAAATCATAGTTCTGAGACAACGAATGAGAAGAAATTCTATTCACCATGCTAAATTCATTAAATGTGTTTCTCAAGAAGAAATCTAACCTTCATGCTAAGAAAAAACGACAGTGAACTTCATTAGTCTAAAGATCGCCATATTCTTGGCTAGTAAAGTTAAAATAAATGTCTTGCAAATTTTGACTTAAAGTGTCGACAAAATGCCTTCGATCTTTAAGGACCTAATACACACGTAGATGAGAGGTAAATTTGAGTTTGTAATAAAAAAACAAACTTCACTTGGTGACACCAAATTAAAAAGTATTTACTATAAAAACTTATAAATATATGATGCAGACTAAGTATTTTATTATTTTAGCAATACAATTTTTTCAGTTACCAAGAGTGACATTCTACAATTCATTTGCCACAAAATATTAGCTTATCTTAAATCTCAGTTTCAGGAGTTAAGCTTTATACTACGTTCATACAGTGATAGAAAAGAGAGGTACTTAGAAATCTTTATAATTTAATTACTACTGTTGGGTTAAAACTTTAATTCAATATTCTGAAGTAGTAAGTACTATTTGTATTTACTTAATTTTAATATTAAGACGATTTGTAATGCTCTTTATACGACACATTGGAATTAAATAATATTAAAGGTAGCAAATAAAATTCTTCAAACACAAAAGAGTAAATATATAACTACCAAGCAAACTAATCAAAAGGGAAATTTGACTACGGCATAAATAGAGAAACGCACTATAAGGTTTGTAAAAATTATGGGTGATAATATGGGGAAGAGCATGGTAGTTGTATAAATATTCAAAAGTTTTCATAAGTGCAACAATTAATACTATAATTCTCTCCCTAATAACCTAGTTTGAAATAGTCCATAGAGTTTTGGTTTGCAGGTTGTACTGGTGGAACATATTTCACGATATATTAGTATTTGTAATCATTTGAAGTCCTGCTTAGAGTTGGGAAACTGAGAACCGAAGACTAATCACTCTTGCTCCGTGGTATAAACCAGCCTGTTTATTCATCAGTTGCTGTCTGTTTACCACGAGAACTGCTCTCGACACCAAATCTGGGTGGTGGTGGTTGCTATAGAAACAAGAATCGTTCACTTCGAGTGGGGCGACACTCGGGGTTGTCTTAATTTTATTTTTTTTGAAGTTTTCGGCGGATGATAGCTTACTTGTCAATTTGTCAGTAAGTCTGATTAACCTGATTATATTTCTTCAAACATCCCCTATAGCAAATAAGATAAGGTCCGTTTCAACGGCAACAGACGGGCATACTTTGTGTCTGGAGCAGTTCTTGTGGTAGTTAGACAGTAAGTATGACTTTAGGGGCCTATGTAGAGGGGTTTTCAATGCAGGATCTACAGCCATGTTATATGCTGTTAACGATACTTTGCCATCAATAGAGATGAGCAGTTAAGAAAGTTTAGCTCAGATGCTATGATCGGGTCTGCTAGTTTACAATAATGTAAGACAATAACACCGGTTATATATTAATTTGCATTCAAATAGCTCTTATGTCTTGTTTATTTAGTTAACCTTATACTGAATTTAAATAACATGCATCTATCTAGTCTTTTCAACAAGAAAACAAAGCGACCCTGAATTTATTTCCGCCTTTGTGACTTAACGTTGGTTGTAAGTCATATCGATCTATTTACATCCATATTCTGCATAAACAACAGATTTAGGATTTTGTTTTCTAGGTTCTTCAATGGGAGATATTCAACCTGTTCACAAGGGCGGGGCGAAGAGTCTGACCTTAGAAGAACTGGTGTTGGGCAGTTTGAGCTCAGGACCTGTCTATATTTTTTAAGAATTTAATGGTATATAAACCCTGTCGTACTCGAGGCACCACACAATCAAATCAACTGGTGCTACCCCTCTTCCAGAATGCTCGCTAAGGTATGAATATTCACTTGTTAAAAGTGAAGGAAGTTTATTGCCTTTATGTTTTGATTCGATTGTTAATATTTTGTCTTAATAATTTAATTATTTACTCAAGAGATAAATTTTATAATCGTTATAGAGAAAAGTATGTTCGTTTTAAAAGATTCAAATATTTCAATCTCCTCAATCTTGGAGGAATGGCTAGTTTTCTATAGTTTCTGGTAATTTTCTGTCAAATCGGTTTGTAATCTAATCTGTTTAATCCTTAAAATTAGATCTTACCAATTTTGCTAATGACGAGATATCTTGTCCTCAAGATATTGCCAACTTTTCGATAATGACGAGATCAAGATCTGGTCAGTTTTCTTTTAATGACGAGATGTTTTGTTCATCAAGATCTGGTCAGTTTTATAAATGACGAGATACCTCGTTGAAACAACCGCCAGAAAGGTTAATTTGTGTACCCATAGTGTAAACTGTCTTCTGCAGTATATGAAAAAAAATAGTTGAAAGATGGTATTTTCGAAAATACTTTAAGGGATACGAGTGGTAAATTGCAAGGAGGGAACCATAAAACTTTAAGAAGGGATAAGTGGTTAGATGTAATACTCATAGTAATTCTGTTTAGAACTTATATCGATCGTTATATTTTTCCCCTTCCCAATTATCTAAGTTATGAACATGTGTCACTTAGTACTTTTTCACTGTCTTAAAAATTACAAAAAGTTTTATATAGAAAGAAAATCTAAGTTAAAAGTATAATCTAATTTTATTTTATTACAGATCTTTATTGATAGCTTTCATTAGATGTAAAAATGCAACTATGAACACGAGTGGAATTCATTTTTCTTATCTTCACAAGTTAACTCTACGAAGTGCATATAATGATGTATAAATCTTTCATAATAATAATGTAATAGGATCATGTGTGGTGATACAACGTGTGACTAGCTTGGATGTGTAATTTGGCAGACAGTATTCTCCTTCGATTGTAAACAGCTTGATATGCAGATCGCTATGTGGACTTAAGTTGGTTAAGCAACAGTTGTATCATGAGTTTGTGGGAAAGTTACAAGTTAACGTAGTTTGTGAGATGTTTTCAGAGTACAACTGATTTAAAGTTGAGAAATTTGTATTTTTATACTAGGAATTTTTCATTTGTACTGTGTTTATAAAATGGTTGTAAACACAGTACAAATGTACACGTAGTTTATAATTACGTTTATTTTACATTTCGTCGCTAATTATTATATAACGTAACATTCGATATCGTATTTTGTGCTTTACATCTAATTTGGATGAATGAGAAAACATTTATATTATAATCTCTTTTATTCAAACACAAAAAAGCATAAATTAAATTTAAAAAGTTCATTTATTTTCTTTTATAAATTCAAACAACTCTTCAATTCTTTGTTCTCTTTTTCAATTCTTATTCGCTGAAAAATTAATCAACTTCTTCAATTCAATGTACCCCTGAAAATAGTTGCTTGATACGATAAAGATTAGTTCTATTTCTAACCCAATGAAGCACTACAGTATTAAAATTATGACGTAAGTGTTGAATTGCTGAGGACATATCCGGGCAACATAATGTCATACACATAAACATAATGTCCGGACCACAGAAAAATGTTCCGTAATCAAAAAATTAAAAACAAATATCCAAAGAACCAAAAGAATTTCTGATTGTTTAGATGAGTGCTTAATACTTTAAAGTTTAAGCTAACACGACCATTTAAATAGTAGATGAACCAATATAATTTTGGAATTATTTAAAACTTGAAAATTGCTAGACTTAAAATTTGAAAAAGCTGCTTATCATATTGCCCAAAGCCCTTCAATTATAGGAGGATATATCAATGTAAACAGAGGAATTTAATGGTTAGAATACTTTAAGTTCAAATACTTGCATAGATATTTTGAAAATTATACATTCTTTCTGAAACAGATCATGGATATAGCAGACAAATTCGAATGGGTTGGAATATTTCGTAAAAAAATTCTGAGTACTCTGAATACAAGGTTAAACTGGTTTTATGATAAATAAAAGTATTCATGAGAATTACTGCTTTATCTACATGAAAAGTAACTTAACACACTGAGCGTCACGAGATTTTCGAGTAGTTTAGTATTGTTTTTACCCCACAACACACTTAGCGACTAAATAACCAGACCTATTGATTGAAAGAAGCCATGGATTTATTGAACCTTTGGAAATATTATATTAGTACTTTCCTTAGAATATAATACCTCTTTGTGATTCTCCAGTGCCATGTTAATTAACTACCAAACCAAACCCAAGAGTAAAATTCTTTGGAAAAATTTTATTGGTTCTTTAACTCTCCAAGTGGTTTAGACGAGATATCTCGTCCATCAAGACCTGACCAATTTTGCTAATGCCGAGGTATCTCGTCAAGATATTGCAGATTTTTTTTATGATGACGAGATCAAGATCTGGTAATCTTTTCTAATGATGAGATATCTCGTCCATCAAGATCTGGTAAGTTTTTCTAATATAACGAGATACTTAGTCGAGACAACCACCAGGAGGGTTGATTAGAAAAGAATTTTTTGGGAAGAGATATACTATTGGTCATTTCTTTAGAGTAGAATCATTTGAACAGATTCTATTGATCCTTTTTCCTTAGAATAGAATCCTTTTATTGCTCCATAAAATAGAATCCTTTGGAATAAATCTGTTGGTACCTTAATTAGAAAAGAATCTTTTGGAAAGATTCTATGGGCCAAAAATGTCAAAACTGTTTAGAAGTCATTCATGGAAGACTGCACGTCGGAAAGTGGAATTATGCATGCGAACCTCACAGAGGGTTAATTGACATTGAAACCGATGAATCGACATACTGATGAATACCGACATACCATTGAATTGACATACCGATGCCTGATGTTCATAAAATAAGTATTATAAACTCTACATGGGGAGGGAAATATTAGTTGAGTGTAGGTATTTTATAAATTCTGTAACATTTCAAACTTTTTCAGGTTACCCTCCTTTTCGCTGCTTTCGCAGCTGCCCAAGCTACAGGACTCATTGGTGCCGCAATTGTCGGTCCCGGACTCCTGGCTCCCACAGCTATCAGGACCGGATCCATTGTGAACATTCCCGGAGCAGTGACCACCGACAAAAGAATCATCGGAACCACGGGAGTGTTGGCCGGAGCTCCCCTTCTTGCTAACGGTTTGATCGGAAACGGTTTGATCGGAAATGGATTGATCGGAAACGGATTGATCTCCAATGGTTTGATTGGAGCTGTTCCATTGGGAATCGGCAAAGGACTTATCGCCCCCTGGGGTCTGAGGGGTGCAGGAATCATTGGAGCGCCTGGTCTTGTCAAAACCATTCTGTAAGAAATTAGAAGAATTTTGTGCTTTTATGATTGGTTGTTCGAAATGTTCTAATAAATATTAAACGCATCTGAAATCTGCTTTTATTGTCTCTATTTTAATTCACGTGATAGGATAAAAAAAATAATAATTTGAATACCGAATATATTCTGATGCTTCAAAATGTAGCCTTTTGCAGTATCAGAAAGGTATCATTAAAAAATTTATGTAAATACATTTGGTCAAATATTGTGATAAATTCAAAAGTTAAAGAAAAGGAAGTGTTGAGTGATAGCAAAAAATGTCTAGATTTTTATTAACGAGCTTCAGCTGAGCCAAAAAATTATCTGAATAACCAATAAATTTGGTTCACAAATTGTAAATCGTAAAGATCAGATACACATTACACAATACTTACTTTATAATTATAAAATACTATATAAAGCTTTTACATTGCTTTAGTAGTTTGTAGTTACATAAATTGATGAACAAGCGTTCAATTCTTCAATATAAAACTTTTATATAAGTTAAGTGAGGGGCAGATGGCGCATTACGTAAGATGACTTAATTGTAATACTCGGATGGTGAGCGAGAAATCGTTGAAAATTTTTCATTATATTTAGTAAAAAGATTTAGAGGTAAAGGTTGTGTCATATCCTGATATAAGCCACACCTTTTATAAATATCAGTAAGTTAAAAACTTGTTATTTATTTATCATTTTATTCAAATTTATAATATTTATCCATGGTACGAGTTTCTAAAAGTGTGCTATCTTACCTCCAACCTTAACATGAAGTTGATTCAATGACATGTCTTTTTCAAAAGCTTTTTAAACCGTCATAACTTTTAACAAATATCATTTACATATCTCGATAAAAATAATGTTTTTTTGAATTGAAAAGAAAGTTTTATTTTTATTTACTACGGATATTTTATTACTTGAATTCACGGAAACCTATTTTCTTCAAAGTGAGGCCTCATTCCTTTACTTAACTAGTATGAAAATTTTTGTGCAAGTTTTTTTATTTAAAAATATTAATGTATTTAAATATTAATATAATTTAATTAAAATATTAATATACATATTCCCATGTACGTTTGTATTAGCGTTATGGAGTAATTTTTAAGGATAATCTTCAAAATGTTGAAACTAAGAAGAAAAGTACTACTCAATTTGTAGTATCTGATGAGTAAGAGCTAAAACAATTAGATAAAATTTAAGGACCAGAATAATTAATATAGATATGAAGAATTATTTATATTTTATAGTTTTTTTTTCTAAATTCTTTTTTGGTTATATAGCTGTTCTTTTCCTATTTTCAATACCTTACGCAATTCTTATTCTATTTTTATTTTTAAAATCCTTAAGCAAGTATTCTTAATACATATTTACTATCATGTACAGATATTATTGCATTTTCAATTTTTAATTCAAATACGAAAATGCAGAAAAATGTGTATTGCCATTAGCAGAAAAAATATTACTCAATTTATACTATCTGTAGCACGAGTTAAAACAATTCGATACAATTTGAGGACCAGAACAAATAATATAGTTATGAAGAATAATTTATATTTAAAGTTTTCTCTAAATTTTTATTTATCTTATACAGGTGTACTTTTACCATTTTCAATATATTTTCTATTCTCTTACATTTTATTTTTAAAATTTTAAAGAAGTATTTTTACTATATTTTCAATATCCTGTACAGATATTATTCTATTTTCAATAGATTAAAAATCCATTTTTAAATCAAATACCAAAATTGTCAGAACAATCGCAAGGTTTTTATGTACTCACTCTTAATTTAATGTCATTTTAGATTGTTTTCCTATCTAATTAACTCTTGTGAAGCATAAAATGTCAAACCAAAACCCGCATGAAACCGAATATTTTACGCTCTTGTTCCCGTTCCCTGTTCTGTATTGGAATCTTGGTCTGCTACTATTCGACAGAGTACAGTATCTTTAAATTCATATACATAAAACTTGTAGAAGGAAACTTGCATTCGTACAAATCCTGTGTTCACAGATCGAATTGCACAAAAACTTCATATTTTTCAATACCTTTACATTTGAAATTTATAAGAAAGTTAAGCCACGGATCCCAAGGTTCAAGATAGGTAGTCTTATGTTTGACTTATTTTTCAGAACATCATGCCTAGCTCAAGATTGTTTCAAATTCAATGTTTGAATTATTGCAGACTATCGTCAAAGAGTCCTCTTTGCTGCAATTCCCTAAAACTGAACCCTAGTAAATAAAATCAAAATAAACAGTTCTCAAACCTTACCAAATCTTACAAACAAAACTGTATTACCTTTCAAGTACACTGGTTTCAAATTTATATGAACACCAAATTTTCCGAAAATGAATTTCATAGTACCTTGCGTAACATTAACAAAATCAACAAACAAAAATGAGTACTTGAATTCGAAAATATTGAATTCAAATATTGCATTTTTCAAGATGTTTTAGCTTTCATTAAAACATCTTGCAAAATGATATGAACATGAACATAACAGCTAGTTCATGGACCAGGTAGGTAATTGAATTAACGTCAAACTGGAGCAACACAAGGGGCTATATGTGGATCAGAGTTTTGGATTTATGTACGAATTTCAGATGGCATGGAGTCGACGTGTTGGTTCAACTGTATTTAATCTTCTTTATCACATTCAAATATTGTGGTTCGAAATTACGTGGTGTTGTCCTCGGATCTATCCCTTAGGGTCTGATCCCGGACCGTCGCCAATATCCCGTTGTGTTGCTACAGTGCAACGTTAATTAAAAAGTACCTAAATACCTACCCATTCAAATATCATCGCACTTAATGCATTCGATACCTAATATTTCTTCGCAAAAATATTTCGAAAAATGTGCTTCCGTTAAAGGAAGATAAATGTATATCAAACTATTTAGTTTTGAAGTTATGAGAGAAACAATGATTCTCAATCATTATTTTATGAATACTATAATAAAAAACAGGAAAAGGCGAAATTTCTGTGGACAGTTCTGTGTGGTGAAGGTAGCAAGTTTATTCAGAATTATAATTAAGAGTAAATAAAAAAAATTGTATCTTCTTTAAAATATTGTTTAATTTAGGTATTAAATAAATACAAGAACATAACTATGCAGTTCATTTATGTTGTTTTAATGAAATAAGCTAGAAATTTCTTTTGGTTTGTGCTCTTTTCTTTTGCCACACACTCAAAAGTATAGATTTAGTAATACAGAAGAGAGATACACACTGAGAAAGTCATAGGAATCGAACATGCACCATCTACAAGCCGCAGAAATCTTGCGTCTTAAAGGCGGCCAATTCCAGAAGATTCCATTGGGTTTGCCCGCTGCTCTAGTTTCCTGCGCCGCTTACGAGCACCAAGACACTCAAGCATTGGGCAAACCCATTGAGTCACGGCCGACTCGAAATAATTAATGAAAAACTGCATCAAGCAATGCGTTATGATATCTTTGATTTACATTTTAACCCTCCAAGTATTTCAACGAGATAACTCGTCCACTATCTGGTTAATTTTGCCAAGGACGAGATATCTCGCCGAAACAAACCTGCTCTGCTACTCCAAGAAGAATGAAGATCCATGTAGGAAAAACAAATTGTCCTATGCCTAGAACTGGTGACAGTTTGGATCAGGTTTTTACACCATAGGCTGGACACTATAGGGTAATTTCGACGCGGAGATAAACAACCAAGAGGGTTAGCTGAACTCAATTACCTTTTCTTTTGCCAACAGCAGTCTTTGATGGGCCTCTTTTGTGCGCCTCTCAACATATTTAACCCTGCAGTATCAACAGTAGTTATCCATCCCATTAACTCTCCACGGCCTTGGTGTCTTTTTCTTCATCTCTAACGAGCTGCAGGAAGATTTATCTCTATTTCTCAAAACTACGCCTAGAATTTCTGAAAGCAATTTTTTTTCCCGGGTGCCCATTTAAGAAACAAACTTTAATGCCCATTACCTTGAAGCATTTGCGTGTTTACAACGATTGCTCAATATCCCTAAGGAATTTTGTAAATGTATTATTAAAATAACTCCCACACATTTTTAATTAATTTATCACAAACCAGAATTCGTTAAAATATTTAGGTTGGGGAACTTCTTGCAATAACAAAGAGTCGAACTTTCTTCAAGTATTTTTTAATATAATATCCAGTTTCTTTTAAAATGTGGAAGAATACTATTGTGGAGGAAAGAACTTTTAGCACAAAACTGTGAATTAAGTACCTAATATATGAAATACCTACATCTTCTGAACGAATAAGCCCATTTGCTTAACAATTAGCTTTAATGTAACTAAAAGTCGCCAATGTTTATGCAAAATAGGAGAAATAATTTCGCAAGACTTGTTCTTATTTCCTGAATATAAATTTCATTATAGTGTTATCAGAAGAGAATGATACAGCAGTTACACGTTTATGATATTTGTGCTTATGGAATCTGTTCAAAATATTAGTGAATTTCGGAATGACTACTGCAGTATGTAATTATAACTTATTTTATTTCATCTAAAAATAATTTCATATAAATATTGTATAATACTAATTAAATTATTATTGATTAAAATATATTTTCCCTGTAACATATTACGGATATTAGGAATTTGTTTAGCGGTAAAAACTCATGACTATACTCTCTATGTAAGTTGAGAATCATCGTTAACGCATCCAAGAAGATATGTGGGATCCCTTTATTATAAAAACTAGTACAATACCTACCTTAAAGAAATGCACAATAACCATAATAATAATTGTAAATAGTAAATTATTAATTCTACTATTAGATAGATAAAATAATAATTGCTTTATAGGTATTTATAAAGAATGATGTTTATAACATTTGAAATCATATTTTGTCACACTAAAGTGAATATATTTTATAATTTATATTGTATTTGAAAGGTATTCTATTTATTCGTAGTAAAATTGAGATGTAATACTTAAATCTCCCTCACAAGATACCTTAAGATTATTAAAAAGTGAGGAGAGGAACGAGTTAAAACTATTAATACTAATGTATTCTTAATTAATAAATTATTAAGAATACATCACCCATTCTGTAAGGTAGTGGTTCTTAGCCTGGAGTGTGCTAGAAAGCATATATAGGGATGAAGAGAGAAGATAAAAAAGATTTCCAGAGAGAAGTTTCTAAATTTTCGATGCAAACTGAGATGAATGGCGAAGAAATTATAGTTTCTTACTAACCAAAATTGTGATTTAGTTAAAGCTGTTGAAAAAAGATAAGCAGTACTTCGACTAGCCTACTTAGCATATATATTTAGCCACCTGAATGAATTAAACACATCAATGCAAGGATTTGGTAAGAACATAACAGCTAGTGAAAATGATCTTCATACACTACCTGACATTGAAAATGCAACACCCAGAAGGAGTGCGCAGAACTGGATGAAATTTACAGGGTAGACGCAGCACACCGAGATATGTAAATGATGCAAACTGCGCAGCTGTCCCGCGCACGGCGAGTGAAAAACCAGGGAAGGAACCTGCAAAAGTGGTCAGCTTCGCGCCGCTCTGTTTGCCAGGTAAATCAAGTTGCAATTTGTTTTTGTGTCTCAGAGGAAACTTCTAGTACCGGAGAATGCAAGGACGCCGCCAATCAAGACAGTTCCAGCAAACAGACGACTTCACGAGGGGTATGGTGATTGGCCTCAGAAGGGCAGGTTGGTCCATATGTCAAATCTCAGCAGATACCCTCCTACACGCGTCCACGGTGCACCGGTTGTGGCATAGATGGTTGGACCAAGGGAATGTGGCACGTTTGAGGGGTTCCTGTGCAGCCAGAGTGACGTCAGCACGCGTGGACCGACGCATCTGCCGGCAAGCATCGGCGGCCCCGCAAGCCACGTCTGTCGCCCTTTTGCAGCATGTGCAGGACACCCTTGATGCTCCCATATCGTCCAGGACCATTAGCCACCGATTGATCGCTGGCGGCCTGCACTCATGGCGCCCGTTGAGACGACTACCATTGACCCAACAGCACAGACGTCTCCGTTTGCAATGGTGTCGGGATAGAGCCACGTGGACGACGGAATGGCACAGGGTGGTGTTCTCAGACGAGTCACGCTTCTGTTTTAGCAATGACAGTCGCCGTGTACGAGTCTGGCGCCGACGTGGTTAAAGGGCCAATCCGGCCGCATCTGTGGAACGCCATACCGCGAGACAACGCGGTATAATGGTTTGGGGCGCCATCGCCTACGATAGCAGGTCACCTCTAGTCCGTATTCAGGGCACTATGACGGCCCAACGATACTTGGATGACGTGCTGCAGCCGGTGACACTACCTTTCCTTCAGGGGGTGCCCAATGCCATTTTCTAGCAGGATAACGCCCAGCAGCACACGGCACGCATCAGCCAACCTGCCCTGCTAGGTACCCAGGTGCTTCCCTGGCCAACTGTCTCCCCTGATCTCTCACCTATCGAACATTTATGGGACGTCATTGGACGTCGCTTGCATGCGTTGCCACCGGCACGTTCAGAAGACGAACTGTGGCAAATGGTTGACAGGGAATAGGCAGTCATCCCTCAGGACACCATCCGCACGCTCATTGCATCTGTACCTAGACGTGTTGCTGCCTGTATCGCCGCTCGCGGTGGTCCTAAAACCTACTGATCAGATGTTCTTGCTTCTCAGTGGCAAGGTGTATAATGTTGCAATAAAGATCTTATTGATCGTTGCTGTCTCTCTCTCTGTTTGCCAAATTTCATCACTTTCTGCCAACTCCTTCTTGGGGTTGCATTTTCAATGTCAGGTAGTGTATATTGAAAAACTAAAAATTTGGAAATGTCGAGTTGAAAATGATGTACATAGTTAGAACCTTATCCAAAGCTGGCAAAAGCAGCATTGCAGACACTTTTACCATTTTCCATCACCTATCTGTGTGAAATGGGATTTTCATCACTTTTGCACTTAAAAACAAAAGCCAGAAATCGCTTAAATGCAAGTGATGAATTACGTGTGGCTCTTTCAAAAAAGGAGTCTTTTTTCAAAAGTATTATTATGCATAAACAACAACGTAGCCATTAAAAATTGATAGATTGTTTTGAATGTATATGTAAATGTATGCGTTTATTTTTCAATAAATCAATTATCTTGCAATAGATGAAATTTCCTAAATAAAGAAATAGAAACACATTTTTCAAGGGGTGCGAGAACTTATTTTTAGATTCAAGGGGGTGCCGATCACTAAAAAGATTAAGAAACACCATTGTAAGGGAAGATAAGATAACATTTTCATATGTGACAAAACTTTTATATTAATCCTAATTAAAAATAATCTGAAATTATCTTTCTGTTTAATGATATCATAAAGTAATTAATGAATTACCTTAAACAACTGAGGTATTACTCGGTTTGGATTAGAGTATTGTAATACTTTCGATAGGGTATACATTATAATTCGAGTTTTTTTCCTTCAACTACCACATAAGATCTATAAAATTTGTATACTGCAAACGTAGTTGGATCAAGAGGAACAAGATATTTTTTGTAATTTTAATACGATAAATTTAGTAATTAATGTTTATGTCAGATCGGGACTGGAATATGGATCTATTAACATCTGAATTGCGAAATCATTTTGGTTTCATTCTTTGAGGCTCCAAAGGGACATTGCTTTAAACCTCCTGGTGGTTGTCTCTACGAGATACCTCGTCATTAGAAGAAAACTAACCAAACTTCTATCTCATCAGCATAAAAAAGTTGGCAATATCTTGATTACGAGATAACTCGTCATTAGCAAAATTGGCCAGATCTTGTTGGACGAGATATCTCGTCAAAACCACTTGCAGGGTTAATAATTTTTTTACAACCTCCTACAGAACAAAATTGATTCGCTCATTTTAGTTTTTTTTTCATTGAATTTAGCGTCCCCAAGTACTAGAAACTGCAAATTATTTTTTTGTTGAACCTTTATAAAAGAATGCATGTAGCAATTTTGTTGCAAATAGATTTTTCAAACTGTATAATTCTTCCTCAGAGGTTGATATATTTTCAATGATTTCAATTCAATAAGTAATCTGCTTCAATGAAGCATTTTGTTTAATCTCTTATCTAACTGTATCTGTGTATGTCTTTTATTTTGCATTTTTGGGTCATGTATTTTTTGTTCTATGTAATTGGATATTTTCGATAGAGAAACAACAATTAAATAAATAAATAATGAATAATGACAATTGCTCTGGAACACTTGCTCAAGACATGTTTAATCGAAGTACCTGAGAACACGTGTTCACGACATGTTTAATCGTTGTACCTGAGAACACGTGTTCACCTAATCAAACATTCAAATCACACTGACCATTCAGTACCACCTTGAAGAAAAAAAAAGGTAATAGCCTTCCAGTTTGTTCCGCTTTTATTCTAAACAGCGGCTGATGCAATGTTGCCATCGTATTGATCTTTGAATAATTAACATATTTAGTAAACAAAACACATTCGGTATTTTCAATGTTATTCAACTTTTTGATGAGGGTGGGGTGAGAAGATGACCTTAGGGAACCGGAGCTGGGCAGTTTGATCTTAGGGTAACCGGTGCTGGACTGTGGAATATGATTTTTTTTGCCGGTTCGAACTGTATATAAGCATTGCCGGACATAGGGGTATTATCGTCTGCTCCACAGATACTCCCAGAATTCAAGAATGATTGCCAAGGTAAGAATTCATATTTTGTAGAGTGCAGTCGAAGTAAAAATTTTAAATGTTTCATACATCATTTTACTGAGATCTATTTACGAAAACAGGAAAATTATACAGTGAAATTGCAAAAATAACTTCATAAAAGAAAATAAATATTAAATTGGATAGTAGATTTAAATTCGTTTTTGAAATATTATAAGGCTATTGGTGCAGTACAAACTAACGGTAATTTAAAATTAATTTTCAAAAAGCAAATGCGTTGATGTAATATCAAAAATGATCAATTCAAGGTAGTTTCTTCTTATTAATAGAATATTAAGTCATACAAGAAGTTATCAACTCTCGCTTAACTTTAAAAAAAAGTCTGGACAGTTCTATCTTCTGGTTTCTATAGTAATAATGGAACAAACAGGTCTTGAAATAATTATAAACTTTGAATAAGAAGTTTATCAGAATTGATTACAGTTTTTCAAAGCGTTATCAAAAATAAGTGGGACTTATCAACGCCTTTAATCTAAGCTAGCTGTTTCTTTTTTTATAAATTCTACTCATATTTTACCTAATTTTTTTGTGTTTTAGTAAAGCTTCCAAAAATTTTAAATGAAGTAAAAAGTCTTAAGTTAACTCTTTATTTTGCAAATCTATGCTTATTTAATTAAAAAGACAATGCAAATGCAGCATAAGCAGAAACATTTTTATGTACATGCGATCATACAATTGTGTGACATTATGGTTGTGTAATAAATATAGCAACTGGAATATTTAATATTATAACATAAAATTTTATTTTTACATAAAAAATACTTCCGTGGAAAGTACTTTTTCAATTCCAATTAAATTATTTCTGCCTTTTTATGTATGTATGTATCACTGCACAATTTTAGGTATAAATTTCTTGGTTTTTGAATAAAGTTATGAATTAATATGAAAATTTTCATTGGAATTGAAAAGTAAGCACATATTTGAAGTTGTAAATGAATTATTTCATTAAAGGCAATTTGCAAAATCACAAAATTTCCCTTTTTCTGCATGTTTTCCAAACATTATTCTGCAATCTTTAGTAGTATGCAAAATATTACCTTTTTCCTTTAAAATTAACATTAACTAGGAGAGTAGAATAATATTTATTTTCTTACTTATGAGGTTTTAAAGTTTCTAAATTTTCAGTTTTTCACTTTGTTTGAAGAAGGTACTCGTTAGTTTTGTTATAGTTTTAATTTCTGACCCAACCATCAAATTGATCATAATTATGAAACAGATTAGCTTCGTCAATATTTTTCTAACGACTAATATTTCTAATAATTTTCTGACTAATATTTCTAAACATTTTTAACCTTGTATTTCTTTGAATAGAATAGAATGTATAGCAGGAATTTATTCCCATCATTTGTAATTTTATATTTTAATATATCGTTCAATACAACCAAATATATCTGATCCAATAGAGCAATAATCTTATTCTCATCATTTATAATTTTCTAAATTTATCATATCCTTCAATAGAGCCATATGTATATGATCTAGTAGAGCAGGTATAGTTGATATACTTGTAGAGGCCCATTCCCATAATTTGTAATCTTCAAAATTTATCATATCCTTCAATATAACCGAATGTATCTTAGTAATAGAAAAAGATTCTATCCCCAAAATTGTGATTTTCCACCCTTAACATTACTTTCAATAGAACCGAATGTATCTGATCGAGTAGGCAAGAATTTATTCTCATCACATTTGTAATTTTCTAAATTTAATATGGTTATCAATAGAGCCATATTTATATAGTCTAGTAGAGCAGGAACTCATTTCCATCATTTGTAATCTTCAAAATTTAACATATCCTTCAATAAAACAGACTGTATCTCATGTAGTACAGAACGATTCTATCACTCATCATTTGTAATTTTCTTATCTGGATATATTCTTCAATAGAACCAAATGTATTTTATGTAGTAGAGCAGGTTCTGTCCCCTCATTTCAAATGTTCTAACCTTAATAATAATCCTTCCTAATAGCCTAATAATATATCCTTCAATGGAACCGAATAAATCTGATTCAGTAGAGTAGAAATCTATTCCCATCATTTATTTTATGATTTAATACGTTTATTGAATTGCCATTATTTAATGCCAATGGTCCCGTTTACAGGTTGCTCTCCTTTTCGCTGCTTTCGCAGCTGCCCAAGCTACAGGACTCATTGATGCCGGAATCGTGGGTCCTGGACTCCTGAATGCTGGACTCTTGGCTCCCACCGTTATCAGGACCGGATCAATTGTGAACATTCCCGGAGCAGTGACCACCGACAAAAGAATCATCGGAACCACCGGAGTACTGGCCGGAGCTCCCCTTCTCTCAAACGGTTTGATCGGAAATGGATTGATAGGAAATGGTTTGATTGGAAATGGTTTGATTGGAAATGGATTGATCGCCAATGGTTTGATCGGAAACGGTTTGATTGGAGCAGCTCCATTGGGAATCGGCAGTGGACTTATCGCCCCCCTGGGTCTGAGGAGTTCAGGAATCGTTGGAGCACCTGGTCTTGTCAAAACCATCTTGTAAATAATTTGGATTGAGACTTTAGTATAAATTATTCTGCTATCACGGATATATAATAAAATTTGACCCCAATTATTTAAAATTGTGCATGCGTTTTGATTTATGCTAAATACAACAACAAATATAAATATTTGATAATTTATAATATACAGCAGTTGCTTCAAGTGATTTAGATATTTAGCTTGGAAAAAATTTAGGCATATTTAAACAATTATTGATAGTGATTCATAGCCAAACAAATTTGTTTCATAAAAGGTTTGATGTACAGTCGTGAAAAAAAAACCGAACCACCCCCTCCTCATTCGAGCAATTTTAACAGTACAGAAAATTCAAAGACATCGTTTGACAGGAACTAACGTCTTCTATAAATTCAAATGCATAAAGTTTGCAAAAGAGACTGTCTTCATATTAAATTGAGCACCAACTTCATAATTTCTAATGGAAACCCCCATTTCTACACACAATTTCGAATCTATCAAAATTTAACTTCAGATACCAAATTTCATGTCATTAGGTCTTACCGTTTCGAAGTTATGAGTAGAGAAAGATTGGAGCTCCTAATGTTAAATCAGTTTATTAGACTTTTATGGATATCTTCCTAAATAATATTTTTATAGCGCTGATATTTTGTATCATGTTACTGTTAAACAACCCAAACAAAATCCACCTAATATTTTATTTTAAAAATAGTTTTAGTATGCAGTAATAATTATTAAATTAATGTTTGGAAAATTTATGAATCGGAACTTTACTATATTTTGATGGGAATCAATTCACAAGGACTTCTAATATGACCATGCAAAATTTCAGCTCATTCCAATCATTAGTTTTTGAGTTACATTAAATTTTCCTCATTATTGCGATTTTAGGGCGCAACCAAAAGTTTAAGAAACGTCTGACAAACCGCGGATAATAATTCTCGGACGCATGTAAACTTCGTTAACGCATGTAATTATCCAATCGTTTTCACTTTTTTCTCCGCGACTATACACTATAAACCACCAACAAAAACCTCAGCAAAGTTAAATAATTTTTTATCTCTTACACAGCATTGCAAATGAAAACGCTTTTAATAAATTCTTATTTAAACATATTATTTAGAATAAATATAATTATTCTCGGATCGTTTGCACCCACTGACAAATACGTTTGCAATAGTGTTCAAATTTGAAATTCCGGTAACTATAACTACACTTAATTTTGATCTACGAATAGCGATTTTCAATGTGCAGATGATCCTTGAAATTGACAGCAACTTTAGAATTGAATATCTCCGGATATAAAGATAATAGAGTCATGAAATGGTCATATTTAGACTAATTTAACAATGCCGAATCTGATTAACGCATCAAAACAGGATATTTCCGTTGGAAATTTTGTTGTTTGTGCAAAATTTGATATGAAGACGGCCCCTAATGAATTTTTTTTGCATTAGAATTTGTAGTAGACGTTATTCCCTGGAGAATGATATCTTTGAATTTACTCTACTATGAATAGTGCTCGAAATAAAGGGGATGGTTCGGTTTTTTCTCCGCGACTGTACAATATAAACCACCAACAAAAACCTCAGCAAAGTTAAATAATTTTTTATCTCTTACACAGCATTGCGAATGAAAACGCAGTTGATAAATTATTATTTAAACATATTATTCAGAACAGGTTCTTAAGTTCGGAAGCTTAAGTTTTCAAACTATTTTACTCACTCATTTATATAATTAATGTACAATTTCAATTATAATAGTGTATTGTTGCAATTTAAAGTGTAAATCTGTACAGCGTAAAAGAATACAAAATAATTTTTCTTTTAACTCTTGTTTGTTCCATCTAAAAGTGAAGCACACGTCTTTTTCTAAGAAATCATTTTATAGCAAATTTGTTTTAGGCATTGAAATCTAATATTCGAGTTCATCAGGAAACATTTTAATTCTAGGTTCCATTTACAAATAATTGAATTTTTTAACTTCCAATGCACAGGACAATATACAAACAGAATAGGAAATACAATACAACATAAACTACATATATATATATATATATATATATATATATATAGGTAGTTAATTAACGAAGGGAAAGATCTGAGTGTAATTATACCATGTAATTTTGAATCTATGCAGATGGGTAATAAGACAGTCATGCCCAGTTATGAGGCAAAAGGATGCCACTGCATTATGCGTGGTTTAAATCAGGTTTCATGAAATTTTGCTTGAAAAACTTTCCTTAACCGTATAGCTGGATTCGACGAGATATCTCTCCATCAAGATCTGACCAATTTTTCTAATTACGAAATATCTCACCAAAATAATGCTGATTTTTTTATGACAAGATCTGGTTAGTTTTCTTCTAATGACCAGATATCTCGTTCATAGATATCTTGTCAGTTTTGCTAATGACGAGATACCTTGTCGAGACAACCACCAGGCGGGTTAATGTGCTTTCAGTGTGGTTTCATGATATTGAAACCATCCAATTATTGAGATTTATGGGCAAATTCATAAGGTTTTTCTCTAGAGTTGAGATGACATAATCGGAAGTGTAAGATTTGTACCAAAATGGCACACTTATTTAAGCATGCTTACCTAAAATTCCAAGGTATATTATATAATTATTTCATACTTTTATTATATACAGTTCATTATTAAATATTATTGTATGTATATATACCATAAATTTTGTGTTGTAAAAAATGAAAAATTATACCGTAACTCTCCAAGAGATATCTCGTCTATCAAGCTATGACCAATTTTCTAATGACGAGATATCTCGTCATCATGAGATTGTCAGTTTTTTCATGATGACGAGATAAAGATCTGGTAAGTTTTCTTCTAATGACGAGATACCTCGTTCAGACAACCACAAGGTTAATGAGGGGTAAATGAGAAAGTACTGTGGAATAGTTTTAAATGACAGGTGATCAAATGACCCTGTGACAATTACTTGAATTCACCTTTGGTTATGAACAAAGTGTATAATTTCTATTTTTTACAAATATATTTGGTTACATCCATAGCTTCTGACAAAAAAGAGGTTCCTTTGAAAGTGCTCATTGTACTTTTATGGATAACTTACTCTCCAGATTATATTATGCTGGGTGTATTCCTCTCTTCTGTATCAGCAAAATCTTTTCCTTGTGTATGTTCGTTACTTGAAGTTGTCTGTCTTGTGTTTGACGCAGCTTGAACAAATATGGCCTTTTCGCCATAAAAGCACAATCCTCTCAATAACAAACACGCACGTCAAAATATACCATTTTGATTTAAAATTCCTTTGTGTGAGCTATTTCCTTTTTTATTGTTAATTCTTAAACTAATAGATCGCTTGCGAGTAATTTTTAAACTAATTTCGATAACAATATTAGTTTTGCTAACTAATATTAGTATTGCTAACTAACATTAAATTTCCCACTTTCCATGTTATACTTATTTTTGATGATCACAAAAGATTATGTAGCAAAATGCCTTTTTTAAGTGAGAGCAGATTCCTAAATAAATTAAACAAAGCAATCGATAGAATGTAGGAAGGGGGAATTTGACTATGAAGAAAATGAAACATGTTTCACTCAAACCTTTTATGAAACGCTGTCTGTTAGTATCAATATATGTACTTTTACTGACTGATGATCATGACCTATCCTCCAGCTGGTATTACCAGTCGTCCTTGAATTGATTCCCAACATAAAATGCTACAGTTCATTTACCTTTCACGTCTACACAGCAAAGTACTATAGAACGTTAAAGGTTTTAAAAATAATTTTTACCGCAATCCCTAGCGGATTTATGAGAGGTATACCAGGTGAGAACATTTTGAAACACGCGTCTGCTTTGTTCAGGAAAAGAGAGCAGGTCGAAAGTTTCACTTTCGTGATGCCTGGAGAACCGAATCAATTGGTTTTTATTCTTTATGAGATTTCTTTGCTATTTTAGAGGAAGATAAGAATCGCTTAGAACGGTACAAGCGCAACTTTCAGGCGTAGAATGCCTCTCCACGCGAAATGCAAGGTTAAGTTTTCTGAAAAAAAAAGAGAAACAAATCACTTCGTAGACTTCATCGTCTGTAAGTTCTATTTCATCGATACTACTTTCCGGAATGGTGACTCAGCGAAGAACCAACTGTAGTAATATCTTCTTTTCGACACGAATAAGTTTGAACTTTGATGAGTTTAATGATGCACTTCGTAAAAAGAAAATACGTTATTGTTGTTAGATACACATTGTTATTTATCACATTGCACACTCGATGCTATGAGAAGAATTTTTTGGCGAGCTAAATATAGGTGGCGGTAGTGAACCTGCGGCAATACATATTTCCTGTAGATATTCTGAAAGTACCTTCACTTTGTTTTTCGAATACAATTTCAGCATGTTGCCAATATGCATTCCAAAGAATGAGTTATGAGAACCCTCCAAGTGGTTTCGACGAGAAATCTCGTCCATCAAGATCTGACCAATTTTGTTAATGACGAGGTATGTCGTCATCAAGATGTTCTCAATTTTTTATGATGACATGACCAAGATTTGCTTAGTTTTCTTCGAATGACGAGATATTTAGCCCTCAAGATCTGGTCAGTTTTGTTAATGACGAGATACCGCGTCATTAACAAAGCTTACCTAGTCATTAACTCGTGGAGACAACCACCAGGAAGGTAAATATATAATAGTTGATTTGTAAACACTAATTAGATTAACCAAAAAATGTTACAAAACGGCCAAAAGCTACATTTTAAGGTTACCCTGTTGTGCATCACGCGAGAGTATTGGACAGAAGTAAAATCTCGCAGACCGTCTGGTTTATTTGCGTGCACTGAAAATCCTCTAATATGTTACGTATTTACATTATACGTTTGATACTTGCGAACTAATTGTGGAAAAGGGGAAAGTCCGAAAAAGGGAAACTTTTAACTGCAGGCAAATTTAGAATTCCATTCCTCTCCGGTGGAATTCCATTGCTCTCCATCCATGAGAGGCATTTCTCGTCATTCTAAGTGTTTTTGTGGCTGAGTGTTTTGTAGCTGAGCCTGGTTCTTGTACGTATTTCGGAAGTGACGTCACTTAGCTTGTTTTTCGAATACTGTTTCAGCACTCGCCAATAGAAACTACAAAGGTAGGTTTGTATTTTAATTAACATCATACTGGGCAACACAACGGGCTATTGATGACGGTCCGGGATCAATCCCAAAGGGAAAGATCCGAGGACAACACTACGTAATTTTGAACAACGATCAGATGACCCGCAACGCCTGATCTGGCACTCCACTCTCCAAATTTCCACACCACGCCAACGTGAGGACATTTTAGACCACGACAAATATAACGTGAACCAGCCCCCTTTGTACACGACGGTCTTTTGGTTGGATTTGAACTCGCAACCCTCTGGTTGCTAATCCGCTACTCTTCCGACAGGGCCACCGTGGCCCAGGAATTACAAAGGATGAATTCTAAATTGATTTTTGATAGGAAACAGATCAACGATAGTTAAATTAAACGCAAAATGTCACCTAAAGAGCGATAAATTATATTTTAAAGTAGCACCGATATGCATCGTGAGAGAGCATTTTGGATAACAGCAAGTAAAATCTCCGTCTTCCGTCTGGTTTGTTTACTAACAATGAAAATTCTCCTCATAGGAAGTTGTTATAAAGTTAAAGCATTTGTACGCAGCAAATTGGGCTAAATTCGACTTGTAGCTCGATTAAGACCATATATTTCAGAACTTCTATTTCAGCAGTAAGAGGAAACACTTGTTTTATTGTTCTGAACTATTTTGACAAAAAAGACGCTATTTAAGTCACGTATCATACTTTGTATAAATTTATTTCTGTGTTCAATGTCTAACCGAGTTGCTTAATTTGTTGACAAGAAAAAAAGTTCGATATTTTTGATAAAATTATTGAAATTGTATTATTGGTTGCATTGAAAGATATTGATTGTTGTATTGGAGCACTGAGTCTATCATTCATTATCCCGCTCTGATTCCCTAATTTCCTAGAAACTATAAGATTCAAACTTCATAAAACTTTTAATTTATTTTTATTCTTAGACTTTTTCAAATCAAATTCGAATTAAAAATGTAGTGTTGAATGATAGTGAGACAAATAGGAATGGACAAATGGTTCGTTGTAATTATGACTTAAAATCTGAAAAGTAGCTTCTTCATTCAACTTTGATTTTGCGTGAAAACATTTGTGTCAAAAAAAACTTCTTTCAAAATCTCTTGTGTCTAATTAATAATTTTGTACTTTGATAATTTGAATTAACTCTATATTAACATTTATTAAAATTTTTTAACAAAAACTGTTTGAATTTAAAGAAATGAATCCTAAGGTGAACGAATACCCCGTTGTGTTGCTCCAGTGAGACCACCTACCTAAGGTAAACGGAAGAATATATCGAACATAAATCATCTATACATTTGGTACCAAAAAATCTACTGGAAGTGTAAAATTTCATGGGATATAATAGCTTAAAAAACTTTAAAATATTATTGAAACATAAATTAAGTAAAATTACAGGAAATAAACAAAAAATTGAAAAGGGATGACCATACTGCTTTATTTTAAAAAGTTCAAAGCAATTACTTGTGATTTAAAAATAACAAACACACTATCCTATAATTTAATATCGTATTTATTTGAACTTTTGTAAAATGTAAGACGAATTTGAAAATTACATACAATAGCAGGTTATGATAAAATGATTTATAGAACATTGTGTATGCTTTTAAAATTCAGCATATTTTATTGACAAGATGTTAAGATTCAACATACTAGCTCTGATGTAACTTGAATTTTCCCTGGTTGCTTCAATTTCTCAATACAAGGTCAGTATGTTGACTCACCATACACATTACACCTGAAATAAGCCTTCCGATTTCGAAAGAATTCGTTTCACAGAGTGATATACTTTTCTTCTGACTCAAAACAGGAGGAAAAATTAATCATTCTCTTTGTCCAATTTTGAAAAAAGAAGATTTCGCTAAGCTAGAGGAAGTGTATTCAGTCAATCATGAAACTGAACTCACGCAGGGAAAATTCTTTCACGGATACCAGTATGACGTATACAGAACACAAATAACAGATTACGTAACGAGTCAAAATTCTCTTTTTCAAAGTTGTGGGTTTTGTCTGATTGCAACAGGAAAAAGTTTAAGGATATGTGTTGCGTCATATTTTGAAATATTTACAGCAATGAACTTCGAATTGAATTAACCCCCTCTATGGTTGTTTCGACGAGGTATCTCGTCGTTAGCAAGACTGGTCAAATATTGGTGAACGAGGTATCTCTCTCGCGCGCGTCATTAGAAAAACTGACCTGTCTTTATCTAGTTATGAAGAAAACGGCGATATCTTTATCATTCGAAATCCAATATACAAGGTTATATCAAAAAGTAAGGTGAATTTGTCTCTAAAACTCAGAGTTTTTTGTGTAGCTAATTAATTTTTTTATATGTTGCAAGTACCAAGGTGATAGAAGTGTGACACGGCTTGTAGTAACTTCTACGTCAACCCGTCTGGTGCTTAGAGCAAATCAAAGATGGCGCATCGACTTGAGCATTACTCCAAGGAGGAGGTGTCATTCGTTTTTTATGGGCCAAGGGGAAAAAACATGTGATATTCATCGTGAATTGTTGGAAGTCTATGGAGAGAGTGTTATGTCGCAGAAACAAGTGTATGTGTGGTGTAACGACACGAATGTGGCTGTCGTCGATGCCATGATTCGTGAAGATAGAAGAGTGAGGTTGCATGATATTGCAAATGCATTGAATACCTCATATGGTTCAATGAGCAGTATCGAAGTGGGAAATTCTTGGCCATCCTCCGTATAGCCCTGATTTAGCCCTTTCGGATTACCATTTGTTTGGCCCCCTGAAGAAACACCTCCGTGCGCAGCGTTTCCATATACTGGAAGAGGCACAACAGGCTACATTTACCTGGATAGGGAACCTGGAGCAAGATTTCTTTGAAAAGGGCATGGATGATTTGGTGCCACATTGGAATAAATGTTTAGACCACTGTGGTTCCTTTGTCGAATGATAGTGTGATACGATTTGTCAAACATAATAAATTTTTATATATTTATCTCTGCACGTTTTTCTGTCAATCAAAAATTCACCTTACTTTTTGATACTCCTTTGTATATTATTGATGAAGAGACACCTCGTCATTAGCAAAATTGGTTAGACTTTGGTGAACGAGATTTCTCGCCGGAATCAATCTGAGGGTTAAAAGGTTAATGTTAAGGAATGTAATTTTGCATTTCATGCTTCGAAAAATAAAAGTAGGTACAAAAGAATCCAAAAATAGTTATAATTGCGAATTTCATAAAATGTTTCATTCAACTTTTTCGGTTTTATTAAAATATGTAAATATGGAGTATGTATATATAAAGAACAGGAATTAAACCGAAAGTGTTCAAAAATGTTTCTAAAAAAGGATAAAAGCCATCTAAATGTGCTTAAAACCAAATTGACTAAAAATATTAATAGTTGTTACTTTTCCCAAAAAAGTCATGTTTTCTCATTAGAATTATATTTAAGTCACCAAGAAGGTGAGACGTCTCCAAAATTTTCTCATAATTCGTATGAATGCAATGATAGTTTAGTCAATTTAAAGGAATAGCAGTGCACACAGTAAATGAATGTGTCCATTATTTACCGATATTTAAACATGCAATGATTAAATGTTTTGACTTGTTTTGTTTCACACAAACATTTGATAAAAAATAAACCCAAAGGTGATTATTTCAAGTAATTCTCGCTTGTTTATACAGCCTTTTTCCGTTTGTATTTATCCGTTTGACTTTTTTGTGATGCCTTGGTGCAACCACAAATTGTAAAAATTCAACATCTTAAACTCAATGAGACAGCCAAATGCGGAGAATGTAATATCTGACATCATTGAATAGTCTGCATGAATTATCTTTCCAACAGAGCATTTTTCAATAAATGAATGATGAAGATGCTTGAGTTTGAAATCTGCTAATAACGAAATAAGTCTTGGTACAATAATTAGCAGGATTACCCAGTGAATATTTGTCCCTGAGTTCCATAAAAACAAGCTTTAAGTGCTATTATTTCTTTAAAAGTTGATTTATTAGTTATTCGGTTTTTACATTTGCAAATCGCCCGACAATTTCAGTTCTTATTTTTTTATAATCTCCTTTTAATTTCTGTTAAAAGAGTGTTTATGGTTGATAAACTGTCTTCAAATCAAATTCTAGCAAAATTCTGTACAATTTAAATACAAAATTCTGCTAATGTCTCTGTTCCGCAGAAACAAATCGAGTTTACCGTATGAAAAATGTGTTTATTCTTATGTTTGTGAATTTAAGTATGCTTCAAAGTTTAATACTATGCTCAATTACCACGAAACCCACAAGCTTTTCGCCAATGTGTATCAAAATCACGTTAAGAATCTGGTTTAAACAGAACTCTCTCTTTCTTTTCGATAAATCTTATGATTGTATGTGGCGACATCTTTTGGGTAAAATGGTAGTAAATCTTTCCAGTTTCATAATTATCAAACACTCTGAACAAAGTGATTTGTCATTGCCACAGAACACAAGTGTAAAAAGTGTATATAAAATCCAAGAGCAAAGAACGGCTGTTTTGTAAGGTGTTTCCTTTTTAATTGTGAAATTTATGAATTTGTAGTGGCGACATCTTGTAGAAAAAAATACTAATAATAATTATTTACTTGTTTTTTTTTCGAAATTATATTTTCCATTGTGCGCATAATTAATTTTAATACAACTATTAATAAATTATTTTTTTAGTTTTCTTTATCAGGGGTTTAAAAATTGAGCGTGCTTGTTATGTTACATCAATTAACAAAAGTAAAACTCATAACTGGTTGAGTAGTTTATTTTGTAACATTTGCTTTCGAGAGTACATTGTCTGGATTAGTGGTTTCATAATTAGAATAAATTTAATGCCAATATATATATGCTGAATCATATATGCCTAACTGTACACCGTCCTTATTTGTAAACATATATTAATCTATACCATACCCTTATGTGACTCTTCCTTGTGTATGTTTCCCTGCATTTCGGGTATTTTCTTAGCTTTTCGTGAAACACTGATTTGTCTGGTAAGTGATTCACATTCAATCAAGTTTTGTTGTACACTTTTTTAAGGATCTCAATTTGCAAATATCTATGGTGAAAAGTTAAGTGGAATACTGACGTATTAAAAAACTAGAACTGAAATTTTAATTAGTTTTGGATTTGTGCTTCAATTTCAAAACTAAAAATATTCATGTTCTGATATTGTGGCAGATTTTCTTGGATCTACTTTAACATAATTTTAAACAATTCAAACAGCGACTCCACTTTATTTTCGAATTGAATGTTTGTGGTTTATCTTTCAAAAGCAAATTCTTGGGGGGAAATGTATCTGTACTTGCATATGCACATTGTTTGAGTGATTTGTAACTCATATTTCAACTTGTAACCATACATATTTTATATGAATAATAGTAATAATTAGGTAGTTTAAGTGAATTTGAAAATATCCTTTTATCCCCCTATGAAAGGGAATGAATGTTTATAATGAAATCAAACAAAAATAATAAGAGCAAACATTACCGCGCAATCTTTTAAAATGCTGTACAAATTCCTTAAAAGGGTTATATTTGTAACCAACTAACAGTATTGTTTATTGCTTTTATTATTGTATTTACTGCTGGTTATTTGAACGTAAAGATTGTTTTTCTCTTACTGAAATGATTGGTATAATTTTACACAGAATATGTGTATGATTTATAAAACTGTAGTATTCGGTGTTCAATTATTCTTATTAAGACCTGCTCAATCATGGTAACTTACGGTATGGATTAAATAAAAGGTAACAAGGTGACCAGGTAACATGCACTAGAAGATGAGTTATTGCTGCAGCAATTTTATTAATTAATAAATTTTCTTTGTACACGAAGTTGTTGAAATGTCACACATAGTAATAACGAAAAAATAGAAACTAGAAGAAAAGAAATAATTAAATTACACAAAATACTAAAGAATTTGCGCGCATATTAGGCAAACACCCCAAGCGACCATTACGGTCACTGCAACGTCCTAGCAGTGGGAGGAAGAGCTGTCAATACGATCATGTCCACAAAGAACTAGCATTTCTGCGTGGCAAATCACAATGAGAAGGGGTATAATAATCTTAGATGAGAGTTCAATGCAAAGATCTTTCGTCAGATGCTTGTCTGGATTTCCTGTTTCATACGCCAAATTCAATTTCGAACCACAAGATGTTTTACATGGCTGACTTATCTAGACTTCCAGCGGCACTAACTATCTTTGAACCCTACCTGTACACATTTATAAACAAGAACATCCATTAGACATTGTAATCGTCAACAAAAATACAAATAAATACAAATGCACAGAGAATAAAAGTTAATAAAATTTTAAAATTTATTGAAACTTCAACGATGAGATGTCCAAGAATACTTTTCACGGCCCCAATCGGTTTTACATAGAAAAGCTGATGGTCCGATCGAAATTAGAAGAAATGAGGCGCTAGATCTCAATAATGAGATAGATGATATTTTAAATGTTTGTTTATATCAAGTTAGGAAATTTATTAAACTTATTTTTGAGTTTATATTTGAGTACATGCATGAATGATTAAAAGAAAAATAAACAGTTTTAAAGTCCGCTTCTTCGTTCTTTGTGTTTACGAGGTCTTGACTTAGGTGCATTCCTGCTGTCTTCATTTGCAATTGGACTGGTTAATTCAAAAGTATCAGCCTAGAAACGAAAGTAAACATTGTTAAAAAATATCTAATACTTTACTTCAGCTATGATAGTAATTATAGGCATTTTTATATGTAAAGTTGAACCAGATATACCAAAGAATAATTGCCAACTAATAGAAAGTTTTACCCTCTACAAGATAACAAACTAAAGAATACTTGCTAAAAATTCTTAAAAATAGGCTAACCAACCTTCAAAACTGATAGTCGCAGTGGGAAAGAGTATATTATGCTGTTATTTATTCTAATTTAAAATTGAAGTAACTTATTTGCTTTTCTTGACTATATGCTTAAGTACCCGATTCCATCCATTAGTTGCTTATATTTTTAACGTTGAGGGCATTTTAAATAAGAATCTATTAGAAAACGAAACAATCTCTTTTTACCGCTTTGACTATTATGGGTATTTCTTATGCACTTACTAGATCTACATTAGAAGTTTGAGTGATTTAACCACAGAAATTACAATCTAAGTGTTTTGCTTAAAATAAGTACATTTTTCTTCGTAAATTTCAAGGTGCAGTTTGTTTCCTACAAAGTTTCAATTCATTAAAATTTTTGATAGGTTAAATAAATTTCTCCCATCCCTTTGAAACCAATTTATTTCTTTACTCCAAGCTCAATTCCTGAACCAGAAAACTTAACTTAAACTAGAATACATTAATGTATTGTTAAGCAGATTGTGTAAAATTTATTTCACCCACAGTATTCAAATCCAAATCAGACGCAAATCCTCGTCGTGATGATATAATCTAAAATGAAAACGTGTGTTAAAGACCTATCACTTACTGTAATCATGCTGGCGAGTTCAGCGGACACGCATCTCTGACAGGCGCTCTTGCCTACGCCATCCTCAGTTGCCAAACACTCGCAGCACATTCCCCAGTCTGGTGTACTCATGGCCGAGGTCCTTACAACGAGCCTAGCTAGGACATCGATGAACTTCTTGTTGGTGTTCTTCTTGGTCTCGGTAAGGAATTGCGAGTCGAAACTGGTACCGTTCACTTCAAACGCCAGAGGAATGCAGACATCTTTGGGAATCTTGAGCTGTGCCAACAGATCGCCATCTCCAGAGAGTCGTGTGTCCTTGACGTCCTTGAGAGTGTAGGCGAATTTCTTGTCCACACCTGTAGGGAAATTTAACTCATTTTTGAAAAGGTTCACATTCAGGTTACTTTGAATAGTTTCACCGTATTTACCTCTTCATTACCAGAATACGCCTTTGGATACACTCATGATAACTTTTTTACTCCTCCAAATCCTTAAAGCATATTCATTAATTCCTGACCCCATAAATATCCTCATGTTCTGGGCCCATGGGTGTATTGTCCGCAAATGGGTAGCGTGCGCATTTGAGGGCATTAACCCATTAGGCCTTATTTTTTAAAAATAATGTAAAAATGATTTTGTTGTTGAAATAAGAAAGATACTAGCTATACTGTTTGAATAAGAATGATGTGTAACAACTCAAATGCCATGTTTAGATTGTTTTGATGGAAAGATTATTCACGTTTTGCTTAAAAATACAATGCTCTCTAGAACGCGAATAGCGCTCTAGGTGATTGTTTTGAGTTCAAAATGAGTATATTTGGTACGAAATATTCAGATATTTTAAAACAGTATCTTTTAGATGTTTGTTAACTTAAGAATGATAGTTCTTATTGATTATATTGCAATCTGACACACTGTTTTTTTTTAAATATTATAATAAGTGATTTTCGTACTGATTCAAACATTTAGCTTTTCAGTTTCAGATAATTGATTTCCAGAAAAAAGTGTTCTCTCTCACCCATTGGAATAATTCTATATGAACATACGATCAACATAAATTCGGGGTAGTTTCTTAGATTAAGCATTATTAAATTAATTATGCTTAAAATTCTTCCTTGGACTTACCGATTACTCTTCGCGCCTTAGAGTTCTTGTTTGCAATTTTCATTTCGAATTTCTGTTCCATCAACAGGTGAAGAGTGATATCCCCATCCAAAAGAGTTCGTAGCATTTCACTGTATTCAGCCTAGAAAATGTAGACATTTCCATGTAAGTTGAAATAGAAACATTAATTATCTTCGAAGCACAGCGAGGGAAAAGCAGGACGTACTGCCTAGCTATATTATGATTGAAGCAATTGTTACTAACCTTAAGTTCTTCAGATTTGCAGGTAGAGCATTTCATCAGAATGAAGCTCTTAGTAGTTCCAGGCCTGTAGGTAAGTGAAGCGGCGAACCTGATTGCTTCCAGGATGTTAATGGGACCATCTCCATATTGCAGACTCTGCAATGCCGAATCCAGAGACCTGAGGGGTCCCGATTCTCTACCATCCATGGTGTGAATGTGAGGATTGGCATGAACCTCGTCCCCACCGAATGCGACCACACTGTATCTGACATCTCTGTATCCCTTCTGCCTGTAGTTATCCTCGATGCTCTGAGCCAGCTTTGAAAGATATTTGACACGTTCCTTGTTACACTGCTTTTCCTCCACCAAGAAGACAACGTCGGCTGCGGTTACCTTACCGTCACGGGGGAACTGTATGGCATCACCTTCTTTCATGTAAGATCCGTCTTGCTTCTCACAACGCACTATAAAATATACAGCAACCGTAAGAGAAAGTATGATGCAAGCGGGTGCATCTCACTCAAACTACATTGGCGTGTAAAACTCGGAAAATGCACCTATTTTTAATCCTCCTGGTGATTGTCACACAATGAGGTATCTTGTCATTATCAAAATCGACCATATCTTGTTGAACGAGATATCTCATCATTAGAAGAAAAAATTATCACGATCATTAGAAGAAAACTGATCAGATCTCGATCTCATCATCATTAAAATATTGGCAATGTCTTGATGACGAGATAACTCGATATTAGCAAAATTGATCAGATCTTGATGGACGAGATATCTCGTCGAAATCATTTGGAGGGTTAAAGGCTGCAAAAAAGTTGCAACGAAGTGACGGACTGTGACATACTGTTTACTATCTTTTGCACGACAGTATGTAAATACCTAAGGTGACTGACCACTGAATTGCTTAAGCTAATCAAGTATTACTATATCGATTCATTTTAGAAAATGAAAACTTGTATATTAACTACAAACAAAAAATATTCAATATTCCTCTAAGAAAAAATACTTACTAGAATTACAATTTTTACCCTATAAAAGTTACAACCGAGTGATTCTTTTATTCCGTTTATTATAAAATTTGGAATTTACAAAAAAATATATTCTCGAGGGTTTGAGACAAAAAAAATTAGATATTTTTTTTACTTCAAACACTCAAGAATATCTTATTTCCTTTCCTTTCTTAGAATATCTCATTTCTTTTCCTTAAGATTCCTTTATATAGGTTTTATTTGAAATGTATGATTTTTAAGGCGGTAATAAGCATGTTTTTTCGATACATATTCTTTAAATGCAACATTAGTTAAATGTTCCTTTCATAAAATACAAAAATTAAGAAAAACGCATTTCTTTCTCTCTAATCCGACAGTAAAATGGAAAACATCAAGGTACAAGTATTCAGCGTCATAATGCCTGGAATTGGGATATAATGAGCATTTGATAATCTTACGTGTCTTGTGTGTTTACATTTTTACTTTATTGCTTGATGCAATATGGGGATCTGAAATTTGGCATCTTACCACAATGTTTGGGCATTTTAACAGCTACACCTTCGGCCTTGCACTCAACGAAGTAAGCAGCCGCTGATTCGCAGATAGCATCTTCGTGGTCATTCTCGTGAACAGCTGCTAAGTCCCTGATGCACATATTCAGGTAAGTCTCCGGATTAACCTATCCAAAAGTAAGGAGGGAATTTAATTCAACAAGTTTATGTGTTAAGTTCTTGAAAACGAATTTGCTCGAATTAAAATTAGGTAAATGTATTTTGAATTACATAAATACAGTAATGAAAACTGATGGTCAAAAAATACCGAGTGTGTAATATTGTAAATTACTATACCCACATTTAAATTATTCTAAATTTGCTATAGAAATTATTCCATCGACAAAAACGTTATATGATTAAGAGCATGTTCGCATTGCTCCTGAAATGAGAGAATTAATTTGAAAAAAAATGAATACTTTGGGGTATTACAGTATAAGAGAGCAGAATATTACGCTAAATATTAGAAATAAAATATTCTTTTATGTGAATTTTATTAGGTCTGAGGTTAGAACACATCAGGATAGATACCGGTTGCAAAGTAATTTAATGGAAATTAGTTAAATAATTAATGATCAAGTTACATTTAAGGTATATCAGTTTTTCAATTTGTTTACCACGCTATCTATATAAATAAAAATGTAATGTTCGTTTGTTCCTAACGCAAAATCTCCCAAAATTTGTCACCAATTGCCTTGAAATTTTGCCACAACGTTGCATTCGAATACGCGCATGTTTTAGTCTACTTAGCTATATAAATAAAAATGTAACGCCAGTAGAAACTGGTAAAAAGTTCCTAATTAAATTGATTCTGGCCGCAATCAGATCCCAAAATCACATTGCCTTAGCACTTGCGTCGTCCGGAATAGCTGCGACTTTGATACCAGGTGGAAGAACTGCTCATTCCGCTTTGAAATTGCCATTTGACATACAATTCATTGAATCCCCCACGTGTAACATTTTCAAAGCATCCAGCATGGGAAAAGTATTCAAAAAATGCAAACTTATCGTTTGGGATGAATGCACAATGGCAATCTTTCTTTTCAATTTAACCAGATGAGCCACAGTAACGCGTGGCCCGGTACAGCTAGTATTATATAAATGAAAGTATCACAGAATTTAGTAAATGCTTATTGTGTAAAAATTTCTTTATTCAATTTTATAATTTAAGTCCTCTTTAAGCAATTTGCTCTTAAATTGAGATTCAATTCTCAAGCCTTTTAATACTATTTTTGAACCTTATTCTCACTCACTTGTTTGAAGCATGGTCTGTACTGAGAAGTGGATTTCTCGAAGAGATCTCTGCACTTTTTCTGCACTCTGTAATCGTTGCTCGGCAGAGTTGCGAAGTTTTCAGATTGGCAAACTCCCTGTCCTACTTCCCAGGATCCAACGAAGCTTTCGACATCTCCCATGACATAGCGGGCAGGGGTCATCATGTCCAGGCTGGGTTCATAGTTGAAAGTGCCGAAGAGGCCAGCGGTCTTTCCAAAATAGAATCCAGACAGAGACACGCTGCAGTAGTTGTGGATGAAATTGCACACCACGGAGAAACCTTAAGAAATGTATGGAGTTATGAAGGAGAATTTGTATGGTAAGTACAAAAGAACTAAAGCACTACGAAACACTCAAGTCAAATTTCTGTCACATTTTAAAATAACGTGAGCACCAAATGAAATGTCATAATAATGGTTCTAAAATAGGTGGACATTCCACGTAATCACATTCAAGTAATTTTAAATACTACTACTTTTGAAGCTGTTTTTAAGATCTGAGTTAAAATGCATTTTAGTCTTCCTTTCTTTTCTATTTTTGAAAGGCTTTTTAAAACTTTTATGTTGTGGTGAACATAGCCAGCACTACAAAATTTAACTTGCAATAGAGTAGTATTACATATAGGAATGTAACCTATCTTTATAATGAGTACTTTTTGGTAGACAAAGTTACACTGTCTTTCAAGTCTTGAAAAATCCAAAAAGGATTAAAAACGAAAGAATACAGAGAAACATCCATTGTTGAGAATTCTGCAGATGCGCATATATGAAAGAGTGTTTCTTCTTCATAGAATTACATGCATCAATCAGATTACATGTTTTGTGCACTAATATTAATCGAGTAAACATTATCACCCCGTAAAATATCAATACCTTCTTACTACAAAAATTTTAGTTGAAAGGATGTGTGTGTAGTGTCAATAGAGTAAATGAAGTCTAACTGCTTAGGGAAGAAAGAGTGTATACCTTTCTTTTCGTTTTCAACTCTGATGTTTGATCCTTCTCTGATCATAACAGTGTCTTTAATTTGAATGGGGAGCTCTGCCTTTGTGTCGTCTAGAGTTATTTTGTAATCGTTTCCGATGTCCACCTTCCTTCCGTCGACCAAGATGGTGAGCGATCGCCTCATGTGGTCTTCTGTTCCGTAGTTGACAATGGCGGTGAAGTTACCATCCACGAAATCTCGGGCCAGAAGGTAGCTGCACTTTCCTGCGAAATCGTACGAAAGCTTGTCGAAAGTGATGAAGTGCTGGTTTCCAGATATCAAAGCATGAGCTGCAAGGAAAATAGATTCTTCAAACACTTGAGCTAAATTTATTGCTGAAGAAATGTTAGATAGATGCTAAAAGATCGTGAAAAGCTTTTTAAAGGATAATTATTTATTTTAAAATTTTTATTAAAAATTGTCTAAGTGTTAGTATTTTCTCAATAATAGCCCAAACAAATCATTTTACTCTTTGCTTTATAACATTAACTCTCCAAGTGGTTTCGACAAAATTTCTCGTCGATCAAAATCTGACCAATTTTGCCCATGATCAGGTATCTTGTTTCCAAGATATTGTCGATTTTTTTATGATCACGAGCTCAAGATCTGGTCAGTTTTGCTAATGACGAGATACCTCGTCGAGACAACCACTAGGAGGGTTTATATCAATGCATTATTATTAAATGAAAGTGTAAAAGATTCTTCCAAACATCATAAGTATTTTTAATTTTCTCCCAGAACAACAAATTTAGGTTTTATCCTGGGTATCCTGTATACAAGTAGTATGAAATATCAGTTATTTTAATTTCGTGATAGCAATATATATTACTGATTTTTCTGCAAGATACAAACTATTATACTTAAAACATCTTGAGTTTATTATTGTAAAATGATATAAGAGAATATCGTAAATATTAGAAAAACGAGAAAAATTAAAAACCGTAAGCCAAATCTCGATAAAAGATGCGTCTTAATTACTTTCTTTAAAAGTTCGAAAATTATAAATGTATTTACATGCAGACATTCCATTTGTTTATAGGCTCTAATTGCAAGACATTTCGTTGTTTTTGTGCAATGCTAATTTTATTTAAAAAATAAGATTTGTTTGGATAGAAAAATTGTTAAAATATCTTAAAACCCTTTTCTATATTCCATATATTGTACTCTCTGAAGCCGCCATATTAAACTAAATGCACTAAATAAACTAACTACGTACCACTGAAGGCTGGTAGCCAATAGCTTGGTGTGAAATATTTCACAACTTTGTAATAGTAGTCCCAAATGCAGAAATCTGCGTAATATTCTGCAGCGAAGTGACTAGCACTCATCATCTTCTGGTATTCTGGGTAGCTCTGGAAATCGAAAACCTCAACGAGGCTGTTGCGAGTAGCTGGTAGGCTGAATTCCAAAGATATTACTCCTCTTTGAGGAGCGAAATCGTATTTGGCACCAGCTTTGGTTTGATAGAATTCTGACAAATATTCTTGAGCCGAGTTGAGAGCCATTGTCTTGGCGTAGTTAGAAGCAGTTTCGGCAACGTTGACTACCACTACATCCAGTCCAAGGTTGTGATATATTTCCACACTCTGAAATGGATAGAGATATAAATTAAATACGACGTTATATAAATGCTGAATGGCAAATAATATTACGAAAAATGGAGAACACGATTCTGGTCTCTCATAAGCCACTTTTAGTTTTCATTTTTAGGCGGGATTATTACTTGCTATTATCATTATATGGTTATATGAACATTTCTATAATACAGTTGTTTCTCAGAGGGAAAGTTCAAACTCGGTTTGTCGTAATACTTAAGTCGTAACTTTCAACTAAAACTCAAAACAAAATTAATGGTCAGAACTAAAGTAGTCCTTGTGTCAGCCTTACTCGTTTAATTTGATTTTAAATCAAATCCTAGAATGTGCACTGTTTACACAAAAGCAACATGTCGTTCTAAGCTGTATCATTATACGCTGTTAGATTTTTCATGAAATAAGTTCCATTGTGATCTTTTTAAGTCATAAACTGCTTACGGCAGCAACAGATAATTTCTAATGAGTTTATAAAATATTTGTTTCCTTATTTGGACCCATTTTGTCACCAGAAAGAATTAGCAAGATGGTAAAGTTTAAGAAAAATTTTATCCTACAGTTGTACCTTAAATGTACCATATATTTCTAGAAAACGAGCCCACTGTAAATAAATGAATTACCTTTCTCAGAGCAGAGTTGGCCATATCAGTCATGTAGTCTACTGTAGGGTGATTGAGAATGTTATCCATCAGCTGAACGTCATAAATTCTATTCAAAAACGCTTGTGCTGTAAGGGTGTATTCATAATCTCGAAAAGCCTTGATAGTATTCATAACACTTTTAGCGTAGTTCTTCAATGCTACATAGTAAGAGTTGGACAAGATGGAATCTGACACGGCGGTAGTAAATCCTGTGAAGGCAACCCAAATTAGAGAACTGTAGAAGGCAATTACTTAAAATTAAGTCGTTCAATCCTAACATGTGAGAATCAAAAAATAATCATGAAGTAAATCATGGAAAAGTAAAGTAGTACCAGGTTGCAAAATAAATTATGAATTAATGCAACAAAGAAAGCTTTTTTGTAATTAAAATTATAAAGTATTCAAAGATCAAAAAGCTCATATGCAATGTCTCAAAAGCGGGAATTTTTTAAAAAGGAAAGATAGAATCTTTAAGAAAAACTACTCATTTTTCTAAATATGATGTTTAAATGACATCATATTTAGATAACATAACTTACATTAGCTTACGCATCATTTTGGAAAACAACAGATCTTGATAAAATACTGGTCATTCAAGATGAATACCAAGCTAATTAAAAAAATTACAGCCAGCTTTTCAACTTTTTCATGCACTTGTCAGAAACTCGCTATGCTTAAACAGCCGCATAAAACTACATCGATGTATTCAAATATTAACTACATTAAATCACGCATTTCAAAAAATACTCACCATTGATAGCATATCTGATTCTGTCTGCTGTATGTTTGATGTAGTAGTACCCATCGATAAAGCTCGGTGCGTGAGATCGAACCCACTTGTCGAGTTTCAAGATCATCCTGTCTGCCCAGAACTGAAGTTTCACGTAGGAGCGTTCAGCAAAATCATTCATTTTCTCTACTAAGATCACTGCTTGTTCGTACAATACTTTTCGGGCGTATATAAAATCTCTGCGTATCTTCCATGACAAATTGTAATAAACTTGCTGGAAATAATATCCGAAGTCCGCACATGCATAGTAGATTGTGTAGCATACATTTTCCAATTGTTCCATAGTGATGTTGTACAGAACTTGGCAACCAAGTGAGATTCCAATGGCTACATCCCTATGAAAAAATAATTTTCATATAGGCACAATCGTTTGCAAATAAAAAGGAATAATCCAATTTATAAGTGAAGAAACAGCTTGCTTTTTGTTACTATGTGAATTTTAGATGGCCTGTTTAGGAAATTATTACCATAGAGTGTTTAGCATTTTAGCTACAGTATTACCTGACCGTGGTTCAAAATTACGAGGTGTTGTCGTCGGTTCTTACCTATCCGGTGTGATCCCGGACTGCCGCCAATTATTGTATTTTTCCAGTGTAATGTAAATTCTACTACCTACTATCCATGATTTCCTTGACCACTTTCAAAAACAGCTATTCTTTCGTTTCAGTAATCCGAATTTATAATATTCAATTCGGTGACCAATAACTCTTGCGATCTGTATGCTGCCTTCTAGATCGAAAGGTTTCTGGTTCGAATTCGGTGTAGAGCATGAATGTTTGTCCGACTGGAATGAATGTGGGATCTCTCTATAAACGATTCCAAAATGTGTGATATGTATATGAGGTGTAACCTACACCTCGTGGTACAACAGGGTAACTCAAAGTGGCTTACAAATCCTCCCTTGTAGTGCCATGAATGTGTAATTCTCAATTGGTCGGGCATTTGAAAAAATATTATATATATATATGTATTTGATTCCTCCACTGTACCTTTTAGAAACTGTATTCAGGTTATTATCGCTGGTGTTAGTTTGTAGTTCTCTGCATAAATTCGTACAGGTATTCATTTGTTTTGGAATTTCTGTTTGAAATTAATTACGTATTATATAACAAAATTTGTATTTAACTTCTTTATCAACTCATACGAAATACTTATCCATACTTCAGTATTTATATTTTTATACGCAGTTTAATTGTTCTATGGGATTATTCCTGTTACTTTGCTGACATGCTAAATTCGGAATCGTAATAAGTAGCACTACTTTCCTATTGTATTTAGCTACAACTATAATAATAATAGATTTTATACTTTTAATAAACTACTACAGCTGAAAATAAAAAAGAAAATGCGTTGTTTGCGAATGTATTTTTTATTATACTAACTTGGCAACTTGTTTCACTACTTGGATTTCGGCAACTATATCCCTCATGTAGAATTCGTTCCTGGTATACATCCTCCAAAAGGCATCGTTGGCGTGACTTACATCCCTTTGGATCTCAACCATTCCATTCTTCATGTCGTCAACGAAGGGAGTCAGAAGATCAGCCATTGCTCGTGATGTAAGTGATACTCGAGTTGACCATTCCTGAGAGAAGATAGAAGCCCAAGAGGTGTAGCCGGCCTTAGCTGATCTGATCAAATACCTTAGAGTTTCACCTGTATTGATCTGAAGTTTAAAAAGGATAGCATTAAAATTTAGAGGTATGCAAATGAATATACAATTATTATGAATATACCATTATTTTAAACTTAAAAGTGATTAACAATGCATCTTTACTACGTGAGTCCGGAGCTATTTGCTCCGATCTCGCGGTGTCTACTACAATCTAAAAACAGCGAGAGAGTGTTGTAGGGTAAAAGCAACACTACGATACTCTAAAATCTCGCGACGTTTAGAGGGTTAAGAAACTATATTTTAATACTTTTCTATCTTACTAACTTTTTAATACTTTTTCTACCTTACTAATACGTTTGTACTTACACGAAGATCTTCCCACAGATTTGGTCTCCAGTTCAACTTTGATTTCAAAACCTTTGTTTCTTCCAATCCCAAGAAAAGGTTTACATCACTCACAAATTGCCCTTGATTGCTATGTGAGATCTTAATACTTGCTGATTCTTTGGGGAAAGAAGCGCTGAGCTGCAATCCTGAATTTTCTGGGGAAAATAATTTTGTGTTAACCAATCAGATTCAGAAATTATTGGAAATATCTTATCATGAATTTTCATTTCTCAATGTATTTTCCTTCCTAAAATTTGCTATACTTGAATAGCTTTCAGTAAAAGTGAAGAAATATTTACCAGTGTTCATGATGCTGACGTCTAGGGCTCTATTGCGCCTGCTGTATTGAACATGTGCGGTCAAATCTTTCTGTTCGTTTATTTTCTTTTGTAGATTTATGTCATATTCACCATTTCGTCCACTAACTTGTCCCGAAAGGCTCATTTGATCATCGTTAGATCGCATCTGAAACGGTAGATATTTAAGTATTGTGGTGTTTATGAACAAAAAGGATTCAAGAGGTCCAGAACTGAACTTTGAATTTAATGAATATTTAAAAACTTTTAACGGCATGGAAATTAAAGGTAAGAAATATATGATTAATTAAGCAATAGCTATTTTAAAAGTAAACTTACTCGCACAGACACAAACATTAAGAACGTCCTTATTCATAATGAATATGTGAATAAGCTCAAATAGTAATACAAAATAATTTATCAAACTTTTAACTTCTAAATACCAGCCATCCATTCTTTTCACAATAAATATTTCTTAAAAATTATGTTGAACCAAGTATTCCTTTATAATAATTTACATAGATTGCTATTCATCTGTATAGCGCATATTCATTTTTCATGCTCTTATAAGTAGAAATACTCACAATTATAATACTATAGTTTCTTTAAAATAAACTCAAAAACACCACCAAAATAATTCTAATTTGAGCCGTGACTCTTAGATTAATAATTACCTGCATAACAATTCGTATGACACTACCTCGTTTATCCATGATATATATTTTATAGTTCGTTAGCCTACCTGTATACTTCAAGAGCTTTATATATATTTCGCGGTTTCAAATGGAGGTAAAAAATTGTGCTGTTTTTGATTTATTATGTTATTGAAGTGAACTTAACATACAACTTCAGGAAGGAATTAGTAACTAAAGAGAAATGTATGTTTCTAAACTTTATTTCATTAATATGAGTGAAAACATTATTTCATTAACATGAGTTGCATTACGAAAGTTTGGACTTTAGGTTGCAAATGGCAGAGAGAGTAACTCGAAAAGCAAGTGTTTGTGATGACGAAATAAATAACGTTGAAGTGACACTCACCAGGAGATCAATCTCCTGCCTTAGCTTCATGATTTTCAATTTCAACTCCCTGACATTTTGAGCTTGCAGGCGGTCTAGACTGTTAAGACGTACGTATGCTGAGGATTCCAGTTTGCTGTCCATCAGTTCGGCTGTTCCCCGAATGTCCATCCTACTTGCCGGATGTCTGAGGGTCAGTTCACTCTTGTAGTGGCTTTCTCTGGAGCTTCTCGACAAGTCGTTGGCCTTGACTTCTAGCACTAGGTTGTGGTGACGTTCACGAGAGTAGTGAAGTTCGCTCTTCAGAAGGAATTCAGATGGTCCATAGGTGATGACATTGGTTTGAACGATATCCTGAAATTAGAAACATAATATTTTATACTCTCTATCATTCCGAGGAAGCATTTAGGATGTTTAACCTTAGGCTTGTTTCTATATAATGCAAAGTAAACTGAAATTAGGTTTTCATAAAAAGCAAAACTATGTTAAGTTTAAGAAATCAGTTTTGATCTTCGTCGACAAATTTGCGATTTGGGAAATTTCTCTAAAAATAAAGTATACGATACAAAATAATTATTTTGCTCTATAATATACTGAACTTTATGGATTATTAAGTTTCCCATTGATTTACCGAGTCTTATTTACTTAAGTAGGTATCTGCAAAGTATTAAAGGCAGTCGTACAAGCTGACTAATAATTTGTTTAATAAATAAGTTTATATGAAAAAGTACCAATTATTTTAAAAGAAAAATTATTCCGAGTGTTTAAACTACTAAATTTGCATCAGTTAATCAAGGCGTTGTTTTTGAGGCTGAAAAAGCGTGAATTTAATGGTTATTTAAAAAAAGCACAAGCATCGTAAGCGGAATTCTTACCTTTGATAGTTTCGGATGCTCCATGACTATTTGCAGTTTATGCGATGTCTGTTTTCCTGTACTGATGTCTGCATGTACGAGTCCGATTGCCATGTGTTTTTCCAAAGAGCGGGATGCATCCCAATAGAAGTCTACACCACCTGATCGGGCTCGGCTTGTCTTTGTGAAGTTTCCTTTCAACATCAAAGATCGTAATGGAGTGTCCAACCTAGTCCACAGTTCTTGTCCTGTCTCAGTGTTCGACAGTTTGAAATCGTAAGAAATCCTCTTCTCTGCCCGCTCATCCCAACTGAATGCTGCGGCATGCAGAATCTGCCTAGACTCCCACTGGTGGGATGTTCTGAAAGATACAACTCTGGAGAAGTAATTTGATCTGAAATTGATCTCTCGGCCATACGCCAATTGCTTGCTATCTGCTGTCACAGTCAGAGGCAAGGCTGGTACATCTAGCACAATGTGAGAGGATTTCTCACCGAAGTGGATGACTTCCATTTTAAACTGCTTGGCACGGTTGTAGTCCAGTTCTACACTGTCTTCAATGTTTGTGTATTTCTTCACACGACTGTAAGAAAGCTTTACATCTCTGAGCTTCGAATAGGGACATCCTATTTGAACGGATCCCTTAAGTCCATCTCTCTGAATGCGGTGGCTCACTTTCAAAAATCCTCTTCGCCCATCCTTCGTATACTCAACATTGGTAGACAGGTGGTTGGAGCTGAGTTGTTGTTGAATGCTACCTTGGACATTTCTGTAATGGTAGAAACTTGTTTCCACCTGGAAGTCAAGAGCGAAATTGCCGATGCTTTCGTACGACATGGTCGAATTCCAACTGTATCTACCGTTAGAGGGACCGTTGTACGTGGCCGCTAGAAGGTGTTGACTTCCAGATTTGCCATATGCGCCACCAATGGTGTATGTTTGTGAACTGGGTGTAATGAGGCTGAAAGATATATCCCTTTTATCGGAGCTGCGCTCCAAACGTCCCGTTGCACTCCATTTCTCGTTGTTGATCTCTACTTCACCTCTTCCGGAAACTCTGGATCTGCCGATGCCGTATTGACCATAGACAACGTATTTACTTTGAGGAAGAGTAAAGGTGATTCTGGAATCCGCACTGGAGTAGTCCAAGTTGTAATGTACGTTTCCCAATAATTGTATGGATCTGTAATTTCTGAGTGGTAGACGCAGCATCAAAGAAATCTCATCAGATCCTTCGGTTCTGCTCAGCTTAGAGGTTGCACCTAGAGATGGAAGACTGGGGTTGGAAGTTTCCAGCTGGAAGTTGCAATCGATGTTCTGGAATCTGTCGTTTCGGAATCGTCCATCTAAACGCACCATTTTCAAAGCTTCAAAGGGAGTGTTGATGGTAAGGAAAGCTTCGACATTTTGTGACCTATAACCAAAGGATTACATCTATAAATAAGGAACTGTAAACAATTTTTATACTTAATATGTTTTAAGTAAATTAATGATAACTGCTCTTCGGAACAATTATTCATTCGTATACATTTTATTTCAAACACATTATTATAACATTATTATATTTAAAGACTGAATTCAGAGCAAAAATGCTTAAAATATTTCAAAAGAAATTTGGTAATTGAAAAAACTACATCCATTAAGAGAATAAAATTAATAGTTATTATGAGTAATGAAAGTTTTAGAAGCAAGGAGATTGAAAAATTAAATTTTTCTGACAGAAAGACAAAAATGGTGATGCATTTGCCAATAAAACAATTTATAGAAAATCGTTCTTACCCTTCGTTCTTCATTTTTCCAGCAATTCGAACTTCTTGTCTAGGAGTGGAGACTGATAACATCATATCCATCGATTTGTAGTCGTTGTTCTTAAGCGTACAAGTGATAGTGAAAGGATTGAGGTATGAAACGGCAGGACACTCGATTTTCAGTTGTGCAAATTTCTCCCCATCGTAGTTCTTCAGGCTTCCTGTGATACTGTGAGATGAGACAGGAGTTGAAATTGAAAACGCAGCCTCAATATCCCTGTTATTGCTGTTTATGTATTTAGCTTGTGATTCTAAGGTCGATGAAGACAAAAGTCCGCTGTCAATCTTCACATTCGTCGAAATTTGATTTCCTTTGTTTTCGTACTTGGCCGTAATCTGGTGGTTTGAGCTTGGTACAGAGAAGCTGATTTCGCCTTCTAGAACTTTGTCGTTTCGGCGTCGGTTGAATTTGACTAATACTTCTGACTTCCTTTCTGGCAAGAGTGGACTCTCCATTTCCAACTGAGCGTCCAGGTTTCTTCCATTGTATTTATATTGACCGTTAAGGTAGTGAACGTTTCCAAGAATTTCCGCGGATGCTTCCATAGTTATTCTTTGTGGGTCATCATATTTGGACTTTACAGACAGAATAGCTTTTCGTGAAGATAAGGCAGTTGATTTTGCTTTTGCTTCAAAATTCAGTTTTTTCTCATCTTGCACAAATTCCATTTCTATTTCATGACTGAATGAGGCAGAACTTGTTGAAATTTTAGCTTTAGCGTTGCTCCATTGTATGATATTTACTTCAATGTTCGACGACATTTTCTTGAAAGTCATGAATGGAGCTTCAATTTCAAGTGATACAACCAATGGTCTGAAATGGCTGTTGGATAATTGGCCTTTAACGCTGACTGTTTTGAGAGGAGTTTCAACTTTCAGATTAATCAAATCACCAGAGTCGTCACTTTTGTACTCACCGTAAGCATCAAAACTGCGAAGGAATTCGAATGGTGTAACTATATTTATTCGGCCCTCCAAGAACTGATTCCTGTCATTTCTCAGGGAACTATCAAAGCTAAGAAGTTTGAAACCCTCAAATGGCGTGTTCAGTTTCATTTTAGCTTCATAAAACTGACCCAGTTTCTTGTTCAAAAGGAGATGGACGTCAGCTTCTTTGTCTTCCCATTTGAGTGTCGATAGCAATTCATGCATCTCAGATGTAGAATCAACACTTAGAATCAATTGCACCTCCTGGAAGGGAGAAATTTGGGTATTGAAATTAACTTGCATCTCTGCTAAATGAGCACCACCGTATTTTCCACTCGCAGATCCCTGAAACAAAGTTTCTTGATTTAAGGTTGCTTTGATTTCAGCTTCGTATATTCCTGATTTGGCTTTGTATTTAGTAAACAACCTCATTGAGTTTTCGAAAGGACTTTGAATTTTCAAATTAATCTCTCCGTTGCCACGGCTGTTATAAAAGTCTCCATTAACTGTAATCTTTTTATCGCTTGCCCATTGCAAAGAGATTTCGGAAGTTAGTTTCGAGTTTTCATAGCTTCCACTGGCATCCATAGTAATCTTTTCATATCCGGTCATCAGAACTTCTACATTTCCCTTTGCTGAGGATTTATTAAGTTCGTATTGAGCTATTGCCTTATATTTGTTCACCCTGTTCCACTCAGCGGCCACTTCACCCTTCAATCCGGTTCTGAAACTGCTGTATTTTACCGAACTGCTCAATTCTCTCAAGCCACTGAAGGGGGTGCTGAGTTCAGCACTTATTTCAGCCGAGTTGCTGCGAACCGCTGTTCTGCCTTCAAAAGTGATTTTACGGATTCCTCTTTCATAACTTATGACCAAAGCATTCACTGGAGAAGCGTTTTCGTATTTTGTAGATAAACTAACGCTGTTGAAGTCATCAAAGGGTGTTGTCAGGAGTGCGTCAAGTTGTGTCAAACGTCGCGAATGCAAGAATTTACCCTTTGCAGCGATTGATTTCCTGTTGTTTACATCCCATAAAAAGGAAGCTTCAGCTTCTTTATGAGGACCTGTCATGTCGTATTTGACAACAGCTGAGTAAAACTCGTAACCTCGGAATGGACTTGTGAATTCCACCTGAGAATGCATGCTTTGCCATTGGTAGTTTTTAACATCGCAGCTAAGGGTCATCTTGTTTCGACGGTCCCATACAAGGGAGAGGATGCCCTTGTGCTCCATGTCTAGGCATTCAATGCTGGATTTTAATTCCATATCTCTAAAGGATCTGAATGGAGTGGTAATTTTTAAAACAGCTTCTTTAAGGAAAGTTTTATCAAGATACTGAGCAGTGAGATGCAGTTTCTTAGTCGTATCCCACAGAACATAGCTGTTGTGCTCTAACTGTCGTCCATTGCTGGCTTGTACAATCGAAATCTTTCCGTTGGGGAGTCCTGAAGTAGATGTCAGTTCAAGGGTTGTTTCAAAATTCATTTTGTCTCTTATATTCAACTTATGTCTCAAGGATCCGCTCAGCTTATTCATGTTTGCTTGAATCTTGGAAAAATATTCGTATCCTCTTTGGTTATGCGTGAATTCTGTCTTCAGCTCTTCATAGCCTCCAAAGGGTGTATTAACAGTTGCGGAAATTTCGATGTTTCGGGAGTTGTATCCGGATTCCATAGATCCTGTTAGAAGAACAGTCAATCTATCATCTCCATAGGATGTATCAAGAGAGCTTCTAAGTTTCGAATTTTGGAATTTATGTACCAAGTCAATCGAAACTCTTTGAGAATTCTTCATGTATCTTGGGACATGTCCAATTACAATAGCATTGACTTCTATGTCATTCAGATTGATAATCTTTCCTTGAGAGTTGAAAGAAGCAGTTGATCTATAGGGCATCTGTGTATCTACATTAATTTTGTATGAATTTGGGTTCATTTCCAAAGATGTAGAAATCTGAACATTTTCGTAATTGCGGAACGGACTCGTGAAGATGAATTTGCCTTCCACGTTCTTGCTGTTCATTTGGTTTCTCTTCGATATGCTGAAGGATGTCGTGATCTTATTCCTGTTCCAGCTCATTTCGGAATCTGTATTTACAGTAACACCGTCGTTGCTATACGTCACTTTCATTGCTGTATTTTCGTATCCTCTGAAGGGAGAAGAACCTTCGAAACTGACGGTACAGATTCTTCGTCGACCATTCAGTTCATGGTTACTTTCTGCAACGAATGAGAGTCGTTTTGAAGGAGACCATTGAACTGCTCCGCTCGTCTTGTAATTATAACCAGCATACGAATGATTGATTTCTCCAGAAAGATCCCGAGCATATGAGAATGGAGTACTGACTTTTATGGATCCCCTGAGTAAGGACGCTTCCCTGGAACCAGTTAATTCATACATAATCCTTTTGTCCATTCCCCACTTTATTTCAGCCTTTTTAGTAAGCTCTCTTGAATTGTGATGATGTGATACTGTGATGAACATTTCTTCAAATCCTTCATACGAAGTTTGCACTTTTGCAGTTGTTTCAATTAACAGATCCCCTCTGTTGAGAGAGTACTTGCCAGAGGATGACAAAGTAATGTCATTTCCCTTTGGTAATAAGGTGGACAATTCACTGTTCCATTGTTGGTTTGTGAAAAGATGCGTGATGCTAAGGCTGACGTTTTCGAATCCGTAGTATGGAGTAGTTATTTCGATGTGATTGTTGAATTGTTGTCTAGCTCTGTTCAATAGAACATTCATGGATAATACACCGGATACTTTCTCTGTAGGAGACCACTCAAGATCAAATTTATTGTTTGTTTTCCACTGAGAACTGAACAAATTGCCCTGAAGACTGGTACTTAAAAGTCCCGTCACAGTTCTTCGCCGTACCTGCATAGAAACCTTTGCATCGTATCCTTCGCTTTGAGGTCGCAGTTCTCCGTTAATAGCAAAACGTTTGCTGGTATCTCTATCTGCGTCCCAATACGTTTCGAATGAGCCGAACTTCAAAGATTCTCCCATCTTGCATTCAAGTTTGGCAGTAGCTCTGTGACGATTGGGCATTTTCAGCTCCACGTTGCCATTGAACCTATCTTTTACGTAATTGGTGGATACTTCCATTCCGTAGATATCGTTCCTGAGGTTCAACTGTCCTGACATTCGGTGGTTAAGTCCGTTACCTGCTGTAATATCCATCTTAGCCCGATATTTCCTCCCGCGCATATTGAGATCGGCGAATGCTGCCAATTGGCCCCGATGGTATCCCGCTGTCGAGCTGAAGGTAATGGGATTAGATGAAGGAAGACTCAAGCTTCCCTCTACTTCGTACTTCACACGAGATCCATCACTCTTGTCTTTGTAATGAACTACTGCTCCAACTTGTCTTCCTTGTTGCCATTGACAGGTTACAGCACCTCTGTATTCGTTCCGACCAGATTGGCTCAGTTCTGCTTGAAGGGCTGCATCGCGACCTGGGTATTTTACTTTGACATCGCCAGATACACCGAGATTACCTGTGGCCATTTTGAATTGAACTTCAGTGCCTACTTCTTTCTTTGTATCATACTGGATCTGGAGCTGGTTCTTGAGAGAGTGATCCGTATTCTCGTGGTTCATCTTCAGAGCGTAATCTATGTTCTTCTCAGGGTATGCCAAGCTTATGGAAGCATCTACTTTGTTGTTGGTCAGGCTTCCTTCGTACCTAAGAATTTCTTGCAGTTTGATAGTGTGCACACGGCTTCTTGCACCGTCTCCAAGCGATATCGATACAGTGTTCTCGATGTGACCTGTTGTTTTCATCGTTTCGAACTGAAGCTCTGTGTTCCACTCGGGAAGAACGGATGCCTGGATGTTTAATAGTCCAGTGTATTTGGTCAGTGCATTGGCTGACAAGTTTCGTACCTTTCCGATGATATTTAACTTGTTCATTTTACCCTCCAAAATTCGATAATCAGCTGTCAATCTGGAAGACATGCTGTCACCGAGTTGAGCGTAACCTTTCACCGTGCCATCCAGAGGAAAGCTGTTAAGACTCATTTCAATGTCGTAGCGCTCTCGTTTTCCCATTTCCATGTTAACTATAAACAAAACATAATACCATTTATTAAGGCATGGATAATTTATTTTCACTGTTTAATGCACGATAAATTTAGACAGGGAGCACTTTTATTGCGTAGCTCAATGTTATTGCTTTTCTATATTCTCGAATTTAAATGTGATTATAAAATCAGAATAATAAAAAAATTAAAAAATGAAGATTCTACTTTATTATATGCTTGGTCAAGAAATGAATTTAATAAGGCAGTTTCATAAACATAAAATTGGGTAAACTTGATAATATTTTGGTAATTGAAAAAGACTCAAAAAATTATTTACTTTGAATATGTGTTTGTAATTGAATAATATTAAAGTGATAATTCAGAGTGAATTATCCATAAAGATCTATGTAAACAGACATATTTATACAATCATGCTTTTGAGTCTAAAATTAAAAATTGCCTAAACATAAGTTATTTTGCTACTTTTCCGCTAATCTTTAGATTTAAAATATCATAATTTGTTTTTATAAGGGAACATTTGGTTCAAATATGCACAAACTATCTAAATTATTTCGTTATTAATATTTTTATATATATCTGCATGTTTTTAGTCAATAAAACCTGGTTTTTCTTAACCCTCCAAGTGGTTTCGACTAGATCTGTCGTTCATGAAGATCTGAACAATTTTGCTAAGACGAGATATCGTGTCATCAAGATATTGCAAATTTTTTTTATTATGACGAGATCAAGATCTGGTCAGTTTTTTCTAATGACGAGATACCTTGTCCATTGAGATATGGTCAGTTTGCTAATGACGAGATACTTTGTCGAGACAACCACCAGGATGATTAAGAATGTGTTTATAAGGCGAGTAAGTTTCATTAATCATGTTTATTGACTTACCTTTTGCTAATATTGGCTTTTCGGTGAGGTCTTCTACCTTTAACTGTGCGGTGTATTTCTGGCCGTATTTCAAGTCAGCAGATCCAGTCACTGCGACAAATCGTTTACTGGGTAATTTGATTTCTAGAGATGGTGTGTAGATTGTAGAGCTCTTATCCGTTTTGATTCCAAGTTCAGATTGAAATGAAAAGTAATCCTTCTCGTCAACAGTCACACTGAAGTCTAGTTTCTTCTGAGAGTCGCTGTTTACCAATTTTACTGAAAGAAAATATTAACATATTTATACTTAACAATTGCTGAACGGGTTTAATATATTCATTATATTAAGATATTAACTATTAATACAGGAAATACTAACGGAAGATGCTAAATTTCAAATAAGTATGTGCTGTCGACAAATAAAAATTGACTGTATTTAAGACTGCCATTAAATACTAAACATGTATTGAAACTTCAGATTAAGAAATGAAATGTTACAAAATAGTAAATTTAAAATTCTTATTTATTAGTTTCTGGAGTTAAAATATTGTAATCATAAAAATAAGTAAATGAAATAAATATTTCAACCATTACATATAATATAAATCGCACTTGCATAGTAGACTTTAAGATAATTTATCAATTTTCCAAAAGTTCAAAAAATTTCCGATATTAATTTTTAAAAATTATATATGACACAATTTTCAATGTACTGAGAAATCTTTTTATTGAAATAGCGTATGTTTTAAATAAATTGAAGGAAAGAGGGAAAATTGAAAGCTTCAGAGATGTAACAAACGAGTTAATTAATTGTCTATGCTATAATAAACTATTCAGCAGCATTTAGATAAACATATTTTATACCTATTTTATTTAGTAGCAAACGTTTACCGTGTTAAAATGTAGCAACCAATAGGTTCTCCCAGCTTAAAATCTAGCCATAGCTTTCACAGTAAAAATTAAAAAATCCATTGTTTTTATTGCAATCAAGTTCCAGTTTTACAAGGCATTTATAAAACCGTTTTCATTTCAAATTTGCGTTGGGCTTTCTGTCTAATGTTATTTCTCTACTTCATATTGATCGAAATGTGATGCTATAAAACTTAAATCAAATTAAGAGAAAATAAGTGATAATGCTCACCATTGGCACCAACTTTTTTCACAGGAGTCTTCACCTTCAGTGTGGCAGTGTGGTCATTCTGATTAAGATACAATTCCATCTTTACATCTCTGTCAACCTTCGATTCTGGTGTATTGAAAGATAAAACTCCGTGCTTGGAAATGCCACCGTTTTTCTGGAAGAAGTCATTTAATACATTCTATCAATTTGTTACATAACCGAAATAATATAATTAAAGCATAAAGAATGTAGCAATCTAAGTTCCTTTAGCGAGGCATTTTTACCCCTGTAAATGTGTTTCTCTATGTAGCAAGTGATTAAATTTCACACATCTCGATTGGTTGTTTGATTCCATCGCTTCAATTCTACAAAATAATTTATTTATTTTTAAGATAAAGACTACTTACCGTTTCAGTCAACCATTGAGCATCAAAATTATAGCTCTTCAGTGAGGGATCAGTTTTCTCAATGAAAAGATTCAAACGTGCTGGGCCGTTCAAAGGATGTAGTGGTGAATTGACTCGGTATGGTGGAACTTCCAATTCAGAGCAAAACTTGACACCCAATACCCTAGTCGTTGATTTTCCTGTACAGCTCTTAAGGTGTGTACCAGCTTTATCGTCCGATGTTTTCTCTTTCTCTTCCAGACCATGTACCAAGTACAATTTGCTCCTAAGAAAATTTATGCAAAATTCATTTGACGTTTTACATTTTTAAATCCATCACATTTTATTAAAACAAAAACCTCAATCGATGAGTTTGAACTCATATTTTCAAGCTTGCACTCTTTAAAGGAGATATAAATTAAAAAGAAATCGTGGGTTTCCATTGTTAATATGAATAGTAAAACCACTTACTGAATGTTGAAGACATCGATTCTGTCTTTTGGCATGTTCAACTGCACCTTCACTACTTCACCGTTTCGCACTTGCATTTTGCCGTCCAATACGGAAGAAGAATGCATTGTGCTAACAACACGCATTCCAGATCGAGCCACATTGCCTGCATCCACCGTTAGAAGACTGGCAATTTCAATTGCACCACTGAAATCACCAATAAAAATCCGAATTAGAACGAAATCACAACAGAGCATTTTACAAATACCACAAAAGTCATAAATTAGGGTTCGTATTGCTTTGACCACCAACTAACGTCTCCCTGGAGCAACATAACGGGCTATTGGTGAAGGTCCGGGATCAATCCCGAAGGGAGAGATCCAAGTACATCTCTTAATTTTGAACTACGGTCAGGTGACGAGGTCAACACCTAAGCTGGCAACCCACTCTCCAATCCCCACACCATGCCAACGTGAGGATAATTGAGGCCAATGACAGATTTCATATGAAACCAGCCCCCATGTACCCGACAGTCTTTGGTTGAACCAGGTTTCAGACTCACAATTTTTTTACCAATTTTGTTTATGACGAGATAGCTCGTCATCAACATTTTATCGATTTTTTATGACAAGATCAGTATATTATCATTTTTTTCTTAGGATGAGATATTTCGTCTATCAGGATCTTATCAGTTTCTTTTCTTAGGACTCTGAATCAGTATCTAGTCAGTTTTCTGCTAATGACGAGATAACACGTCGAGGCAACCACCAGAAGGGTTAATGCAAAATAAATGATGTTCTGATAATTGTTGCGTTTATCACATTTTTAAAAATTTAAATACATACATAGACACTTTGAGGTAAACTTGACTGACCTAGGTTCGATGTGTCCAAAAACATCAACATGTTCGAAAGATTTTACATCAAATTTTCCTCCAATCTTAAGACCAACGCTGGCTGTTCCGTTAAGGGCAATCTTAAGCGGCAATCCGCTAGTCATAGGGATGGTAAATGTAGTGTCTATAAACGTGAAACTTCTTGAATATTCTCTGTCCTTTTCTTCGGCCAATCGTGTCACAATGTCCACCAAGTTAATTTCCGCTGTGCCGTCTTCATTCGTCTTAAACTGGTCGTACCACATTGAAGTTCCAAAGACTTTGACATCAAGGGATCCGTATGGTTGTTGCTGGTTTCGGAGGTGAGTCTTAAACTATTAACAAACAGAAATAGAAATTTGAGTGGTTATATAATATTAGTTGCATATAGTACCAATCTTTAAATAGACCATTTTGGAACTATAATAAAATTTTAAATCTTACCTGATTGTCGATGGTGGTCAATTTATTGTTATCCAGAGAGCGTTTTTCTCTCATCAATTTGGCAACATTTTTCTGAGGGAAGTACCCGTTGGGACCGAAAAAGTTTTCTGCTACACGTTCCAAGCCTTCCATGCGACCATCAATCTAAACACATTAAAAAAAAGGAATGAGTAAAGAACGTAGCATGCTTTTCCTGATACAGAAATAAAAAAATCACAGTTTTGTTGTATTTTTGTTAGATACATTTTAATGACATATTAAGTAGTGTGGAAAAGCATTATATTTGGTATAAATAAATTTAGACACAAAATTTTGTGATAAAATTATATTCTTATATATTTTTGACGAAGGAAAGAACTGGATTATTCTGGAACATTAAGTACTTAGTTCCTTGTATGATTAATCTTATTATTTAGAATCATACTTATTAAGAACTTATAAATATTAAACAAAGAGAAAGCCTTTGATATTTTATGTCATATTTAATAAGGAATTTTTATACTAAACGTAATCGTTTGACTTTGTAATCAAAAGACGTTTTATACAAAGCTTAACGAAGCTTTATTGAGTTTGAAAGTTAATTGATTATTCAAATTATGATAGCTTTAATGAATCAAGTATTGCAAAACTATGAATTTTTAGTCTTTCATTGCTCATAATCTTTGAAATTTAGACCATTTTTGCAAAATCAAACACGAAATAAAACTAACGCATCATTAGAATTCACTACAAGAAAATTACTATCCTTACCTTTCGAAATTTATCTGGATTTTATGTAAGCGTCGGTACCAAGAAACATGGCTGTATTAAATTTTTTCGTATTTGTGTTCCTTTGCTGTTACTTATCTCACTCGGCATAGATAAAAAATAACATTAACGCAAGAGACTTGAGGCCTTCTAAAACCAGCTCAAGATGGTGAATAAACTGGCCTGAGGGACAATCGAGATATCTCGTATTTGTGTTCCAGCATAATGATCATTTGCATAGATGCGTTTGAGAAATGGAATAAAAATGCATTTCAAGTGAAAGCTTAAAATTTTAGTAACTAATCTGTTAATTTTAAAGATTAATCTTTTTTAACAACTTAACAAAACTGTCAAGACCTTCACGATATAGCTCTTTCTGTCCAAGTAACAGTTTAAATAACGTTTTACGCAATTGTTCATTCAAAACATATACTGTATTTCAGTGAAAGAAAGGAAATCGACATACCTGGAACAGATTGCAAGTCTTTCCAAAAACGTCAACAGTGAGGTTAAACATAGCTGATCTCGGAAGGTAGGAATCAGTAGAAAATACGACATGGCTATCGACATGAATTCCAGAATCGATGCTCTCCAAGAAAAATGTGGCTTCGTGAGCAGTTGAAAACTTCCTGGCGTCTGATGCAAACTTATTCAGAAGGTACAGATTGGAGATAATGTCTTTGATTCCCTGTCGTTCGGGATGTCTTGACTTCGATAGGGCATTCAAGTGAGTCCAAATGAACGATCCCACTGTGGATTATATAAAAGTACTATAAAAACCCATGCATGTTATAAACATAAAAACAATAAGAACTTAATATTTATACACACAGCGAAAAGAAAAAGTACCCTCTAGGAAAAAGGCCACTTTGTCTCAATGAGTTGGCCCACTGCGCTAGCAATCTGAGAGTTGTTAGATACGCAGGTTCGATTCCTGTGATTACACTTTTATTTCTCTTTTCAGTATAAGTAAAACTTTCTCTGTATGCATATGTCCATTACCGGACGGTGTATATCTTGTATTTGCCGCAGCTTGCTCAAATAAAGCCCTTGTGCCATAAGACCAAAACCGACCGACCATCGTGTAAGAAAAAAAAATTAAGACCTTGCCAAGTTACTCATTCCCTACTGAATAGTTTCGAAGCTATTTCAGCCCCGCAAACTGATACAAAATTATTAAAGACCATAGCATTGCTTAAATACTAGTGAAGTGGAAGTAGTGTTAAAAATGCACTACAAAGTATATCTTACCGTGATTAATCGTTTCCTTCATCATGACATTTTTGACAGCTTGGATGATAGAAAGGTCGGGGCATTTCATCACTGCCAAATAAGCTGCGATCCTGATCTCAGTGTCTTCATTGTAGTTGCTGTATGTTTTCAGTAGCTCTTCTCGCTAAATTATAAGACAATAATTACTACACCATCAAAATCATAGCATGCCAGAAATGATGTCTTAAATACACCTCCCACTAAAAGTTCTTAAGGTAGCAACAATATCCAAGAACAAAGAACTCGTATTTTTATTGAAGTATGTTTTACTCTCTAAATACATTTTATGTCAGTATATTCGGCTATATCTCTTCAAACGTAATACAAATTCTTTTATTAATAACCGCACCAACTGCTTGTATGTGTGTGTTTGCCAATTTCTATTAATTTTCGGATAAGGTGGAGAAAAATGCTTTGAAGCCAATATTTATTGATAAATGACACCTATATAAATTTTTGGAGTCGTGGCTCAGAAGCATGACCACCGTGCTGGCAACCTGCAAGTTGTAGGCGGCGCTGGTTTGATTCCTGTCAGATTCGATTCCACCCTGGGTGTCTTCTGTGACAGTAAAATTTTCATTGTCATCCATTACTTGACGTTGTCTGTATTGTATTTTGCACCGCATGGCTTTTACGCCATAAAAACCCGACCAACCCACAAAAATTTACATGCAGTAAAAATTTTATATTATAAAATAGAAAGAAATTTAGTTAATCTCTAACTTATAACTGTAATGCCGAAATAAGAATTTTATTTCGAAATTAGAGTTAATAAGCTATTTTACAAAATTTAAATTAAGAGTTATCTGCTGTCGAATAATAATACTACGTATTATGGGAATCAATTAAAAACTTAATAAAAACGCATCTACTTACGTTGACGCCGCAGTTGACTCTTCTGAAAGCATCAATAGCAGCTAATCGAGCTTCAGTTCTGATTTGTGGATTTTTGTAGCAAGCTTCCAGTAAGTTCTCTTTTCCAAACATATGGCCGATATTGCCAATTGCTTTCAGAGACAAAATTATCTAAAACAAGATGGTGGATTAAAAAGTTTATATACTGCATTCAATTTCTTTATCACAATATAAAAGAAACGAAGAACGTTTTATTAAACTACTTCATAATTCTACTCTACTAGCAAGTTAATAGATGTTTTAATGATTTGAATAACTTCATAAATAAACAAACTGTTGTTTATTAAAGGATTTCTGAAGCAAAATACTTTAATCAGTGGAAATGTGTTATTCTCTGAATATTTAAATCACATAACAATTGTAAATAAAAGTATGGCAATGTTGGTACCGTTGGTCAAGTAAAACCTAGACCAGATCCAAAAGACCATGTTATTCATCCCGCCCATTATTCCCATTCCTCCAGGATCTGTCCCACAGAGTCACCGATATAACACCTTGTGTGCCCGCTTCAAAGTACGTCACCTTATTTGCCCGCTTCAAAGTATGGTAAATTCTCATAGCTTTTACAAAGAAATATAATCTAAAAATATAGAGTAAATCTTACCGTCTTATCTTCGGGGCTGAAGCAATTTTCTCCCAAGTTCTCTGATAGCTTATTTACAGCAGCCTGTACTTCGGGAACATTGGAGCAGTCTTTTCCGTTACAGTAATTTCTTATGAGAGCAGAAACACCAAGGATAGCTTGATCAAAACGACCCTCCAAAAGGGGCTGTAAGCGAAAGGAAATTATTTACAATTTAAGCGTAACCAGACAAAGAAAGTCACATCAATTTATAGAATTTACAACTTAACGTACTGTAAATGTGGCAATGACTTCAGGTGTGGTGTCCGTGACGAAAGATAGGGATGTCAGCCAAAAGCTGCTTTCGGATTCAGATATTGTTTTTCTGGTGATCATTTCATACATGAAGTGGGCGGAATCTGAGGTGCCAACCAAAGGAATTGCATCCATGAAAAATTTTCTGAGAAAAGGAAGAAAATATGTATTTATTAAAATATTTAAACAATATTTCATAAAGAAAGGTTTTCCTCATCTAATGTAGAAATTGTATCTATAACTATTACGATATAGCAAATTGTGAAAGAACAGAAGCATATAAGAAAAGATCGTCGATTTACAAATGGAATACATTATATAGAAATATAGTTATGAGAAAAGTAGGAAGATTCTATTCCCTATGTTTACGTTCAAAATGCGCTTCTCAAGCAGAAATCTAAGCTTGAAATAAGTAAAGAAAAAGTAACTTAGTGGACTTCACTAGTCTAAAGATCAACACATTCTGATCTAATAAAGCTAAGACACATCTTGAAAATTTTGATTTTGTGCGTTTCACTTGTAAACCGAAGATATGTCCTCCATTGCATTATGCATAATTGATAGAAGCATGTTTTTCAGTGTGTAAATGGTTATTTTATTTCTAAAATTAACATATTAACTTTCAATCGAGATAGAAAGGTGAAAATACTTCAATTAAACATACTCAAGCGAATATAGAAAATGTAATGTAGTTTGCATTTCAATAGCTATTTTCAAAGTACACACAAATATTTACCTGGATTTGGGATTTCCTGGGCATAATTTTTCAGTTTTCTGGTAAAGAGCCTTCAGAGATCTCAAAGGAAGCTTCTTCAGTTTATAAACAAATGTTGAGAACTTCCTGGGGACGGAAATGGAGATGTCGTCTTTTGAAGCTTCGCAGAGTTCCTTCAGAGCATTTTCAGTTTCTTCTTCGATTTTGGCAGAAGTGACTTCCTCTTTAGCATGGCTGAACAGCAGAAGCTCAGTCGTAGGACGATAATCTTAAAGCAAAAAATACATTCTCAGAAGACGACTTCTAATAGAAGATATGTAATTTACAAACATGATATATTAATGCTTCAAAAAATAATAATCGAAAAAAGTACTAGAGAACTATTAGGTGAGTTTTTAATTTATCTGTAGTTATAGGAAGCTTGATTTCATTATAATTCATATTTCATTATAAGATTAATTTCCTTGCCAACCAGCGGGCAGCAGTAGCCCATTTGGAAGATAAAATAATTAAAAACCGGAGTGTTCGAAATTCGAAACAACCAAAGATAGTCGTGTATATGGGGGCTGGTGCACGTTAAATATGTCGTGGTCTCAAATGTCCTCCCGGTGGCGTGGTGTGGAAGTTTGGAGAGTGAGGTGCCAGCTCAGGTGTGACCTTGCTCCCTGACCGTGGTTCAAAATGACAAGGTGTTGTCCTCGGAACATTCACTTCGGGATTGATCTCGGACCATTGAATAGCCCGTTGCGTTGCTCCAGTGCGACGTTACTTCAATTACTTATCTACCTAGCGGACCCCAGTACGGTTTATTTAAGATTAATTTCATTTGCTATAGGCATTGGCTTGACTAGTTAGAGAGGAGAGTGTAGACCTCAGGAGGTAACACCAAAGAGTTCACAAAAATAACTTCCTATAGGAGGCGGTCTATGGTGTGATACCTCGACCTATATCACTACTTGAAGTCACTTGTAAGCATAAGTGTACATGAAATATAAAACATCGCATAATTATAATAGTGCTTTTAGTATTTATTAAAAATTAAACAGTGATCTTACCATTTCCTGTAAATCTTCGTTCACCGACAGCAGCGAATATGAGCTTCTGTGACACTGTTGTCACAACTCCATTGCTCCTGGATGAGAATGGCCTGAACATAAGCTTTTCATTACAAGTTGAGGTCTGTAGGAAACTGTCGCTGATAACTTGTTCGCACTCCTGGTTGCCTTTCACCGCTGGTAGAGATTTGGTCTGCTCCAGAGGAAAAATGTATGTTGTGTTACTAGTATCGTTCACTTTTCCAGTGAAACTATATGCAAATCAGAAACATAGACTAACAGTGAATCAATGTCTACTTACGAAATCTGGAGTATATGGTGTTCCTTGTAGATAGGTCTCAATGTTTTCTCTTTGTGTACACGATGTGAGATCCTTGAGTTTTCGAATTGTGTGGGCTCCCTGCCAACTCCTTCCAAGAGATTGGTATTCAGCAGTACATTTTCCGAGAATATCAGTCTAAAACAGTTATAAAAGTCTGATTAGCAACACCTACATTAATACTGTTTTAATTGCATAAAACTAAAAATTAAACAGATCAATATAGTAGGTCTTTATGATTAAAAAAGATTTTTTTATTTCAATATGAAATATCTTATCACTATACAATGTAGAAGATATTTTCTGTAATGATGCTCCTCTTAGATAGAAATTCAAATTCAGTATAGAGTCAAATATATAGTTTTTTTGCGTAAATATCTTAAAAAGAATACTTGCACTAATTTTCCTTCTGCATTATTACATGGGTTTATAAGTATTATATATTAAAAGCATGATATTAAAACATAATTTTAAGTTGTCATATTATTTAAATTCATTTGTATTCTTGAAGTATCATTTCCTGAAGTAAAACCGAGTAATATTTCAAGAGAACGTTCTGAAAAAGATCATTGCTATTTGCAAAATTCTTACCTCTAGAGTTCGTGTTGTCCATTCTGGCTTAACCTTGAAGGTCTGGAAAGCAGAGAGAACACCTTTTTGGATGTTAGTGACCCAAGCAGGAACATTTTCTGACGGACAGACATGTTCCACTTGGCCATTTTGATAAGAAAACCTGAGAGTATGCCTTTCGATGGTCCTTGCGAATTCTCTATTCCCTCGTAGAGAGACTAGATATTCTGGACTCTCTGGATCCGAAAGCTTCAATGTAACATCTCGAAGCTGAAATGGAAAATAAATATTTTATTCGGAACTTTTATACTCGGGCATATATATCGTACTTTCTCGTGTTGCTATAAATAATACTCTCTGGAATGAATGATTCACATTGACCAGAGTCCCTTAAAACTAGGGTTTGAAACACGATAATGAAATACTGGTAAATACGGGTTTTGGGGATTGGTGAAAATTACCGTTATAAAAACATTGCCTGTCTTTTAATTATGATATTCTGTTATTTAAGATTTATTTACTTTATATTTTAAAACAAAGGTTCCCAAACTTTTCAGTCTAAGGATTCCCTGGAAAGTTAAAAATTTTAGAGGACCAATTCAGATTATAAAATTAAATGAGGCACATAAGACCTGCATAAGACCATAGTGATTCCTTTTTTTTCACCTTAATATTGGGCGCATAGTATTTAGATCTGTGTTAAATATAAGTACTATAAAACACTGAAACTTCATATTACTGATTAGTGATGACAATTTAAAGTTCTGAGACAGAGAAAAACTGCACAAAAATAAATAGTTAATGTTATGTAAACTTATATTTATTAATTAAAATACATTAAATCAAATGGTTCTTAACTTAAATCATATTATATAAATATCAATGTGAGCAATGAAGGTTGATCTTTAGCAGTTAGCTCAGAAATGTTTGGGGCTTAATTTATGATAATTTAAATATTGAGTCACTCTTATGTTCAAGTCTATTTCAAATCAATAAATACTGGAATCTCCTATTAATTGTTTTTGATTCTAAAATTTAGATTTTAGAACATAAAATAATCGGAGAAAATAATGGAATATTTTATTTTGCCTTGGAAGTTCTATTTTGACTAGTAAAATAGTACATGTTTTCCGTGGATCACCTGAAACCATGGACCCCACTTTGGGATCTAATTTTAAAATCATACTTCAGAGATCCATTTATACGACTGCTTCGGGAACTTCCATAGACCTGGTATTTACAACCTCATCTCTTAACAAGGATTAAAAAACTACTTGTCAACTTTGTTACTTTGTACAACAATGTTATTTTGTTTGAAAACCTGTTCCAACAGTTTGAAACAGGTTTTAGTATCAGTGGCTGAACACTATAGGGCAGTTTTCGATTCGAAGAAAAACCACCAGGAGGATTAACATAAAAACTTTATTGCGACAAAGTGAGAATTCGCAATTCTGAAGGTGTTTTTGATTCACTTGAACTCAAATTTATATTTCCCCTTTCCTTAAAAAAAATCCTTATCAGTGACATTACCACGCGTGAAATGAATTCTCTTACGCAAATCTGATCAAACTAACCATGTTTTCTCCCGCTCGGAATCTTATAAATCACTCAACATCTTTTTCAAGCGTTGTTTATTTCCAGACATGTAGCCTCGATGTTTCTCCCACGGTACACAGGATGAAACCACTTAAGATCCAAAGATCAGGGTGACAGTCCTTAAAAGTTGCGCAAATAGATCAATGAGCGAGAGCTTTTTTTTTTGGTTCTTGTGGTAAACAGATACCGCCTATCGATTGATTGGATCGAATATTTGCTTAGAAAATTCCTGCCCCCTATCGAATTTCCAATCCGTTGCGTAGCTAGACGACTGGCAATTACGGACTTGATTGCGATTTAGTACACTAATTTTTCAATCCCTGGACGATAAGAGGAAAGGGGAAAGACCTTCGATGTAGTGACAAAAGAGGTTTGTCGGGAGGTGGCAGGACGGTTGTGGATTGCATGGAGTATCTGGGCCAAAAGACCTTCAATCTCCTGTTAATATGCTTGTAGCTGGACAGAACAGATTTTAGTTTGTCGGAGCCTTTTATAGGTTTTGCTGGGACTTGCAGAAGAGGTGTAGCAGGTGTGTAGGGAAGTAATGCATGTTCTGCACAACCGCGGAAGACTACTTCTAGTGAGCTAAGTCAAATACGATGGGTGGAGCAAAAAGATACGCTTTTGGAATACGCTTGGGTTCTCAAGTTTTGTTTGCGTACCATTTATTCGTTTAGTGACATTATAGATAGAATTAATTTGCAGTATCACTGATGAACAGAAAACAGAAAGATACAGATAACATATTTATAAAAAACATTCAAACATATTCATTTTAAGAATGGAATTGAACTATGAAATAGATCAAAATAATGTGATAGGCGGAGCAGAAAGATACGCTTTTGGAGCACACTTGGGTTCTCGAATTTTGTTCGCGTGCCATTTATTTATTCAGTGGTACTGCAGATAGAATCCAATTACAGTATCACTGATGAACAGAAAGGTACAGATAACATATTTATAAAAAACATTCTTAACCAATAGTTCAATACCATTGTTAACATATCCATTTTAACAATGGTATTAAACTATGAAGTAGATCAAAACAATCAGATGTTTGGTTGGGTTGGTGTGAATTTAATCCACCTGGTGGTTGTCTCGACGAGGCATCTCGTCATAGGAAAAAAACTGACTAATTAATCATCTCTTCATCAAAAATATTCGAGATATCTCGTCATTTACCAAATTGGTAAGATTTGATGGGCGAGATATATTGATGCCTTGTCGAAACCCTTTTGGTAGTTAATGATGAAAGGGATGTATTTGGCCAAGCTTTGATTAATAAAGTGCGATTATTGGTATAAAATTGAATGGATAGTAATTATGAACAGTCCACATAATTATTTAAGAGTTTGAAGAAAAAGTTAAGCAAAACATTCCTGGTGTTTTTCTAAAGAAAAAATTAAACTAATCGCTTAAGACAGTGGTTTCACAATCAGTTGAATAATAGCCATAATTATGCATATTCGTTTTTTGTATAATTTATTGTCAGTTTTCCTTACTTTTTACTGAGCCAAGGTAGAGTTATCAGATTAGTAATCGGAGGGTTTAAAACTAGATTCAATTAAGGACCGTCGTGTACCCGTTGGGGATTGGTGCACCTTGAATATATCGTGCCATCCAATGCCTTCACGTTGTCGTGGTGTGGAGGTTTGGAGAGTGGGATGCCAGACCATCATATCTAACCGTAGCTCAAAATTACGAGGTGTTGTCCTCAAATCTTTCTCTTCGCGATTGATCACGGACAGTCACCAATAGACCCCTGTGTTGCTTCAGTGAGACGAAAATTCTTTTTCCTTTCTTGTTACGGATGACCTGGTGGCTGAGAGGTTAGCGCTCTAGGTTTCGGGTCAACAGATTATAGGTTTGAATCCTGGTCTTGATATGGATTCTCGGAGTTGTTCAAAATCCACTTTTAGTCGTATGTCCCAAACTATTTACCCCTCGTGTAGCAAAAAATGATCATTAAATGACGAACGAATTAAATTAATTTCTCTTTCAGGTTTCTGACGTGCGATGACAGTTACAACTCAGTAAATCCTTTCATAGCAGGGTGGCTCAATGGTTTTACCCACTGCGCTAGAAAAATTCGAGTTAAAGGCAAAACAGGTATGATTACTGCAATTTACCCTGGGTGTTTTTCTCTATTCTATCTCAGTAAGCTTTCCTATTGTGTGTATGCCCGTTATTTGACCTTGTCTGTCTTGTCTTTGGAGCAGCTTGCGCAGATAATGGCCCTTGTACCTTGAAACCCAACTAACCTTCTAAAGGGGACATACATGTCATGCTTTAATTGAGTTCTGTACAGCAGAAATGGACGACGTTATTTTAATTTCACAATCTACAAAGTCAACTTGTGATCTACCCCTATCGCATTTATTTGATTTTGAAAATATTCAACTTGTAATCTCACATTCGAATTACAGATTCTACCTTTGCAGCTTTCCACCCGTATTGGACGCCTTAGTAAATGCGCTCTTATGTTTAATAACAAAAATATTATATCCATTAGGGTCTTCAAATTCAGAAAACGAAAACAGGTGCACTCCCACGTTTATTGAGATAATGCAAGTTCTTAAGGTTATTAAAGTTGTGTAGATAACTTAACTCTACTGTAAACAACCATGCTAAATTTTATTATTGCTAAGTATGGTAGATAGTTGAATTAACGTCACACTAGAGCAACGAAACTGACTATTGACGACACTCCGAAATCAATACCAAAGGTAAAGATCCGAGGACAACACCTCGTAATTTTGAACCAAGATCAGATGGCGAGGTCAACACCTGAGCTGGCAGCTCAATGTCCAAATTTCCACACCATTGCTAAGTATGTATGCGAAATAATTATGTAGGTAGATGTGTTGTAATTTTCCGCAGTGCCTTCATTTAGAGATCAAACTCTTTGAAATCTCATATACGTTCATACTTAATAGGTAATTCATGTTGAGGATATCGAAGATATTACGAGAACTACAAATATACCATCGTACCAAGCCCTTTTCTATTATTCAACATTGTAACTTGCAGTTTTCTTCTCTGCATAGCTCTCATTCTGTTTTAAATTTTTGGAGCAGTCTTAAGTCTCCTAGTACTATTTCGAATGTTAGAAATGGCTGTTTGATTAAAATGGCATAAGGCAAAAACAATTTTACTCTTTTTAGAAAATTACCTAATGCTTAAGGGCTGGATTGTTACGGATCGGTTAAATATAATAGACATTCACGAATATAAAAATTGATGTTTTCCAGTGGAATTCAAATTGTCCATCAGAAAATATTAAAAATCTGTATTTAGATTTAGAAATATAAATTTTGATAACCCAAGTTATTAAAAGCAGCTCAGTTTATCTTTTTCCAACCAATGTTTATTTCTTTCGCAGTACTCTGTGCAAAACGTATCTGAAACGATAACATTTCCAAAACTATACGGAAAACTGCTGTTATCAGATGCAAAATTAATAACTAGTTCCTAGAGTTGAAACTATCTTGTCAAATGCTCCCATTACAGATTTTAAAAAATTGGGATTTGACCAGTAAACAAAATTTGAGGATTTCAAGCCTTAAAAGGGGTTTAAAATGTACCGATTATCCATTCTATGTTAGATACGAATAGATTCATTTGGATCTCAAAATGTGACAGATTTTTGTTATTTGCCACCTTTTCAGACCAATTATTTTGCAGGTACCAAATGAAGCACCACAAGAGATTCAGATCAATCCGAATCAATCTGAATCCAGCAGAAACTGACTAACCTTGATTTGAGTGCATTGAAGTGAAACGCTTCAGATTCAACAGATTTAACCGTCCTGGTGGTTGTCTCAACGGGGTATTTCGTCCCAAACATAAGTAACTAGATCTTGATGGACGAGATATCTCGTCATTAGACAAAAACTTAACAGATCCTGATATCTTCATCATCAAAATATCGGCAATATCTTGCTGACGAGACATCTCGTCATTACCAAAATTGGTCAGATCTTGATGGAGGAGATATCTCGTAGAAGTCACTTGGAGTGTTAAGTCGAACAAGCTATTTCTTATGGAAGCAGCTTTCCAGAGCCTCTAGCCAGTTTCTACTGGATTCAGATTGATTCAGATAGACCCTGATTGTGTTGATGCGACGTGGCTTTCACAGAAACTAAGGCCTTGAAGTGGAGTATCCAGCTTTGAACCGTGATTCTACTCTATCATTATCAATTAAGCTGTACATTCTTTCGAATCAATAATTTTAGTTATATGCATCAACCTATCAGGTTTCAAGGACGAGATATCTCGTCAAGATATTGCAGATTTTTCGATGATATCGAGATCAAGATCTTGTTAGTTGTCTGCTAATGACGAGATATCTCGTCAAGATATTGCAGATTTTTCGATGATATCGAGATCAAGATCTTGTTAGTTATCTTCTAATGACGAGATATCTCGTCCATCAAGATGTCTGGTCAGTTTCGCTAATGACGAGATACCTCTTCGAGACAACCACCAGAAGGGCTTAACCATTTATTCAAAACTGAATTTTTTAAATTTATCTAATAATTATTACGATCTTACTGTGATGCTTTTGAAATTTTTGTTTGATATAACTGACTTCGTTAGACATTAGAATTAATAAGTTTAGTGCCATTTAAAATTATTTTCCATCGGTTAATGAATTGTTATTTCCCATCAACTCAAAAACATATACACTATTGTAAATTATGTTTGTGACCATGTCAGTAGCACCTAACGTGTCCTTTATTACCCATGTTTCTCTAGATATCTTTAGATAAGCGTAAAATCTTTTTCCTTTCAGCTTTTTGATTTTGTTGTTTCATATCCCCCAAGGTTCAGGATAAGCCTAAACCAAGTCCAAAAGACCATGTCGTTCTAAAAGAAAGGCAACTTATTTGTGAAAGCATGCTTTGAGTTCAGATTTGCATAATGTTTCGAGATTTTAGTGAGATTAGAAATGTCGATTTACCACTGGTACTTCATGTGTTATTGAGTACAATAACTATTGTGAATTATTGAAAAATTTACATAGTACTTATATTTCATTGTCCTTTCAAAATAAGAAATTAAAATTGTTTTGACTTGTTTTTCTCTATATTTGAGCTGGTGATATTTTGTATTACGTATTATTAACCCTCCAAGTGGTTTTCACGAGATATCTCATTCATCAAAATCTGAACAATTTTGCTAATGACAAGATATTTCATCATCAAGGTATTGCCTATATTCTCTGATGATGACGAGATTATCTGGTCAGTTTTCTTCTAATGACAGGATATCTCGTCCAGTTGGTCAGCTTTGTCCAGTTGGTCAAAACCTGGTCAGTTTTGCTAATGACGAGATACCTCATCGAGGCAACCACCAGAAGGGTTGAGTTGCAAATGAATATTTTGTGTTAAGAAGTGAAGGATTCCAGTTGCTAGTTTTTTCTTGACGTATAAAAGGATGTTGGACTTGTCTTTTCCTCCATATTTGAGCAAGTGATAACTTGTATTAGGTTTTATTAAGGTTTTGATGGGTATTTCATGTGTGGGGATTAAGAAAAGACATTCTATATATTTTGCATGTATCTTACCCTTAGAGAGAGTTCACATTTTGAAATGACTTGAATGTCTGCTTGTGCGGTCATTTGAAGTTGAGTCTTGTCCTGAGAGGACCCTTGCACGGTGGTAATGGTGGTGGTTTCATAGTCGTATGTGTACGTGCTACCTGGCCTTAGCGAAAAATCGCTCTCGTCTGAAATACAAACGCAAAAGGAATTTCATTCAACGAAATATATTCACTCAAGAAACAAAATACAGTAGAACATTGATTATCCGAGGTAATGAAGCCGAAGACCATCTCGAATAACTAGAAACTCGGATAATATGGACTTTTTAACACAAAAAGCCTATACGAAATACAGAAAAACTTACCGTGCTATCTGTTACTTTTACTGCTGTTACAAAGGGATTCATAAAGCTAGGATTAAAAATAATCTGTGCTCGAATTTGTGTCGAGCATGCATTTATTGTTATAATTTTACAATTAATCTGGATTCTAGTTACTTAATGAAGCTTTATTTAAGCTTAAAAAAGCAAACTCAGAGAATCAAATATGGTTCGGACACTAGGTTAATCGGAGTTCGAATAATTTAGGTTATACTGTATGTACATTTTAAAATTTTATGCATCTTTGCGTTTTTATGCATTTTGAAATTTTAATCTCAAATAACACTCATTCGAATATAATTATTTGTTTGGTGTTATTATTAATATTAATTACATAGAATTTATTAATAAGTCATTTAAAGGAAACGGCGTTGCAAACATAATAAACTGATACATAAATATAATTGGAATTCCTATATCCCATTCAAAAATATACTTTCCAACTACATGAAACATAAAATAATCTAGCGATTATTTTATGACAAAGACTTGAATATTAAAACTGTAAATACTTCAGTTATTTATTTGTTTAGTTTCAATTTTAAATTTTTGTTCGCTTGGTTAAAACTTTTAGGTCCACAAAATATGTAATCACCTATCGAAATTTTGAAACTGCTACAAACTCAATATTTTTAAATTTAAAAACTCATTCTAAATTCAAATACGTTACAATAAATTGCACAATAACTATGATAGCCACTCACAAAGCCTCTCTAATTTTTAACATTTGGAAAAAAAGACTAGCAAAGCATATCTGAATACGTATGTGCTAAAATAGCAGAATAGGAGGCCTTTTACAGTTGGAAATATAGAAAAGTTTTCCTTACCTGTACAGTACCTTGCACATTGCCCTTTTTGAGATACAGGAACTGTAAAAACAAAATATTTATAAATAATTACATGATATTAAAATTCTACGAAGATTCTTATTTATCGTGATATTCAAAGTGCGTCTGATGTATTTTATGCAAAACTAATTCTTAGTGTTAAGTTGAAATAATTTTGCTACTTTTGCAATTATAATAAGTAAATTTATTCTAAAAATACAAGCAAAGACAACAAATTAATGACATGCATTAGAAGCATATGTGTAAACCATTTAATATGAAACATATTTTCTTAAAAATGAAAGTGTGAGCATCTTTTTCTTTAAACTAAAAGTTCTATTGGTAGTATTTTAAAATCTTTTATGGTTGAGACATTATTTTTCTTCAGCGTTTAATTACATATTCTATTATTGATTTTTATCATATCTAAAAATAATCACATTGTCAGTGTTGAATACACGTACCTAAGTATTATAACTTCATTCATGAAAATATTTCAGTTATAAGTCTTAAAATTAAGAAATTTAGTGTTTTGTAATGAATTTCATCCATTTAAGTGTACCCAATTGTATCTTTATCAAAATGTAAAATCAAAGCTTTTTAAATAGTTATGAAATGTTTGGTCTTTTATGCTGTAAAATTTAAGAGAAATGTTTCACACACGTTTTCAAATAAGCATGGGATTTTGATATTTGTAAATTTGTTATTAATGGATTTAATATTAATTTAACGCATGTACTTGTATGGGGATGAATTTATAAGGCTTCAAAGCTTCTTGTTATAGGTGAACTAAATAAACTTTTTCACTTAAAATTATGGAAATCATTTAGTTAGAAAACAAGATTGTAGTAATTTTGTTATTTTTTTTAAATGTCAGAAAGTCCCCCAAAGTATGATTAGAATAAATTTGAACTGAAATTATAAGTTACGTTGATACTTTTCTTACTACGGAAATAAAAGTTATTTGGTGAAATGAAACCACATGTAATTAATACTTACTTAAGCTAAGTTATTTTCATTAAAGTCACCCATGTACCATATAAATGTATACAAAACGTATAACTCATAAACCAATGGTAAATAAATCAATGTTTTTTTTCAATGTATTAAAGTTAGTGGTAATTTCCCGAGGATAGATTAACTAAAAATTTTATGTTTAAAATTTTAGAAATTTATAAAAAAATTTTCACTTTTATTTCAGCTTTTGTGTGAAGAAAGGAGAATATTTCAGGTGTGATTAATTAAAAGGGTACTAATCAGATAGAAATCAGAATTTTGATCAAAACTATCTCCATTATCTGTTTTCTTTGCATAAACAAAAGGATAATTTCATAATCTTGGGGTATCCGCGATTCAAACTGTATTAATAGAATAGTTTCATGGTCTGCACAACCGACTTATTTCAATGGTTGTAAGTTAATATGCAGAATATCTTTTTTAACAAAATTATGAACATTTTCCTTTGATTTGTATTTCGTTGAGAATTTTCAGAAAGTTGTGCTCGAAAAATTCAAGATGGTAATTGAAAAACATTTTTAAATGTAATCAATAACATATCTTTTACAAATAGTGCGAAGTCTAGAAAAGAATGAATTTTCTTATTTCAATAAATGAAAGTCATCAAGTAAAACTTTCTGCGTTGTATTATTTTGACTGAATGGGGAATTTAATTGTATTAATTCAAATGAATCATGCATTTTAAAAGCTGGGGTATCTATATAATCACAATTCCGGTACTCGTGAAGACATCAATTCGTATATTTATAAAGTAAAATGTACTTTAATGTCTTACAGTGAATATAATATATATTAGTGTTTTTGAAAGATAATTATATTTTTCCTTCAAATATTGGTTATGTGAACATACATTAACTTTTTAGTTAATATCACACAAATTATTTTTAATTCCTCTAGAAACAAACACTAAATAATTTAGTATTATTTTACTTTGAGAAAGGGAGTTTTCACTGTTGACTTGTGTGTTTGTTTACAGTTACTATTTTGCCCAAAATAAATTTAAAAAATAACTTCTTGTAAGAAAATTATTTTTAGGAAGCTATGAACACATTATTCCAGTCAGAATATCAACTCAACTACTCATTTTATAATCGAAATATTTTGGAGCCATAAAAACAAGAGCATATTTAGTACACTCTAGTAAAACTTACTCAGTTAATTATATCAATATAATACTCAAAGCTAATTTTATAAAAGAAATTTTTTTTATCCATTTTTTTTAATTCTTGGAAAATATTTCAGTATCCGTCGTATACCTGGTTTATTGCTCTCTAAATTTGGTAACACTGAATTTGATAAATGAATTTGTTAGTCGAATTCTATGTGCAACATTATATACGTCCTGGTAACTGAAACACCGAATGTGATCTGGAAAAACAGAATTCGCTTGGTAACATTTTTTATTTCTAAGCAGTTTGATAAATATTTAATAAGTTTTCCACCGAAACTTGGACTTCAAAAGCAATGGAGAATATTATGAAAGTTATAGTCGTAAAATAACTTTAAGGGGTCTATTCTTAATATATTAAAAAAATAAAGCATCATAATCCATTCTATGCACATTACAATAACGGAAATTTCTAAAAAGTTTGAGCAAAAAAATTGACAGTAAAAAATCTGTGTACGATGAAATATTTCATTGCAAACGGATGAAAATGTCGCCAACTAGGTTTTTAGAATTTCCGCTTTCAAAATAAAAACACAACTTTACTTTTAGAGCAGGTAAATATTTTAATGAGAAGAAAGTTCTCACGATTTTAAACAACTTTTCGTCAATGTTCAGTTTTCTGTGCACGAATGACAAAATTAAAATAGGTTTCATGAAACCATAGAACAAACATGTTCTTATAATATATAGGATAGAAATTCTCCATAAAAATGTAAATTATTTTAAAGTAAATTTTCCACACCAGCTATCAATGTATTTATACATAGTTCCTTAGAAGTTCTAAGAACTAAAGAAATTTCCATTTGATTTATACTAGAATATTACAAGGAAAAATTCGTCAATTGATTTCGTATAGCTCGCGTAAACGTTTGCAGTGATCCATCAAATCACATTCAAATGTCCAAAATATTGTGTCAAATGCAAGTCTGCATAGGTACTTGTCTAAAATTTTATGCTAAATTGTTAGTCTACAACTACTACTATTAACAGAATCACACACTCCCAGGCCTAGTGTCGTGAGACGCTATACCAGTTTAAATGAGTGTGGCTAGGCTGAATAGTGCACTTCACAGATGTTGCATGTCTATTCAGAATGTTAGGTTTTCACATATTACTTATTACATCTATACATCATAGTATTATACTGTATATTTAACTTGCATATTAGATTCTATCTTTTGGGATTATCAAGTCCTGATGAGTCTCTGAATCTCAGTATGCCAATAATTTTAACCCTCGAGCCCTTGTTAATGCTTGTCTACATAAGTACTTATCCAAAATGTGTAAAATACTATTCTACATAGGTAGATGTCCAAAATATTCCACATACCTGCAACTGTACTGGCGACGAAGGCGCTTAATAGCAATAACTTTCTAACAGATGCCATAGAAAGAATTCACAGCAACTGCATTCCTCTGAAAAAGCTGCTTCCAGAACGATCCTCTCTCACAGCCAACCTAAGAATGCTTGTGCCGAGCACCTAGTCAGTAAGTGGTTTTATGGGTGACCCCAGAGATCCAGAGTCCATTCAAAGATCCAAGGCGATTTCATTAGCAGCGTTTGACCTCTGTAGTTGAAGGTCTACTCACATCAACGTCTGATAAGATTACAGTTTCTCCCAATTTTCAGGTCCAATCCGTTTTATCAATGTCCTCCGCAAAGTAGCCAAAAGGTTTTCGAGGACTCTGTTGCAAAAACTTTCTCGAAGTTTGCAGTTAAAACTTAAGGAATGCTTATCTTAGAACCGGTCTCGTGAAAGTATGCTGCTTTTGTTTAGAAATTGCATTTTCTGCAGAATAATAAACATGCTTTACATTATCTTTATATCAATGCTTGATATCACCTGATTGTGGTGATATATGAATATCACCACAATCCAGTGAACTGATACGATACAAATTACTGTAGTACTGAATAGAAGAATGATACATGTTTTACAGTCTTAAAATCAGTACGTGATATCACCTGTTGATTATACTAATAGCAGTACTATTCGATGGACTAATGTTGAATGGATTTACCCACTGTGGGCTGTAGGTGGCTTAGATTCGATTCCTATAACCATTCCAAGTATATTTCTCTCTTCTGTGTCACTCAAACCTTTCCTTGTATGTATGTCTACTTGACGGACAAAAACATTGCTTGGCTCAGCTGGTCATAAAAAATACAACCAACCAATGGATTCGCGAGTTCTAAATTAATACAGCATTGAACAGAAAAACTACATGTTCTCACAATCTTCAAATCTTTACTTAATATCATCTATTATTTGTACGAATATTAGGACAACCCGATTTACTTATTTGGGATCTAAATTACTACAAAACTGAATGGAAGAATGAACACATTCAAATACATTTACACAATCCCTTGGAAACTGATAGTCACACAACAAGGAAGACTAGCTTGGGATTCATGATGAATATAGCCATTTTTATTTACACATTAATTCCTATTTCTTGCAAACAAAATTAATGAATTTTAAGCCTTGACTTTCTAAATGTCGAAATAATTTTCAGTTTTGAAAAAATATATGATTACGTTTATATAAACACTTCCATCAAACGTATGAGATAAAACATTCTAAATTCGTATATAAAAGCTTGCATTGAGAGTTAAATGTTTTCTATAAATTTGTATAGTTTATAATTCTATAAATTTGTAATATTTTAGTATAGATCATCATTACTTTATTCAATAGTAGGTTCTTTAAACGTGTTAGAATGGAAAAACTTATTTCTCGTGGACAGGAAGTCCACACAGAAAACTGGTTTACTTAAAAGGTGTTTCGTTTTCTTGCTAGAAGGAAGAAATTTAAATAAAGCATTTAGCAAAAATCTATCGGTCATCAATGCATTAAAGTTCTATACATCATTTACTAAATTCTAAAATCTATAAAGATGTTCGTGTCAAAGAAATAAAAAATTAATCAATTTATTATTATGTTTTGATGAAAATGAATTACGCTTTGGTAGAATTTAAAGTTCAATTGAACAACCAGATATTTAATTAATATATGTAGCATAGATGAAATTGTTGAGCGTCTTATAAACTGTATGGTAATACTATTTTTTAGACAATATACCATGAAGAATATCGTGAAAATTTAAATTCTGATTTTAATCACAACTGATGTTAATACAAAACAGTATGAATTGTAAAATAACTCTCGTGGCTAATAAAGTAAAAGACATAAGTATTTAATAAGATTATAAGGCATTTTAACTTGTCCAAATGAAATATTTTTAGTTCATTAAAATTTCCAGAAACTTTGATGAATATATAAATGCAAAGTAGGGAAGTAAATGTTATACACAAATTGAAAATCTCGATTCTACGGAGGAAAACATTTTCACAGAGGCGTTGTTTGTCTTCTGTACTCTTTTGGTGTATTTATATAAAGCAAAAGATGCTTGGTTCTTCATTAGGAGGAAATAGAAATATAATATTGTTCCCACACGAATTTGACACGGTGATTATTTTTACTTATTGGTTGAAGAAAAATATGTTTCAAATATCAAGAACTGAGTAAATCTTTCTTGCAATCGATTCACATATTAAAACTTGAAGAATTTATAAATTTCAAATGAATCAATTGATTTCAAAACTTTTCAACTTAAAAACTTTATTATTTCAAATGGTAACATGAAATTTTCACACCAATTTCAAATCTGTATTAAAATTCAACTTCAGATATGAAATTTCAAGTCATTTCGTCAAGTCGTTTCCGGATTATGAGTATATAAAGTTTGGAGCACCTAATGTTAAATTAGTCGCAGAATTCTACATAATTCTACATATGTTGTTACATGAATAATTTAAAATTATTCATGAAACAAAAAGGGAAACATCGTTATTTTCTGATAAGTATTATTGTTTCTAATTCCTCTTGGTATAGCACATACTAGACCAAGTTCAAGAAACCAATCGTCTTTAAATGTCCAAAACCATCAAAAGATTCTTAAAAGGTCTTGGGGATCCAAAACGACAAACTTAGCATGCGAGCCTGGGAAGCCTGTGAGTTCGTGTATTTAGGAATTTTTTTTTATATATCCATTTTAAAATTTGAGAGTGTTAGAATGGCCACTTTTGAATCATAAATTTCAAATCTATTGAACCTTTAGTAGTTATTTTAGATTAGTTCAAATGTTAGCTCTCGTTTCAGTTAGTTTGTTCTCAATGTTAGTTTTCCTTGTCAGTACTCACACAGTTCACAGTTGCACAAGGGTCACATAGTTGAATAATAGTTTATCAGATTTTACAAGAGTAATTAGTTTGTCGATAGTAAATAGTTAATCTTATGTACTGTGATCACTAGTTCACAAGTTCTGTTTCAAAATTGTAGTTAGGGGCTTATTTGAAACAGTGCACGTGGCTTGCATTGTAAATGCAACATGAAAATGTCTTAATATTAAAATTAGACTAACTGATGTAATAAGATTTTCTTGAATGACTCTTTTCCCCCCCCCCTATATATACTTAAGTACCATACCCCCAAAACCGAAGGTGCTCAATCAACCCAATTGAGCACCTGTGGGATATTCTGGATAAAAAAGTACGACTAAGATCAATTTCCAACAAAGATTATCTTAAAAAAGCTCTTCAAGAAGAATGGCATTCCATATCCAGCTCTGTAACTTCAAAAACGGTCGAGTCTATGCAACGAAGGCTCCAAGCAGTTATTAAGGCAAAACGATACCCAACCAGGTATTAAATACAAAATATGTGATGAAAAACTGCATATTTTTTAACTGTACGAATAGTTTTTGCACCACTAGACAAATGGAAGTTTATGTTTTTTTGTTACAAATATATGTATAGTTGCCCTTTTTTAATGAAAAATCTTGTAGAATACTAAATAAATACTTGTATATATTATTCATTAATTATTGAGAAATTTAGTTGCATAGATTTTAAGTTACAGGCATTTTTTAAACATACGCTAAGGGTGTACGAATACTTTCTACACTCACTGTATGTAATTTGGATATTGATCCAATCCGATTAGTCTCACCAGATTGATCAGGTCCGGGGAACCGGTCCCGAGTTGACAATATCCAAAATACAGGGGATCCTAATACTGTAGTTCGTATATTGCTCCCCTTGTTATGTATATAATTCGGATCTCGTCAGAATCCGATTAGTCTCCAAGTTGATCAGACCCGGAGAAATGCTTCAGAGTTCATCATTTCCGAAACATAGCGGATCAAATGCTTGCTTTCCACAAAGTTGTGGAGAAGCTAGTCAGTATTTTGATACCCCTGCTAATGGTGCAAAATTTGGATATCAACTCAGCTCAATTATTATCACCAGGTTGGCTAAGCCCAAGTAACTGGTCTAGAGTTAGTAATTTCTGAAACACAGTTGTTCAAAATGCCTGGCTTCCACTAGGTCAGAGAAGCAGGCCAATATTTTATTGCCCCTGATAAGGTATATAACTTGGATATTGAGATTAAATCCGTTTTGTCTCATCAGATTGATAAGGCCAGGGGAGTCGGTATAGAATTGATATCCGAAATACAGTTGATTCAAATGCCTGCCTTTCAGAAAGTTTTGGAGGCCCATATTTTACACGTCCATTTGAAAAAAAGAAACTTCAAACAGCCAATCCGGTATCGGCGTGTTTGAGGATTGAATGCATCACCAAGTACATCAATAAATCTCTAAACCCATACAGGAGAGATGGAACTTTTGGATTCCCACATCTTTGAACAGGTTAAAGTTAATCATATAAAAATACTAGGTAACTAACCCTCTGAAGCGTCAAAAGGTTCCCTTAATTTTTATAATTTTTTACCACTAAAAACACATTGACTTAATAAGCACCTCTATTGGTTGAAATAATCCTAGGAAAGAGAAATTCTATTTGTAAATAAGGTAAAAACTAGCTTAGAAGTTCTTCAAAAAGACTACAAGTTGCTGAACGGATATATGATTGTGAACCCTTCAGAGGATTAAGACCATTTAGGTATTCAATTGATATTTTGATGTCAAGGAATGCTATAAATGAATGATAGGACAAAGAACTCCCCACCACCCTTCAAAACCTGAAATGTGCAACATTTTTGAAAAGTGCAAAATACATTCATAGTAAGATAGATTTTCACACAAAGTTTTTAAAACAACCTATTTGTTAGCATAGTGCCCTACGGATGGTTAATTTGTGTTAAAAAATAAGTTGCATAGATCTTAAAGCTGTTTAATGTTTAAGGAGTGCGACAAAAGGTAGGTAATTGAATTAACGTCGCACTGGAGCAACACAAAGCTCCGGGATCAATCCCGAAGGGGAAAGATCCAAGGACACCTCTTAATTTTGAACCACGGTCAAACCTAACGAAGTCAATACCTAAGCTACGACAAAAAGAAAGGGAAGATTGATGTAGAATTGGAGAAATTATTTTTAGATCACATTTTAGTAGTTTTAAAGCCATAAATACTATGTTTTTTTTATCACTTTTAAGTCTGGAAAGTTCAGACATGATATTAGTTACATGAATTCACATGTTCATATTTTAGAATTGTTTCCTTAAATTAAATTATCATTATAAAATTATTGCTGTTATTTTATAATCACTAAATAATTTGTTTAATAAATTAATCACTCGAGAATGCATTAAATATTATTTAAAAATAGAATACTTATTTGTCGTAATTAACTGCATTTCTATGTGAAAGTGCATCATTTCAAAGTAATAGATGTTGATTCTTAGCATAAACAATGCATTAGTTCATTTTAAAAACACTATATCTGAAGACTTATCACTTTGAAGTTAACCTCGTTCAAAACAATTCCAAACATGACCTTTAATCATTAAAATTTGATTTTAACCTAAAAGTGTTATCGGATTCTTTACCTATGATCAGGGCGTGAACTGATTTTGAACACAATATTTGAGATTCCGGTGCTAATACAGGGTGACCAATGAAAAGCAGCCTGCCTTGGTCTCGTTACTAAATGTGAAATATCCCGCGAAATCTGGTTTTGAGACGTCGGGTTTTGCAAAAGATGTTGGAAATGATATCCTTAAACATGAATATACCTCTGTACACATCGCAACATATTTTGAGACACTCGTTCCAACAACAATGTTCTTATAACAACCCGAATGTTTTTGTTCAGCTCGACTATTGTAGGCATACACTTTCCATTTTAAATACCTCGTTTCTTTTACCCTCCTGCTGGTTGTCTTGACGAGATATCTCGTCATTAGCAAAATTGGTCAGATCTTGATGAACGAGATATATCGTTGAAAATAGTTGGCGGGTAAAATAATATTTTTTGGCTCAGCTTATACGTTTCCGGACCTTTACGTCATAAAACCCTAATCAATGAACCAACTCTTTTAAATCCACAGGTAAAAATCACAAGTCGATAGGTTAGGCGAACAAGGAGGTTTTTATATTATTTTGGCTACCTTTTGGGGGCTCACAGTTCTTTCTTTAGTGAAGGCCTCGTAGATATTTGAATCAGGGATTCGCCAGACATGTAGCACAACAGCAAGGATATAATTATGTCAATACTGTACGTCTATAGACAATATTTCGTCTAATATTACACATACAGTAACGAGACCGAGACTGGCTGCTTTTTCGTGGCCCACATGTAGATAGAACAAAGAAAAGTCCGATTTCGGTAAGAAAAATTACAATACCTATCAGACATGACAACTCAAAATTATTTATTAAAAACTATTTACAATAGTTGTGAGACACCGACTTTATAATTTGGAAAGTTTTCACAACGCTGTGGGCGCGCTCCAGTAGGGCAATTCCATGTGATTCACGTTACAATCAGACGTCAATTTTCAATATTAAATTTAATGCAAATAAAGAATGGATGAATATTACTAAACAGAAATTTATTTATAAACTAATTGATATGTTCATAAAGCATCTGTCATAATTTAGAACTTTAGTGTAAATTTAGTTTCTCCAATGGCAACATTTCAGACTGTTACTCACGTTACAAAAAAGGACATCAATTTTTTAGACATTCAAAAATGAGTTTTTCTCTTCTAACAAAAGTTAATCGGAAAAAGAATTCGGTTGCTTCAACATGAGTAGTATGTCATGTCAAACCTCAGAAAATGAAATTACTGCTTTAATTAATAAAATAAATTGACATTTTTATGTCACTCACGTTACATACTTTTGTGACACTGTTAACATGAATTTGTGAATTCTGTTAACTGAATGCTTAATAATAACGTTTTTGAAATTTTAATCTGTGCTAAAATTAACTTTCTTATATATATTTGAGAATAATTGTTTATTAATGTAAGAAATTGTAATTTAAAATATTAAATAATGTGCTATAAACATGCTTATGTGCAGTAAAAATACGAAAAGTCGAAAAACTTCCTTACGTTCATATCAAATTTTACACAAACAACAAAATTGCCAATGGAAGCATCATGTTTTGATACCTTAATCAGATTCTACATCGTTAAATTAATCTAATCATGAAAATTCATGACTTTACTTCCTTTATATCTGGAGATATTCAATGTTAAAGTTGCTGTCAAATTCAGGGATCATCTCCACATTGAAAATCGCTATTCGTAGATCGAAATTAATTGTAGTTATTGCTAGCCGAATTTCAAATTTGAACATTATTTCAAATGTATTTGTCATAGCGTGCAAACGATCCGACAATTATTATATTTATTATGCAAATAAAAACGCGCGTTTCGAGAATTACATTATTGTATTTATTTTGCAAGTCCAAACGATCCGAGAATTCGAGGTTTGTCGGACGTTTTCTAAACTTCTGGTTACCTCCTAATATCGCCATAATGAGGAAAATTTAATGTAATGCACAACCTAACCATTGGAAAGAGCTGAAATTTTGCATGGTCATATTAGAAGTTCTGAATCGATTCCTATCAAAATATAGTAAACTTCCAATTCTCATAATTTTTTTTCAAATATTAATTTAATAATTATTATTGCATACTAAAAACTATTTTTAAAATAAAATATTAGGTGGATCTTGTTTGGATTACTTAAAATTAACATAGTACAAAATATCAGCTCTATAGAAATATTATATAGGAAGATATTCATAGAAGTCTAAGAAACTGATTTAACATTAGGAGCTCCAATCTTTCTGTATTCATAACGTCGAAACGGTAAGACCTAATGATATGAAATTTGGTATCTGAAGTTAAATTTTGATATAGATTAGGAATTGTGTGTCGAAATAGGGAGTTTCCATTGGAAATTATGAAGTTTGTGCTCAATTTATTCTGAAGACAGTCACTTATGCAAATTGTATACATTTGAATTTATAGACGTTAGTTCCTGTCAAACGCCATCTTTGAATTTTATCTACTGTTAAAATGGCACGAATGAAGAGGAGTGGTACTTTTTTTATTCCGCGACTGTACATCTGCGCCGCATTGGTATTTATACTGAGTGAAATGAACGTATGGACAGATCCCAACTTCTTTGTGAAGCTCTCCATGGTGATTTTGAAACTTTTGATATTGGAAGGTTTATGCAATGCAGACAACTCCTTGATAAGCTAGTTGATGTGTAGGTGCTTCAATGTGTACAGGCTCATTGTGACGTACCTGGAAAAGAGAACGGACTATCTTGTCAGAAAGGGAAACTACAGAGTGTCCTAAAAGTTCCCGTACTCCAACTTTAAAAAATCATTTGCGCGTGTATTTTTTTAATTATTGAATTTTATCGTCTGCTTATAATTGTATGGATTCTTTAATTTTTATCGTTTGGTTTTCTTCTCGCTCAAGTTGTGCGATAATAAAGTTCCATGTCATTTTGTTCTTCATTGCAAAATGAGTTGATCACGCATTCAGAGAATTGCGCTTCTTGAGGCTTATTTTGAATGCAAATCATATGAAAGATGTAAAGAATTTTGGCGACATAAATATCCGGATGATGCAATACCGAGTAAAGATATGCTACATCAACTCGTTCGGCGATTTCGTGGGACAGGTTCGGTGGAAGACCGAAAGTCGTTACACCAGACTTTGTGCAAGAAACTCAACGTAGGATATTTCAATCTCCTCATCAATCCGTGAGGCGTTTGTCGCAGCACATGGGCACATCACGTGGATTGACACATAAGGCTTTAAGAGCTTTGCATTTTCGTGCTTATCGTGTAAAAATGTTACAGGAGCTAAAGCCACCGGACAATGAGAGGCGGCTTTATTGTTGCCGAAGGTTCCGGGGATTTATTCGCAACAACATCAACATTTTGGACAAAACATTTTTTCCGATGAGCATGGTTTCATTTAAGCGGTTATGTGAACGCGCATTTGGGCGACGACAAATCCCCATTCATTAGTGCATAAACCTTTACATTCTCAAATAAATTGGCGTTTGGTGTGCCGTATCACGCAAAAGGATTGTTGGGCCTCTGTTTTTCCAGTCAACTGTTGATGGCACTGTATACAGAGAACTTATCCAACAATTTGTTGCATTATTAGAAGTGAATGAACGAGATTCTTGGTTCCAACAAGACGGTGCAACCTGCCATACAAGTTATGAAACCATGGGCATGCTTCAAGATTTTTTTGTTGATAGATTGATCTCAAGAAATCTTTGGCCACCTCGTTCCCCTGATCTGAGCATCCTTGACTTTTTTCTGTGGGGATAGTTAAAGAACAAAGTTTATGAAGATAATCCCCAAACAATAGATTATCTGAAAATTGCCATTACTCAAAGGATACAAGAAATCACTCCCAGCATCTTGAAACGCGTTTCTAAAAATATGCGCAAACGACTTCAACTTTGCCTCCAAGAAAGGGGCGGACATTTTGAACATTTATTGTAAATGTGAGTTCAAATTTTTTCCTACGTTATGTTTAAAAGTGCTTTTCACCATTAGCATAAAAATAATTGTTTTAAAGTTTGTTGTTTTTGTATAATAAATTCACGAATCGTCAGTACGGGAACTTTTAGGACACTCTGTAGATCACTCAAAAGCCGTTAAACCCTATCTTTTCACACTTCGAAACAGGATAAAAAGTTATTCGAACACTGCCTGAAAGACAGACTTGTCAATGCTGCCAAGGATAAATCTTGGGAATGCCTTCTTTCCTTCACTGACGTCATCCCAGACTTTCCGAGGTAGGCTTTAGTTGCTGAGTTTCGTTCCCTAACTGGGCATGACTATCTGCGCACACATTTATTTTATTGTAGTGTTATTTACTCTCCTGACTTTATTTTATGTTATAGTAGACAACCTATGATAGCTCAACACTTATACACGTTCACTACACTTAATAATTTTAGTAACAGAGTACAGAGGTATTAGGAAGCAGATGGCGAATGACGTAAAGTGCCTGGCATTTGATTCATTCATTCATATTAGGAGTTGGAAGAACTTTTGGGGCGACAACTCACAGGTTGCTTCTTGGCATTTTCGTCGTTTTACTCTGTTTCTGTTTGTTCGCTTCTTGTATTCTGTTTCTATATCTTGTTTAATGTGTCCTGGTCAATAGAAATAAAAATGAATGATCTAGGTTAGATCCAAAGGCTAGGTCGTGATCTGGGTTGCTAGGATCTAGGTTCACACACTAGGTTCAATGTCAACTGGGTATTTAAAGGTAATTTTTTAATTATTTTACCTTTCGTGAATTTTTGTCGTCAGCTGTTCGTATTTTGTACAAGGCTTCAAATAATATATCTTATTTTTACAGCATGCTTCTAAATAATAAAGTTTGAAATGAAATGCAAAATGTGTATGGGGAACAAAAAAATCAGATTTATAAACATCTATTTTGTTTCTAAGAAATTCCAAAATCTTTTATTTATACAATAACGACAACTATTAAACCAGAACGAAATCGTCGGAATCACTTCAAATGTAACTAAACAAACTCAAATATAAGTAAAATTACAACAGCTACATTGCTGCTTTATTACAAAGATTAATTACTTGGGAATATATTATAAAAATTAGGATCGCATAAAATATATCGATTCTGTGAAGTAGAAACGTAAGAATGTTTTTAAAGAAGGGCAGAAGATTACAACTTGCACACTCTACAATTAAAATGCCTACCTAGATATTGCTTAAGCATTATATATAATTCAGATGATATACAAAAATTATTGATGTTCGAATTAATCAGCTAATTGAATAAAAGAAAATATTTTCGAACATCAATACAAATATATAAAAGGCTTCGTTGTATCACTTTCTATTTACAAGTTTAACAACAGAAAATTACACTGAACAAAATTGGAAATGTCTTATCTTATAAATATATTTTCCCGGGGTTTGTCTGTGAACTCAAACTTACATTCAGATGGTCTGAACATCGTATTCTGATACACACCAGTGGTGATGCAAAATTATCGATCGAATTCGGATACTGATTAAAAGACGGCAATGTAAATCGTCTGGGTGGAATGAAATATACAGATAAATCTCAGAACGCGTGACGATAGGCACATTTCACATGTTTCGTAGTAGCAGCCCCAGAGCTGTTTGTAATGACGAACGGAACAGTATCTTGATCAGAGACGTGTTTTACTATTGATTAATAGATGATTAACCCGATTAAAGATTGGTAAATGACGTAGTATCCGAGTTAATTCTAATGGTATCTGGAGACGTCAACATTGAGTCATTGTCTAAGTCGTCATCAATATCATCAACCTATCACTTTTGGTACGCTTAACAGATACAATTGAGGCATGTCAATATGTCTTTATAAAACCCTACTTGCAACCGAATTTTAAAGAAATGGTTAAATACGTTTTCCTACACAAATATTTACTGCCATGAATGGATAATGTCAATAATGCATTTTTGTAGTAGAACAAAATCCTTATGACTCGATTTAAGAATGAAAAGCTGAATGTATGAGGGGGATATATTCGAGCAATACTAATAATATTAGAAATAATAATTATCTTTAATAAGCTGTAAAAATTCTCCATGTGCTTTAAGATATTCAACAAGGGACTTTCTTTTACAAAATTAATAACATTCCTTAATAAACAGTAATAATATTCCACATACTACATTAGGCTATTCAGAATGGTTTTTTTATAACAGCAATTGAGTCATGCTTAGTACCCTATACATGTGTACCGGGTTTCATAAAGTAACTTCCCCTATATACTAGCCCCTAGCGATCCAATTTTCAATCGAAATGAAAATTATGATTTAGAGATTTCAAGATATACGCTCGGAGAATTATGTAAATAACAAGAATCGAGCTCTCACGTTTGCAGAAACAGCTAACAAATTTTGAAATTTTTGAGTAGCAACATCCACTTCAACACCCATCGCATTGTGAACGGCCTAGTGAAAAACCAAAAATGGTATTTACATTTTGCCTTTAGCTCAAAAAACGACTGCGCAAGAGTCACTGTCAAAGATGAGTGTGAACGACAAAAGAGAAAATAAAGGCAATACGAAATCATAACATTTTATTTACCTTTATTACAATGGAGGTTTCCAATTGGCGTTTTGTGACAGGTGTTTGTGATTAATGTAAATTACGTCCATTGACACTGCTGCTTATTGCCTAACTTTCCTCTTTTCTCGTTCACACTCATATTTGACAGTGACTCTTGCGCAGTCATTTTTAGAGTTAAAAAGAACATTTCAACCCCATTTTTGGCTTTTCACTGTGTCGATCACATTGTGATAAAAAAAAGTGTGTGTTCCTCTTCGAAATTTTTTTTAACTGTATCCGTAATCGTAAAAGCTCGATTCTTGTTATTTACATAGCTCTCAAGCGCATATCTTGAAATATAAATATCATGTTTCATTCCGATTCGTTGAAAATTAAGGTCGCTAGGGGTTCGTATATAGGGGAAGTTACTTTATAACCACCCTGTATGTTAGATTGGTGTAAAACTCAAAACTGAAACTTTTTCTGCTTAACCAATTTTTTTGTGCGTTCGTGGTTTTTAATTTTCTAAAATTCCTGGAAGGTGTGGGACTGATATTCCATAGATTGAACATTTATTACAAAGATTGTCTTTATCTTTACTTCCTTCAATTCGAAATTAAATGTTAAAAATCCTGTTCAATGATTCAAACCTTCCTTAAGTTGCATTATTCATTGTTCAGAAAAATTGTGTGGCATAAAGAAAGTTTATTTCATAATATAAATCTACCCATTAATTTTTTTGCAGCTCATTTAACTCGTCGATCGAAAACAGTAACTGAAAACGAAAACGTTTCATTTTTATCGCTTTTACTTTATCTGCATAAATGCAGACATTTCATAAAACTAGTAAATTTGCTGACTGCTCAACTATTAAAATCTGTCATCGGAGTTTTTATCATTATAGGTTCTGTTGAAAATCAACTATCGGTGTTTAATCTAAGCACCTGCAGTTTAAATCAAATAAACAATATTTTGCTGAGCAATAAAATTCTCGATAACCAATTATAAATAACAAGAACTGTTTGGAAAAGTGCTGCGCTATTTGTGTGGATAATGAGAGAAAAATGACGGCTTTCAAAACATGCATAGGTTTCATTGTGATTTATGAGTGGACTTCCTTGCACTGGCCAGACACTTTTAAGTACTTGCGATAGTCTTACGCTGAAACATCTTTAAGCAACGTGAACACATATTCATTGAATTAAGATGCTAAGAATTGTAAATTTGCTTTTCGATTATGATGAAACGATTGCAACATTATTCAAATTCTAATATAAATAATAAAATACCAAGGAAAGAACTGCAAAGCGATGATTGAAACACTTCTAAGAATTTTTCTTCACAATTTTTTATGGTAGTGTTGATCCGAGCTAAGGGATCCTTAATGCTATCGTGGAAAATAATTTTTTCTCTTAGTTGATATGGATGAAATAGCATACTAATACAGAAATGCAATTGTAACAGTTGACATATCTATTATTCTGTTGGCTTGTACAATACTAGATTGGACTAAAATCTCGTGACTCTCAGAGGGTTAATATGAATTATTATTGTTGTATTATTCATATCAAAACTTTTTGTATATAATGCCTTGTAAGCTTTTATACGTTTCTTTATTAGTCCTACTAATAAGCTTTATTGCTAAAAGGAAATATAATTTATTTTTAGGTAGGGTGGGAAAAGTCATTAATTCTTTTTTGAAACGAAAAAATAAAATTTTTGTTAATTTAAATCCTATTTCGGCTTAAATTAATTTGTTGCCTTTATTTTAAACACGTTAGATGTAAGAAAACACGCAATATATTATGCAATTTGTATAATTTTAATGGAATATTTAAGCATACAAAGGTCTTAGGAAATGTAGGAATGTAAATTCTTACACTTTTAACATTTTCACAATGAAATATGAAAAATTACTTTGTAAACTAGAGTTTATCGAAAGGTATTTTAAATTTATAAACTCACGAAAAGTATATTTTAATGACTTTTTAGAAAGAAATTAATTTTACCTCTCTCGCTATCGAATTTTGAATAATCTTTTGATACACTAACAATCAGCTGCAATCGCCACTGTGCGAAATTACTGGATAAAAACTCAGCTAGTTTGTGATAGCACTTGTGGTCAAAAAGGATTAAAATATTTGTCACTGTTATCTAACCTATTTGATATCTTGTAAGCAGCCTCAAATAGAGGATTAGATTATTTGCATTCGAAAAGTGGTTATTCTTGGATTTTTCATAGTACAAGCAGTTTTAACTTATTTCAATGGACTATCGTGGGAGAGGCACATACAAGCGGTTTTCGATAAAAATTAGTTCTGTGACTTTACCGCAGTATATTCTGTATACACTATCTTCACAGTATTTCTGTATCGTTCATATACGAGAGAACAACGTGTGCCCTGAAAGCTTGATTCGTTATCTACTATTCTAAATACTTTGCATTTCTCCTGATAACAATTCTGTTGTAATACTGATTGTTATCTGGGAGAAAAATATGTTTAAGTATACCTCTCAAGGCGGAATGCAATTGGGGAATAATGGTACACATTAGGACATACATAAATATTAGTGATGCATGCAAAGTATACTAGTAGACAAACAAAATATAGTAGTAAGAATTTTTATTTTGAGAAATTTCTTCACTCGAAACGTTTATTAATAAACGAAATTATCATACATATAAAGTTGTCAAATTTGCTCACATTTGGAATCAAAGTGTTGATAGGGAGGACTTGCTTAATTTACAAGAGCTGTAATGTTAGTTTTGATATTATATCTTCTACGCCAGTAATATAACTATCCATTTAGGGAGAAACAAAATTCCAAGATCTTGGTCTTCGTTAAAAAGAAAACACAAAAAACTCTCACATTTTTTACAACTGTACAAAACTTTTTCTTGCAGCCACGAATGTTACAAATAGTCGCTCAACAGAAAGTTTTTCTATCATTTTGTTACCACTTACGTTTCACTCGAAATTACAATTCTTCTCAAAACTCACTCGTCCAAATGTACAAGGAAGTGATGCACTAAACATTTCAATGCTATTATTTTCTTTGCTTAGGATATTTTAACCCTTTAAGTGTTACGACATATCTCGTCCAAGATCTGGTCAATTTTGCTAAGGACGAGAAACTTCGTCGAAGCTCGTCGAGCATACGAAACTGCCCTATTACTTCAAGGGAGACTGAAAATCAATGTAGGAGAAACAAATTGTCCCTTGCCCATAACTGGTGACAGTTAGGAACAGGGTTTTGCACCTGTGGCTGGCCACGACAGGGCAATTTTCGACGCTAAGATAAACTACCAAGAGGATTAAAATATGAATAGTGGCTTGGAGGGAATAAACTTTCAAAAGTGTGAATTCCAAACATGGAAATGTTTTTACATTCAACAGTTTCTCTGTTTAAAAATACTTTTCTAAGAATTTCTGGTTTAGTATCGTTCGAGGTTCTTCGAGTGTCTCAATATTTGTTTTAAACTATATAAAATACGGCATAAGCTTAATGATTGATTAAAGATTAGCCCTAGTGCGTCAACTGCGTGTCTGTCCTCGTGAACATTTGGTCAGTTTTTTTATCTTTAGCTGCCGACAACGTACGGTTTTCCGTTGCTGATTTCTCAGCATCAATGGAATCAAATTTTCATCTTTATGCAACCGCTCTGTTTCTTACATAATGATTCGATGAAGTGTATTTAAGTGTTATGAAAGAGATGCTTAATATAACTCACATCTGCCCACAAAACACCGGAGTTTAAAATGAGTTTACTTTAGATTCGATGAAGTGTATTTAAGTGTTATGAAAGAGATGCTTAATATAACTCACACATCTGCCCACAAAACACCTGAGTTTAAAATGAGTTTACTTTAGATATACATTAATAGTTCCGTGTAAATTTATGGTATTTACTTGAATTAAACTCTCTCAACGAAACGTATTTTGAAACTGAAAGATTGTATTGTGTCATACTTGAAAGAAAGAGAAAATAGAACACACCATACTAACACTCGATAATAGCAGTTTTATGTGGTTATAGTAAAAAATTGTAACAGATCAATTTGTTAAACCACCTAGTGGTTGTCTCAGCGAAGTAACTCGTAAATTAGCAAACTGACGGGTTAATGGAAGAGATCTCATCGTTAGACGAAAACTGATCAGATCTTGATCTCGTCATCATCGAAAAATTGCCAAATATCTTGAAGACGAGATATCTGGCCATTAAGCAAAATTGGTCAGAACTTGATGGACGAGATCTCTCGCCAAAGCCACTTGGAGGGTTAAAATAAATAAAAAAAATCACATTTTTAACAAGTATTAAATGAACTTTTAATGTGTTATCCTATTGTAAAGAATTTATCAAGAATTAATCGCGACAAGCTCCTTTTTACTGAAAACCTTCCATGACATGGGTTTCGGGAAAAGTGGAATTTTAGGTCTTTCTTGGAATAAGTGCATGATTTATGACTGAAAAGCAAGGAAAGTAAAATTAGACAACAAATATTTTACAAACTTGTTATTTGACAGTTTCCGCTGTATATTTTGAATGTTTCCACATTCCTATAGAAATAAATTAGTTCATTTAATGTAACCATTACTGAAATTATGTAAAAAGTATACATAATTGTGGAATATTACCTATGCACCAGGTGCCTTATATTCCGGAGGTGGTGCAATCGACGCCCTAGCATATCCCAGACATGCTCAATGGGAAGCAGATCTGAGGATCTCTCTGGCCAAGGAAGTTTTCAGCACCACTGAGGCACTCCTGGGAGAGACAAGCTGTGAGTGACCCGGATTTATAGTACTAATAACCCCTCGGATACGTGAGATGTAATCAAAAACAACTGGTTGTAAGATCTATTGGACGTATCGCTGTGCTGTACCTCGTACCTCTACTAGAGGGAACCAGAGGTCGTAAGTTATGAAACTCGGCATCTTTACACTAGAGATACAGATGTGTGTCACTGTCTTTGATAATCTGGGCCATCAATTGTACTCTCCCAAGGAATGTAAGGGATCTGGACAGCAGCAGTAGAATGATTGGCCTAATTTTCCATAGCATAGCATAAAGATTCCGTTTGACTCCATGCCATGCCATATATCGGCACGTATAGTCCCTTGAAGGGGCTTTGCAACTTATTCTTATGACCTTTATAATATAATTATACAAATAGTGCTTTAGATTTAATATTTTAATAATTTCTTTATTTGTTCGTGGTACATCACATATACTAACTTTCATTCCAATCCAACACTGACTTCGGGGTGTTTCGATTTTTCTTTTGGCAGAGTGAACATATTCAAAGCGCCTTACCTTCATATAATAAATAAAATTCAAATCTTCAATGCTTTAATAAATGAATAAACCATATTTACTGAAGAGCTGGACGAAATTTTCTACTCGATGTAGGATATAAGCTATAGGATTTGGGTATTCATTCCAGTATGGGTTTAAATTAAATTGAAATTGAAATAATTTAATTTTTTAATTTTAATCCATTGAAACTTTAAAAGTGTTACCATATCAATAAAACTAATGATTCCTTCCAGTCTATACGTAAGAAAAGATTGGAACGTTATTTAAGGGAAGCAAAAGGAACAGAAAATCTATTATTTTTAGATGGCTCTGAAGTTCTTAGTCTAGGGTCTACGTCTTTCTCATTCAGATTTCAACTGATTTAAATTACAAATTATTTAGTGAAAAAGAGCATGATACATCTTTTGTGAATATTTTATTTATAATGTCAACTCTCCTGGTGGTTTATCTTCGCGTCGAAAACTATCTTGTAGTGTTCAACCTCTGATACAAAAACCTGCTCCAAATTGTCACCAGTGCTGGGAGAGATACAATTTGGTTTTCTTACTTGGATCTTCATTCCCTCTTGGAGTAATAGGGTAGTTTCATATCGACGAGGTATCTCGTCTTTAGAAAAATTGACCAAATCTTGGACGAGATATCTCGTCATAATATTTAGAGGGTTAAAATGTCCCAAGGAAAGAAAATAATAGCATTGAAATGTTTGGTGTATCTTTTCCTTGTACATTTGGACGAGTGCGTTTTGAGAAAAATTGTAATTCCGAATGGACAGTAAAGGGCTGCAAGATGATAGACAAAATTTTCTGTTGGGTGACCATTTGTGACATTCATGGCTTAGAGTAATAAGACAGTTTTGTCTCGACGATGCATCTCGTCATAAACAAAATTGGCCAGTCTTGATGAGCGAGATATCTCTTCGAAACCACTAGGGGGGTTAAAATGTCTGTAGTGTAGTGTTTGACATTAATTCAATTTGAAGTAAGCAACATCGTGTACTACAAGGCTTGCTAGTACTAATAGAAATCACAGGAAGAATGTAGACATGAATGTAAACAAATACCAATGCAGGAAAAGAGAAGAAAAATTTCTTATAGTTGTACAAAAATAATGTAAAAAAAAGTAATGCGGAAATACCATAAAGATAGAAAAGAAGATAGAAATAATACAGTCAAGGGTTGGGTTGATTATTTTTATGGAGCTAGGGCCATATTTGGCCCTTGCAGTGCTAAATACAGGACAGCAACATCCAATAATTAATACAGTCAACAAGAAAAGGACAAAATGTTCTGTAGAAATACCACGTACAAAGGACATGTGAAATCAATATTTCTTACAACCATAAAACGTTGAATGCAAAGAAAAATGAGGAATTTTAATAACAATTTCACATGTGGGAATGTTTAGACAAATTATACCTAGTTAATTTCTCTTCACGGAATTTGACTGTTACCAGGAACGGGCAATAAGAGAGTTTCAGAGAGGTATTTTTAGCGAATGAATCAGCGCTATCTATGCGTATGGGATTCAGCAACCATTGGGGGTTATCTCCGAATTGTATGAGAAAAAGGAATAGAGATAAAAAATCAACCCTTGCATGAAAGTTATTGAAACAAAAGATTTACCTGAAATATGTTTTAAAATAGTTTTTGTAAGAAAACGTATTCACTCCACAAATAAATAGCTCTTATATCCTGATTCATACTTTACAATAACTTATAAAGACTTTTTTTGTTAAAACAAAACAATATATTCCATAACTCAATATTGATATGTGATAAAGAATTTTGCTTGCTGTTTTCGTAGTTGGGTAGGTAGTTGAATTAAAGTAATTAACGTCGCACTGGAACAACACAACGGGATATTGGTGACGATCCGGGGTTAATCCCGAAAGGAAAGATCCGAGGACAACACCCCGTAGGTTTGAACCACGACCAGATGACGAGGACAACGTCTAGTCATTTTCGTAATGAGTATACTTTATGTACCTCAGTTCCCCAACGATGCCAGTTTCTAAGAGCGATTATAAACAACATTTAAATGAGTAGATTGTACAAACAAAATAATTTGAAAATCATTCCCTTCCAACAAAACACCGGTGCCCTTCCCTTATAAGCTCTGTGCACGACATTGTATTTATGCAATGCTAAGAATTATAATTCAATAAAACCTGTTAATCTTCATAAACTCCAACTTATCAAAGAGGGTGTAAACATTGAATATAGATATGTCGAAATTATTTGAAGGCACAAGTGAAAATGGGGGCTGATGTGACTGAGTGTGCTTGCCCACTGTGATCGAGCTATAGACAATGCAGGTTCGATTCCTATAACTAGCCTAGGTATATTTCTCTCTTCTGTGTCAGTAAAAACTTTTCGTGTGCGTGTACATCCATTTATTTGACGGAGAAAAAATTACTTGACGCAACTTGTTCAGATCTTGCCCTCGCACCATAAAAATACCAACCTCAGGTGAAAATGAATCTTAAGCCGTGCATTCACAAGCTAACTGCTTGTCATCTGACCGTGGTTCAAAATTGCGTGGTGTTGTCCCAGGATCTTTCCCTTCGGATTTGATCCCGGACCGTCGCCAATAGTTGCCCGTTATGTTGCTCCAGTGCGACTTTAATTAAATACCTACCACAAGCTAACTGCATGTAATGAACTTCACTAGTGTGAAAGCCTTCCAAAAGCGGCTTGAGTGCACGAGGCTAATGAGAGGCTTTTGCTGTCAATCTAAATGGGCAGGTTCCAGTAGTGTTTTTAATGGAATGTGTTTCCTGTACATATGACATGTGTGAAGTCACTTAATTTGTTTTTTGAATACTTTTCAAGCATGTCGCCAATAGGAATTCCAATTCCGCATAGTTAATTAGCCAACGCCTATTAGATTAAGCGTCAAACGTCGCCAAGACGGGGATAAACTAAATTTTAAAGCAATCTCGATATGCATCATGCTAAAGCATTTGGGTAACAGGAAGTAAAATACCCGCCTTCAGACTGGTTTGCTTGTTTACATTGAAAATCCCTTTCATATCCTCGAAAATCTCCACAAACTGACAGTTTTTGCGATTAACAGAGGCTAGAGGTAGGATCTTGGATAATGATCGACTTCTAGCGTGTAAGTTGACTGGATATAATCTCCTTTCTACAACAATACAGCACCATGAATTAGCTTGATCGCGACGTGTTTGTTACAAGTCATTTGTGGCCTACATCTGAAGCTGGTTGCAATAATCGTTACTTTAAATGTTACAGTTCATTAGTGAATACGTAGGTAATTTATTAAATGGATCACTAGTTGGGGGTTTACGTTATGATTGAAATGGTGTTATAAAGAGAAACGAACAGACCAGTATCTGATAAAGATTCTGATTATAGTGATGATTTAAATTTCCCTCTGTTTTTGATCGAAATTAAACTTTGCAATGCAGGCACAAAATACCGGGTGTCTTGTAAGACAAGTAATTCAATTTCTATAATGATAGAAACACGATAAATATTTGTTTTGCATATTTTAATGTGTTTTACATATTTTTTCAAAATGTTTTTGAGACCCTTGTACATATTCAAATATTAGAAAGATATTAATCAAAGAATTGATACTATAAAAGTCTAGCAGTGTTGTAAGCCATCGGATGTTTCTAGCTTAAATATCTTGGTAAAGACGCATTGTAGGAGACATTTTATCGTCAATTACTATGAGTTGGCACACAGAAAGCTGTAAAACAAAAAAGAAGATAGAATACCAGAATTAGATCTAAATCACTCGCAGAATTTAAAGTCCTCTACAATGAATCTTTACCTTTCTTGGTAAAGATGCATGGTAAGGGACATTTCGTCGCCAAGTGAAAATGTTTCACGAATTCTTAGAAGGTTTCCTCACTGAAAGCTATAAAACAAGAAAGATGGTAGAATACCAGGATTGGTGCCAAATCACTCGCAAAATTTAAAGTCCCTTACAATGCATCTTTGCCTTTCTAGTTAAAGATGCATCGTAGGGGACGTTCCTTGTTGGCTAGTTATGAGGTGCCAGTTCCGGAAATCCGCCATCTTTCTTGTTTTATAGCTTTCAGTGAGGCAAGCGATGTGGCAAAAGCCACATCGCTAGATAAAAATCAATGTCTCCCGCACAATGCATTTTTACCAAGAAAGGCAAAGAGATAAAGATGCATATCGTACCTTTGGGTGAACTCGAGAAAATGCGAGTCCTTATGTACTGCAATGTGCAGTTTTTTTTGTAAGTCATAAATATGTAACGTATTTATGAATGTTGTACAAATATGTATCCAAATTAGAAGAGAAAGTTTATGCAAGTAAAACAAAAACACGGAGTACTTAGCATATATATTTTTCTGTTTCAGGAGGTCCTAATTAAACATGTTGCTCATGCCCATTTCCTATTCTGGTAGTGGTGGCAGATATGGGGACATTGGTCTGTGGTTTCCTACATCTACCTCAGTGTTTCTACATAACACGAAAATAATTCAAACACGAATACGATGTTTGATCCACATCTAACCAGTTTGCTAAAATGTAACTGCCATTCCTTTTCGGTACATAATATGGTTGTTTTACAAGTAGTTCAGTGAACTTTCTGTGGAGCGTTAACCCGTAAGTCAGGACTGTTTCAGAGTGGGGTATTTATCAGGAGGCAAAAACCTTCTAAGGACTAATCAAATTTTGTCTTCTGTCGCCAATAGAACACAAACAAGCGATAAGATAGATTCAAATCTTAAGGTCATTGAACAACAAAAAGATATTTCATTTTTTTCTGCCAGTATTTAATCTCGTGTATTGACCTGTCGAATTTCAACACTGATCCCCGAAGGTAACACTCATAAATAAGAGAAAAGCCATGAACACCAAAAGCATGTCATGGGGTGTTTAAGATAAGCAGACATCAACTAGGTTTGGGTTGTTGTCAATCCATGCAGTACTCACGTGCTACACGTGTCAGAATATATCAGAAAAAATCCCTACCGAATTCATCAGAAAAATATGAAGACCTGTTTGAAGCATTTTTCGTATAATATATCAATAAGTGTTCAAAAATTACATAAGAGAAAAAAGATTTAAGTCCAAATGGAACTTCAACAAACTGCAATAGTGTATAATTTGTTTTTCACAGTTTCTGAAATAACTTTAATGATTATTTTTTCTGAATAAGCACATGCTATCGTACTGATATAAAACAAATCGTTTAAGCCTGATTCTCAAAATATTTACTTACTGCAAATGTTATTTGGTTTTGTTTTAGGTTATTTACAAGTCACTGGACGGAGTCATTTAGGTGCTTTGTAGAATGTGCAATATCTTTTTACCAAGCCATTTATTTCATTTTTCTGAAAAGGGCACATTATTGGAACTTGATACAGAAGTATAAGTTACGAGTGACTTTAAGCCTCGAAAGAGTCAGCATTAAATTACATTTTTACTTTTGATACGTATTGAATATCAATTATTATAAATACTCAAAAAAGTGTATAATACTTTATTATCAAATCTTGAGATAAATAAGATAAGATGAAGTCAATTATGAGTTAAGTTTAAGTTTGGATGTGTGTTTATAAAAATTACTTGTAACAATTAAATAGAAGTAACGTAGAGTATTATGCACAGCTTAGCGAACGTAGAGGTTTTTTACAATTGCACAATTATTTGCGTCACGCCATCGATGTAATCACAGCAGTCTGTCGTCAGGTAACTTTCCTCAATGAATAAAGTGCTTACAGGGTTAAGGAGATACGATACTCTGGAAGTTATATGTGATGTAGAATCACGTGACCACTTGATGCTAGTGTGGTCAATAAGGGCTCAAAAATATTGTGAATAAATGGATTTTCCCTAGTGGCCATTGTTCTATTTTGAGAAGTAAATATTGAGATTAAATACTAGTAATATTGAGATATATTTTGTTAACTAAAATAAAAATAAGAAATCGAATAAATGAAATTTGCTATGGAATATGGAAAGTAAATTCTACATTACTACTGTCCGACTGTCTTATTTGAGATTATCGCAGAATGTGCACATGCGAGTTAACTAAACGAGTCCAGTGGCAGAATAGGGATGATGGCTGTAAATCTAAGATGTGATGCTTGTATATTATAGATGTCTTCGTAACCAAATAAAAATGATATATACGTCGGCAAAAGGATAACTATAACGTATAAAAAGTGAATTAATGTGTATTATAGGTTCTATATTTAAAAATCACCCCATTTTATGCTTCATAAAACAATAAAATTGCCTATGAAAGAATTGAAGCCATTGAAAGAATGGATTCTTTAAACCTGGATTCATGGATTCTTTAAACCTTTAGAAGGATTCTTTAAATTTTTAGAAGGATTCTATTGCTTTCCTTGGAATAGAATCCTTTGGAATGCTTATCTTGGCCCTTTCCTTGGAATAGAATCTTTGAAAAGATTCTATTACTTCTTTCTTTATAATAGAATCCTTTGGAAAGATTCTATTGTTCATTTCTTTATAATAAAATCCTTTAGAAATATTCTATCGGTCAAGATCAAAATCGATTAGAAATCATGCAGGGGAGACTGCATTTTGCACAGTGGAATTATGCGTGAAAGCCCCTCAGAGAGTTAAGTTGATTGTGAACCAATAGCTTTAATTTGCGTTAGATGATACATAGAAATTAAAAAATGTATTGAAATCAATATAATTACGAAAATTACTACCGATGGAGTACGTCGGGTCTCAATGTTTTACATTTATTATTACTTAAAAACAGATCAATATAAGTACAGTGTAAAAATCAGAGTGCCTACTTTCTTCACTCATTACACTTTAACTGAGCAAAACGCTTTCACAAAGTAGATATTGAAAAAAATTGGGAAATTTTGCACTCTTAATTTAATAAATTTCTGATATTCATTAATCTAAATAACTGCTATATAAATTACTCTCCTCTCCTGATCTAACAAATCAACTCCATCAAACCCCATATTACTTTTTCAAAGTATTTTTCTCTTAAATTATATTTCTATAAGTATTTTTCTCTTAACACTAAAAAACAATTCAAATTATCATGACAATATTTTTAATATTTCAGTAGTTTATATTTTCCAGCGAATATAAGAATTAAATACTAAAATTAAAAATTACATCATTTTTTATGCAAAATGTAGACCTATCACTACGATTATCTGATACGCAAGTACTTAACTGAGGATATTAAACTTTATCAGATCCAATTCACGAGTTTAATTGTATTGGTAGACGTTTCCTTTGTGTGACAAGGCTTTGACATTTGCCGTTTTCGTCGGATTCCAGATCATAGTTCAAAGGACAAGGTTCCAGATTTCACAGAGGTGTGATTTTCAACTACGCCTCGTACTCAAACAGGATCGTATCCTGATTCCATTTACCCGTAGCCTATTTTCTGTCTGAAAGAAGGGGAGGTCTTGCAAAATCCCTCGAGTCTTATCGGTCGATATTTTTCATCACATGCAGAGAATATTGTAAATATCACATGATGTTAAATACCAGTGCGTCATAGACAAGACGGAATTTAAATTCTTCAATAGGTTACGTTGATAGGAAACAGGAAATGTAATAAGTACTTTGCAATCAGTTTCAAATTGTGTCTTATCTTAAGTACATTTAATAGGAAATGATCACCACTTTCTATTTTTAAAGCAACTTCTGAAATGCACTGTTTGTTTCTTGTAATGTTAATAAAGTACTGGCATTAAAGTAAATTAATTTATTACATTCGCTGCATGAAATAAATTAGTCAAATTAAAAAAATAAATGGTCAAAAAGTCATAAAGTTCTGACCCTCAGACAGTTCAAAATTTATGAATTCAATGTGATACGATACTCTAAGCTCTTTTAAATTTTTTGAACACCTGTAAAATTTCTTTACTGCTTTTTTCTAAGTGGTTGCATTTCAAAATTGTTGCAAATTCAAACTTTGATTTTATAATCTTTGTTGCAAATGTGGTTAAATGTTATTATATTTTTAATCAAATAATTAAAATAGGCAAGAGATTAAGTTAAGAGAAATATAAAGTAGTACACTGTATAGTATATTTACTCTTCCGACTTAGTAAACACATGTTTTATACAAGAGAAAATTTCATTTTCCAAAAGTATGAATCAATGCATACTTTGTATAAAGTCAAAAGTACATAATAACCTTTTAAAACATGGTTATAGTAGATTTTTCATTATTGTGTGATAACCGCTCTATACTTTTAAAGAAATAACTTTTTATATCCTGTTTCCATGGATCTCAAGCCTTTGAATATTATACAATCAGGCAGTCCAATGGAATTTGTATCGAGTTGGAGTTGGGTTTTTTATGGAGCAAGGTTCATATTTGGCCTATCTGTGCCAAACACAAAACAACTAATATCAAGTAATGAACTTACCCACACAAGGAAAGCTTTATTGATGGAGAAAGAGAAAAATACACTAAGTTAAGCTACAGGAATAAAACTGCGTCACCAACAACTCGCAACAATTTGACTCGAATTAAAGAGAATAAAATTTGTGATCCACATTCGTTAGACAATCCAAAGCTCGAAAGTTAATTCTTGACACTATATACGAATTGATCAGCAATCAGTTGTCAAAGCTTGCAGTTTAAATCATTTCACATGTTTTTAAGATGAGCATTTTAAAGTAAGCCGTTCTTATGGAAACTTCTAGAAAGAGTCTTACACATCAGCAAACAAACCTATGTATATTAGTTAATTCACTACCACTGATAAATGATCTACTTTAAAAAGAATTTGCCTTTTTGCATAATGAAGAGACAAGGAAGTTTCAAATTGTCTATCGTCTACCCCAAGCTTTGCTCAATCATTTGCCAGCTTTCTCTTTTCTATATATACCTCAATTTCTAAGAAACCATTGAATAACGAAATACTATATATTATTTATTACTACTGATTATGTGGAATTGCATTGATCTGTACTTAGAATGGTTAATCTATAGTTAATGACTATAGATATGCAAGGCTAAAATTTACTACCAAAAGTCATGAGACCACATCATAGCTATCAAGAAATTTGTCCTGGGGAAGAACCAGTAATATATTAATTGAGAACCAGTAATATATTAATTAAATATTGAAACTAGACCATCTTGCTTTGAAATTGCAATTGTTCCGACCAACTTTTAAATATTTTAAATCTTTTTCATCGTAAGCTTATGTTTGCTCGATACATTTTACTTTGGAGTCCAGTCTTATGCCGATGGAAGTGGTACAATTTTATCTTGTCAATTTTTAACTCATACCTCAAATTTTCATAATATTAATTTTTTATTCAATGTAAACCCTTAGAAGTTGGTTTTTCAGATTATCTAGTGCTATTGACAGAACATGCATGACTGTTTTTTCAGTAGCAGACTTGAACTCAGAACAAGAATTAACTCTTAGCCTCTCCAACCCCTAAAATTGAACTTTAATTTAAATTTAATTGGATCTCAAAGAAGCAAAGGAATGACAAAAAATAAAACATTTAACACAATCGGTGCATTTTCTATTGATTAAACTACCATATTAAAATATTCTACATATAACAAAATTTCTAAACGATGCACAAATGGTTTAGCGTAATACAAACTCAAATGTGAAAATAGATTTCAAAAGAGTACTTTGACTACATATAAAATTATCATCTCTAACTGAACTTAAAAATATTCGAGAGCAGTATAAGCCTGGTCAAAAAAATTACTCTTTGTATTAATTTAATTCTTATTCACTTTATACAAACAAGCGTCTGGCATCGTTTGAAATTACGAATTTTCGTATTGATTTTTAAAAATACATTATTTTGTAAACAGAAATCACAGAGGGTGTATAAAAATGTTTCAGCTTTTTATTTTCGCTCAAGGTTGATATTTAAAACCCAATCTAGAATGAAAGTGTTTATGAGAGCAACTTTTTATCATTAAATGATCCATCAGTGTTTATGGGCACTCACAAAATTATGAAAATCACAAATAACATAACCTTAAAACCAATGGCACTTGAAATTATCGATATTGATTATCTGATGACGACGTTAAGTGAGTTATTTTATTTATCCGTGAGAACGTTTCTAAAACTTGGCCTCTTTACAAGCCAAGCGCAACAAGATTGTTTAGTTCTTAAATATTTATAATGTAATGGAATCCATTCATATCTTATTTAAAATTCAACACAATCTCTGTATTTACAGAACTTGAAAATAACTTACGGAGCAGAATCAAATTTTCACAAGATACGCAGAAAAGTAGATGAAACGTTCAGAAGAGCATCTAAAAATTTTAATTAGAAACACTGCCATCCAAAAGTTAAGGAACATGTAGTTTTTAGGCAATTTAAGCAATCATAAAAGTAAAATATAGGACCATTAAAATCAACACAGGCTTAGACAGTAGAATGATTTATTTTATTTAACATTGTTCAATTTGCTCTGAAAACAATTTTTCAAAAATTCCTTTTGAAACATTGCATAATTGACGAAAATGAGACAAGCTTTATTGAAAAGATTTAAAAAAAATTTATCTTGATATAAGATAAAGCTACCGTTGCTGAAATACATTCCTTACACTTCCTTCCCATGCTATCAATTAAGTTTTCAGACATTGAAATTGGGAATCAAGATCTAAGCTGTTACTCTGGTTCAAGCTCTTTTAAAAATTTTGGTGGATCACAAAGCAGCTATATATCTTATATGATGGTCCCACAAGTGGCTCAATTTCTGCTGAACGATCTGGGTAGTTAAGTTACTGTATAATTTGATCTGATAAATACTATCCTATTACAGCTAACGTATACCTGCTATTATCATCTACCAAAAATAGAATCAGAAAAGAGAATAAAAAATATAAAATTATACTCCATTTTTTTTTATCGATCACTTGGTTGTTTTCAATCTTTGCAAAAATTGTCCGATCCAAAAGTGCAGTATATCCCGGATTCTACGATACTGAAAGAACAGTGAGCCTGGGCACAAAGGGGTTAGAACTGTTGACTATCGATTCAATAGTTATCCTTTCAGATCTTGAATACAAATTCTGGTCTAGGCATGGATGTTCGAAGTGTCTTGGAATCTTGTCTACGATACCGAGAGAAAAACATTGGACATGAGTACCAAGTTTTTAGAGCTCTTGACTATTGATTCAACAGTTATCGTTTCAGATCTTGGATGGGAATCCTGGTCTAGACATGGATGTTCGAAGTGTCTTGGAATTCACTTAACGCCATATAATTCCAAATAATTAGTTCTAGTGTAGCGAAAAGTATATAGCGATATATTAAAAGGAAAGGACAAATGGAATTTAGTCAATATTCTCATATTGCATCAATCTATTCAGATACACTACCATAGGCTTTGAGGAAGGTGTTTGCCGGATCTGTATATGATATAGTGAAGTCTTTTTTGAAAATTTCAAAGACTTTTCTTTTCCGCAAATTTGACATTGTTCATCTTCGTGGTGACAAAGTTTAATCATTCTCTGACGTTTGTACGTCCTCAAGAAGCTTTATAAATTTTCCCACATACTCCTCTGTTGCACATTTGAAGGACGTCTGATAAACAGCCCGTACAGCAGACATAGATCCTTTCCCACAAGAATTTACGGTGTCTAGAATCCAATACTTCGTGGCAAGCTATCAATAACAATTTGTGGTTCCAATCTCTCGATCAAAGTTACAAATAAAATATTTTATCATATGCCAAAATACTGTTGGTCATCCATTTCTCTTCTTGCCATCCAGAAGAGGTACGAATTGGCAGACCATTTGGCAAGAAAGGCAGTATCATCAATAGCAGATATAACTTCTCAGTCTTTTAAATGATCGGCCTTCACAATTATATTGGAGTCGCAAAGATCATACAAACTCTTTTCATGTGACCGAAGTGAAGTTTTTCCTCGTTAGAGTGAATGAAAAGAGAAACTCTAAATTCAAAGCACAGTTCTTTTCAAGATGTTAGCAAGCGTCGTGAAATATATGGTTAGCTAACTTACTATATAATCCATAGCCAATAGTATGCCCTTGTGTTTATATCTGCTGTCCATAGTCCGAGATTATCCAAAGTGACTCTTCGAAAGGAGCAGCAATTTTTAACAATAAAGTAATTCCATAACAGCAATAATTCTTTGGCTTTTCATATTACTTGACAAAAACATTTACATTCATTTCACATCAACCATTTTAAGAGCCATGTATCTGTATTTGTTCTGTATAGCAACATAAATTATTTTATAGTATTTCATTCCTTTAATTTTATTCATTTTTGGTAACATCTATCCAGCCGAAATGATAAAACTAATTTGCTATTGCTTATCGATAATCAAAATAGTTCAATTTTGTAACAAATTTATGTAAATCATCAAAGAATTTTGAATATTTTTCCAAGATATGCATACTTGAAATGCGCTTCTTTATGAAATCTAATGGTTTATTCTTAAGACTTTAACTCCAATGGTTTTTGTTCAAACATTTCTGAGGAGGATGTTTCAGTTGAAAAATGAGCACAGAGACTAAGGAGGCAGATTGTTCTATAGCATGACCCAACTCATCAAGTTTGTTTTATTTTTGTATTTTTACATTCATTACTTTATAACGAATTTTAATATTTATTATCTTATATCTTTATATTTGTTATCTTTCTCTAGTTTTAATTTTTCTACAAATAGATGGCGCCAGTATTTAAAATATTTATCCGTTCTTATTTTATCTTTTAAATCTTCACCTTTGTTTTAAAATTGAATAGTATTTCACAAGTTGCATTACGTAACTTATCGTTATTCTTAATATGTATTCTCGTATGTTCTGTTTTGTTGAATCATATTCATATTTTGAGATACTTTTTGTATGTCACGCGTGATACTTTGTGATGCACTGACACATTAGGGATTTTAATAAAAAATTTAATAATTTTGAAGCTTTTACTTATTTTTCTTTACGTTTCACGTATATTTTCCTTTACTATATATTACTTTTTTTTAAATAGTAAAATAGTAAAAACATTAGAGTTTTCGGCTTTATATAAAACTAATAATTAAATTTATTATAAATGATACGTTTCTTTTGCTTTATTGTGCTAGTATTATTTTTTTTTGATTGATAGTACCTTTCCTTGTTTTAGCTTCACGTCTTTTTTTAACAACCTCATACAAACGCCATCATTTATTTTAAATTTTGTACTTTCTTGTCTGTGATCATTTTGCTTTCTGAAAAAATTCTACGAAATTTTTTAAATTCAAATTTAACATTTTGTCAAAAATCAAACTTAAATTCTTATAATTCTGGCATGAATGGAACTCCTATCTAAGATCTCAGTCGCCACAGGATCTACCGAGAACTATAGGAGTCGTTCATTTTCGTGATCTCACTGAACACGATTACCTGCAAAATTATCTCTACCTAATTGGTTTGTCAGACTCTCTAACTTGCTTCTGTGTGCCCTTTCTGACATGACAGAAATCCACCTCAATAGTTGTCCTGATGACCTTGCAGAGAATAATACTGCTTATGGAGTTTCATATTTTATATTTCTGTTTCAAGATTATATTGAGCTGCCAGGCAGACACTTATGACGAAAAGGCTGAGGTCTGACGTAAAATAAAAATGTTTCCGTCTTTCTCTCTTCTACATCAAATCTTTCTCTCTCAAAGAGAGAAACAAGGAATTTTTATTTTATTTAAACCTTCTGGTGGTTGTCTCGACGAGGTATCACGTCATTAGCAAAACTGACCAGATCTTTTGAACGGGATATCTCGTCATAAAAAGAAAACACGATCAATGGAAGAAAACTGACCACATCTTGATCTCGTCATCATAAAACAATTGGCAAAGTCTTGATGACGAGATATCTCGTCATTAACAAAATTGGTCATATCTTGATGGGCAATATATCTCGCCTAACCACTTGGAGGGTTAAGGATAAAACTTGGTATTACTTGGAAGTCATTAATAACAGAATTTTATGTTTAGTCTAGTTTTTAGAGAAATATTTCCAATTCTCACTGGCAAACTTTGTTCACTTAATATGGTCTGTTTACTCCAAATTACATGTAATAAATGCTGTCCTTTCCAATTTTCATAAGTTACTCTAGAATTTTGCTACAAGCTAATTTTGTTGACCAGAGTCAACCCTATCTAGATGCAAGGTTTTAAATTGATGATGTCAAAAGATCGCGATACGATAATTAGGTTGAGATACAAATGGAACAACAACTGGAATTAATAAAATGCCAATTATTGTTACACTTTTGGTTAAATCTTTGAAAGAAGAATATTTAAATATTTACAAATATTATACATTTCTTTTTCATTTATTTGAATTTTAATTTATTTAGTATCTTTCATAACATCACTTGGATTTTATAAGTTTTAAATTCTTTATCAAATATTCATTTTGTTATCACTCTTGCAATTTAAACTTGCTCACAATAAATAGTTAAGAACTTGATCAGAAATTAAACTTTATCGTTTGATATGCTATCTTCAAGGTTGTTTGTTAGATAACTGTTGAGTTTAGTGAATTTGGATGAGTCACTGGTACTGATATAGCGGAAGAAATCTTGTAAATAAGACTAAATACGGATATTGAATTTATTTTTTTAGTCTATGAGAGAGATTTAGTTCTTGTAATATGAAAGCTATTGTCTTAAAGGTCCATGAAGCAAATTCTCTTCCAAATGCTTATATTTTGCGATTGCTCAGAGTTGGAAAACATTGAAAGTTATGAATCATTAAGTGAGCTAATAACTTGTCAGCTAAAAGATGTGAACTGTCAGCATATTCAGGAGTATATACGAAACAAGAGATAGTGACATTAATTATTTACTCAGTGTTTCAAGCTTCGATAATCATCAGGTCAATTATCAATAGATTTTAATGCAAAACAGAAAAATGGCAATCTAATATTCATTAGCACTACGTCTTACTCTGACTAATGTTATAAAATAATAAATACCGACATAAGCAAACTCTAAAAACTCATACATGAAGCAAAATTCGTTTATGCCAGTATTTTGATCTTGTGAATATTCGAAGATTGTCGAATATCAAATTTGCTAATTAAAATCGATAATTTAGTCTTTACTTCAAATTAATGTTATACTAAAATTTAAAGTTATTAACAAATGTATAAGAATAACGATGAGGGTTTTAAGTGCAGATAGAAAAGTTTAATTAATCTAAAATTTTCTTCTTATTAAAAAATATATTTAAATTTTTAAAATTTGGCAGGGAGTATTATAAATCACCTACTGAAAGTTAAATGGAAACGTTAAAAAAATCAACATCAAATTATTTAATTATTTTTAGTTTTTCAGAAAAGTTTATGCTTATGAATTGTCAAAACAGACAAATCATAAAACATTCGACGTAAACCTGAATTTTTTGTTCTAATTCAACGTAAATCGGGAATTTGAAAGTACGAAGAGCAAATTATCGATACTAAATGCACGTATTCCAAAGAACTTACTACTTTCGATTCCAAATCCACAAAATGTTGCAAAGAAAATTAACCGAATCGGAATATTACTCATCAACATGACTGAAGGTAACTGCTGACTTCATAAAATCAGTGCTTAAACATCTATTTTCATGTAGATATTTTCTGACTGGAACGACTAGTATTTACTGCAGAACAGGTGAATATAACTGTCATGCTTTTTTAAATATAACAAAAATACCTGCTGTTCTTTAGTACAATGCAATGCAGGAAATGCGTGATCAAAATTAGTTCGGCTCTTTCGAACTTATACTTTCACTTTCCCTATTTATTTTACTTTCAAATCTATTGAATGACTGTCATAGAATAAAGTGATTGCTTAAAAAGTGTTTACGAAATATCATGAATCATAATAATCGTAATAATGTCATAAAGTATAGTAGTAAAATTATATGATAAATGTTTTATAAAAGAGTTATAAATTTCTCCCATATAATGCCTTAGGATATTTTAGATATTTTCGATTAATTTTAATGTGTAACATGTTTATTCTCTCGGTTTCGTCTCAAAAATTAAATCCAATTTAAATACATTTTATCAAGAATGAAATAAAGTAGATAAGCAAAAACTAAAATTCCATAAAACTCCCTAAACTGCACCAAGCAGTTTTGATTTATTACAACTTTTGCATGCATTTTACATTTCCTCACTTAGTAAAAAGACTGTTTTTCTAGTGCAAGGGCCAGATATGGCCAATTTGTGCCAAGTAATATTTTCTCCGATAAGTAAATGGACATACAAATACGTGGGGAAAGTATTACCGAAAGGGAAATGTAACCAGTATAGGTATCGAACCTACGCCGCCTGCAGCTCGCAGGCTATTAGAACCCAGGACAAATCTCCGAGCTACGATGGATATATATATATACAGGGTGCAACGCAAAGTCCGTGCCCGGCCTTTATTTTCGCAACCGTTGGTCGTAGACATATACTTCCAATTACAAAAATGTTTCAAGTGAAGTAAAAAGCCATCCAGTAGTGGGCAAACTAGTCCGCGCTGAAATCATGATGGTGTGCTACACATCCGCGTAATATGCCGAAATGATAGTGATTTATGGCGAATGTCAACGAAATGCCAGAGCTGCTGCGAGGCTTTATGGCGAACGTTTTGTTATGGATCGACGTCCATCGCATCGAACTATAGCTTCTGTACTTCTCCGTTTCAGAGAGACAGGCGGCTTCACACCACCACCCAGATCAGGCAGACTGACAAGATTGGGCATTCGAGTGACACCGGAGGAAGTGCTGGGATACGTCCTTGCAAATCCACATCTAAGCACGGCGGAAATAAGCGAGGCATGTGGATACACGCGTCAACATATTTGGCGATTGTTACATGCGCAAGGTGCGCATCCATACCGTCCGCTACTACTGCAAGCATTGATGCCGGGTGACGACGCATGAAGATTTGACTTTTGTAATTTCCTGCTCAACACGTTGCACGACATTTCGTCGTTGTTTTCCGACATACTGTGGGCAGATGAGTCGCAATTCACACGGGATGGCATCGTCAACACCCACAATGTGCATTACTGGGCTCTGGACAACCCTCACATGGGACGCACAGCACGACACCAGGTACTCTTGTCAACGAATGTATGGTGCGATTCATGGGGAACCCAGATTGTTGGACCCATCTTCTACGACGGGACCTTAACGGGCAATCGTTACCTGCACCTGTTACAAGACACGGTACGTGACTGGTATGAACAGCTGCCTCTCCGAGATGCATGTCGTGTGTGGTTCCAACATGATGGGGCCCCTCCGCATAAAGCAGCAAACGTTCGTGCGTATCTAGCCACCGAATTCGGCCAACAGATCATCGGATATGGTGGTCGGGTAGAGTGGCCACCGCTTTCGCCGTAATTGACTCCCATGAACTTCTACCTCTGGGGTTAAGTCAAGAAACAGATCTATGCGACCGAGCCAACCTCTCTGGATGATCTGAAACAGCGTATCAGTCTTGCTTGTCGCACAGTTACACCAGCTATGCTCCAACGCGTCCACGATTCAGTACTGTCACGCAATCAATTTTGCATTGCCACCCACCAATGGGAACATTTTGAGCAAGTATTTCCAGTAGATTTCTCCACTTTATGTGTTGTTTTCCGCTGTATGCTTGTCTGTAACTTGTGCGAGTTAGATTTCCAAACTTTCCATGTTTCGCCACTGTGGGCGCTGCGACCGCTTTCAGTGAATCGGGCATGTCCACTTTACTATACATGCACCCATCGTTTATGGTCGGGGAACCCCCCTTTCGCCGTAAAATAGGCGTTGCACTCTGATTTCAATCTCAAATTATTCTAAATTATATTTTAACCGACCCCTCAATGAAGGCAAAATAAATCTGAATAAATCCCAAACTTTGAAATTAAATATCTCGGTCAATTTTTATCACACAGAAGTGAAACTTTTTGTGTTACATTCGTTAGGCTGATTGTAAACTTTTACTAAATATCACTGACGATAAAAAAAGTTCATTTTCATGGATCATATGATTAAAAATAGTTTTGGCATGATTGTCGGAAGATTGATGTGACTACGGAGACTTCCATGTTGCACTTAACACATATAGCATATATTCAAAGCGCAACCCTTTTATAGAGAGGCCACACATTCACTTCAGACGGACAAGAAAAAGGAAAGTTTTTAATTTTAGAGTTTTCTGTTAATAAATTATGGCTCTGTCATTTTGGGACACACCAACTACGAAGTATTTGTGTTATTTATGAATAGATAAACTTAAGAAAAGCAAACTCATTCATAAAAAGTTCAAGAAATTTTTATTTACGGTTATGAAGTCATATTTTGATGGTTTTACTATACATTTCAAATACATGAAGACAAACATATAGATATATTTTGTAGAATAAGACAGCAAGCCGTTATAAGCAATGGAAGAAACACATTGAATTAACTTGAATACAAACTATTTTGATCTAAAATCAATTTTTCACATGCCCAAGTATATTGATTTAATGTTATGTAGTCCACATGATGTAAATATATTAAAGTCTATAACATTTAAAAAATTCAATAATAAAATTTCTATAAAGTACAACACTAAATAGATGTGCTTTAATTGCAACAGTTTTGCACTCGTACTCAATGAATGAAATTTCACACTCTTTATAATCCCCCCATTTTTAAATGCAAATTCGTGTATTGAAATGCAAGCATTAGACAAGTGTTTTGAAATTCAGCTTATTCAACCTTAAACAAGTAAATTATACTGGGTATTCGTTATTCTCAATCATTATGGCAGCATTCAATAGCTAATAATTGGAGAAAATTTTATCGACCTGGTAACATGTATGGTAAATGAAATAAATACGAGATTTTTAATATTACTAAATAAAAAACAAAAATGTGTTTATATATATTGAAATTATTTATTTATATAAATTTATTGAAAATAAATCAAACAAAAACATGCGTTTTTACAAATGAATATTCCATTAGCCCTTCAGAATGTCACCATCAAAGGAAAATATAAAAAAAGTGCATTTTTCCTTCTTTTATATTTTTAAAGAAACATTTATATGAATGACAAATATGTTTAAATAACTCAAACAAGTAATGTAATGCTTGTAAACGCGTTTAAATTATCATTATTGTAAAATATTTTTTTGTTTTGTAATATACTTTACAAAAATAATGTATTATGATAATTCTCTATGAATGAAATTAATTTTTAAAAACTCTTTTCCAAGTTAAAAATGTATTCTTTAAATTAAAAACATAATATTTAAACAAACATGTCTATGATTAAATTTTAAAAATTTTTCTGATGTGCATGTTTAAATTTTAAGCACATACATCAGAAAATACTTATTACTTCACTTAAAAATGTGCAAGCATTTATTAATACTTGTTCCTTTAAGTGGATGTTTGTTTAAGTATAATACTAAATGGTAATAATATTGTATTATCTTGGATCAGTAAAAATAATAAATGTATTCTAAAATCTTTTCATGCAAATTAACTCATGCGTAAGTTCGGGAAGTTACATAAATTAAAATTATTTCAGAAAAGGAAGCATCTTGTTCAATATTCGGAAAGTTTAGTTACGAATTTCAACAATGATCCATACTTGAATAATTATATTTGAAAGTTTGTCATATATATTTCAATGAAGAAATATATTTCTCTCATATTATTCTTTCATATTTAACTACATATATAATAAATCTAAAAGTTAGGATTCCCGATCCAACGAAGAATATAATTTACATTTGGACGAATTTTCTATCCTGTTTGAGTATATTTTTTATTTATACATGAAATACATCTTTATATTCTCTTCATTGTGAAAAAATAAGTGAATAACGTAAAATCTTGAAGCTAACTACAATGTCAGTTAAATATCACATAAATTCGTCTCTCGATTCTGCAATGATGTGTCTGTTAAGAAACATACTAACAATAATCAACAAGTGGACGGAGTTTTCAAAGTTTGTTTTTGCATAAGCATCACATACAATTTGTTCCCACGTACCCCCCATTTTAGACTAAGAGCTAGCTAACTTTTTAACAAAATTTTAAAAATTCAACATTGATAATTTTTGCTTTATAGCAACTCGTTCTGGGTTTTTAAAATATTAATCACATTGTTTATCTTGAAGATATTTTTGAACTATCCTAAACCATGAGAAACTAAAAAGTGTACGTTTTATTTTTGTATATGAACATAATTTGTCTTCAGACTTTTAAAGAATTCAAAGCCTTTCTTTCTTCTAAAATAAGAAGTGAGGTGAAGTTACATTAAATTTAGTATTAATCAAGTTCGATTATTCAGTCTTTTGCTTGATTTGAAATAAATAATACTTTTACATTGTTATCCTTTTACTTAAAAAAGACCCTCAGTTCAATCAAAATGCTTCTTTTACACTAGAAAGATTATCAATCAAGTAACACAGCTTGAAAAGCATTTCATATGTACTAATATTGGACGGATATCGTATATTTAAAAGTGGACGTTTCAATGTTAAAATTAATATTTTCATTTCAACAACACTATGGCGAACATTTATAGAACAGTATTTAGGAACAAATTATTTAGTAAAGTAAATGTTATTACCAAAGTTCGAAATATCAAAAATAGGCACAAAATGTATTTAATGAGACTAGTTCTGAAAATATTTTTAAGACTGAAATTGAACACTTACATGTTTATTTTAATGCACGCAACTAGTTTAAGGCGTCTTAATGAATACAGCTTACGGCTTCATTTGATGAAAACTATTCATAAGAAAAGTTTTTTTAATTTACTCTGGACTCTATAAAATAAAACTAATTATCTATTAATATATAAGCTCCATTTCTTTCACAATAACACTAGAACTATAATTTTAATATTATGTAAATTATATGTGTTAGTTTGAACATTTAATCAAACAGATATATTTATGTAAATAATTTTTTGAATAATAAATGAAATTGTCGAGTTCTTTAATTAGAAGTTGGTAAGATTATAAGTTTTTTATTTCCTACATTTCCACTCTTTAAAATAGAAATAAACTCAAAAGATAGAAACATATACTAATAGTTCAGTCTAAACATATTAGCATAATTAAGGAGCTTTCAAATTCTATATTCTTGACTATAAATTATACGTAATAACTATTCAATAAACATTCGTAATAATAACTACTTAAGCAAAGTCTGTCAATTAGCGCAAATGAAAAATGTCTATATAACTTAAAACAAATTAAATAATATCTTTGAATCGTCTCACATAACATGCTATGGACAATTAAAAGTTATAGTTTTCATATTTATCTAAATATATCCTTTAATGACAGATCATCCACTGTTCAGATTCATTTAAAATGGAAAGAATAAAACTGGGCTCAGTTGTTTTCAAAGATGCAATTTGTGAAATAAGATTTTTTAAGTTCTTTCTTCCCTCCAACTTTGTCATTCCTACAGGTTCACTTCGAGATAAAACATGAGAAATACAAAGTTTATAAATATACACAGATTTTATACTTTTGTCTTAGACAGCGCTAATGAAGTATTGCTGTCTTAAACCATTCCCCAGTGCAGCTTGCTCTTGATTTCTTGTTAAAGTCACTTGAATCTTTTTCTTTAGGAGTTCTTCTCTGAGATTTCGAACGTCTTTCTCAGCCATTGTTCGTAACTGAATAGGAAAGATTACAAACATTTTTATTAGGTGTATGTAATATTCTTTCTTATAGTGTTTGATTGATTCAATTATTCTTGTTTATATTAGATAGTATTCTGAGTGGGGTATTGCGTAACTTTTCAGTCGAAATTCGAAGCGCTACAGCAGGGAACTAATCTATAGGGCTTCTTTAAGCACTTTCAGCAAGTGGCAGACCCTACTTTAACCACAGGCAAGTTGTATATTCGGTTCACAGTGAACACACTTTTCCCACCTCACCCGAACTATATTATGATCAGAAGTATAAATATATATAACGTTGAATTTTTTAATAATCAAGACCAAAAATATACCCACCTAGAGTACTGTGGTTGTAACCAAAAACCAAATATGTTTGCCTTAACCTTCCTAGCAGTTTATCTTAGCTTCGAAAACTGCCCTGTAATGTCCATCCTCTGGTGCAAAATCCTGTTCAAACTGTCACCAGCTAAGTATAAGGGACAATTTATTTTTCCTGCTTGGATCTTCATTCAACCTTGGAGTAATAGGGTAGTTTTGTCTCGACGAGACACCACGTCCTTAACAAAATTGACCAGATATTGGAAGAGATAACTCGTCGAAACACTTGGAGGGTTAATTAATTTTACTAATCTGTTAGTCTAGTTCTTTGTACTACCTTCTAAGTTACATAGTTATTTTGGTCTTTCATTGAAATAATACTGCCTAGTTTTATGTTCAATAAACGGGTTTAAAAAATTTAGTTACCACGAAAGTTAATAGAAGCAGTTTCAAATAATAAAATCAAAAACATTTCTTCCTAGAAACAACTGCTTCCTAGATATAAGTTCGTTGTTCACTGCGATGAAATTGTTTCATGGCCTTTTACGATTAGTAAACCCACTTAACTATGTGTTTCAGAATTGTCTGAAACTTATCTACACTTGTTAAATTTCAATTTTTAACTAATTTCATATCTACGAATCTTAAACTACCTAGCTGAAGATCATGTTGAACAGCTAGTATATTAAAAAATATAAATAGAGGTTATGTCGATAAATAAGTCCTATGAACTATTAAGCTCTAAATTCTAGATAATAGATTTTTTAAGCAGTAAAACTTCGCAACTATTGTATTTGAAATATAATTTCAAGCTAGTCATTCAAGAACAAAAAATAGCTTTAAAACTTGCCTTGACTTCTGTGTGTAGTTTCAATCTGGTTCCTTCAACTCTACGGGTAAGATCCTCGATTTCTTGCAATAGTCTGGCAATCATAATTTTATAACTCAACTGCAAAAATGTAATAAAAAGTTTACAGTGTTAGTAATACTTTACAAAAAAAGATCACACGTCTATTTTTCTAAATACATTACAAAGCTTTTAACTACTTAAAACTTCTGAATCAATAGAATAGTCACAATCCACTTTTAAGGTAATTAAAAACCATGAAATGCATGTTTAGTGCTGAAACTTAGAAACTAAAAATATTACCACACATAGAGATGCTTGTCATGAAAATAAAAATTAATTCATATATTATCTATATCATTATTATGCTGTAAATAAATACAATAGTAGGAATACTATAAATTTATATAACCTATGTACATATAGTTTTTCTGTTGCTTGAGGTTTCTGGAAGCATTTCAGTATGTGTAACATTTTGATATTAGTATTCAAGTTTTATTTTTAGATGAAATTCTATTTCTTATTCGTACTTATTCTAAAAGCACATTACATTCTCAAAGAATATATGCCTTTTGCATCGCCATGTCTAACCTAGTAGCTTTAGGAATTTCATTGACATCTTCAATACGTATATACGTATAATTCAATGTACTACATTATTAAATGGAAGAAAAAACTTGATACGAATAGAAGTAACTTCTTTAGTTTATCAATTCATCAAGTAAAACAATTATTTAATTTTGATTTTATTCACAAAGCACAAGCTCAAAAACTGCTAACCTTTCCAATACTTATTGTGATAATATTCAGAAGAGAAAATAGATATTTTTAACTCTTCTAAATATTGTCACAATAGGTAAAAAATAATAAATTAAGATGTTCGAAAGTAGTCCTTTTTCTGTTTTTTTCCGAATTCTTAACGTGCAGACAATCTTAATTCTATGTTTCAAGTAAATTAGGGCATTTTAAATTTAGGACGACATATCACTGATTAGAAATTTCTGCATGCAAACAGCTAATCGTGTTTTTTCACTCTATATTACCTTATTAGACGGTCTTTCTGTTTTTCCAGAAATAGTTAGTAGAGCCCAAACGCCAGCTTGGACTTTGGCCAACAGTTCCCTGTGCAGTTTTTCCAACTCTTGTCTGAGCCTAGAGCATTCTTCTTCTAAACGTGGAGTAATTTTTTTGGCCTCTAGGTACCGCTTACGCCACATTTCACGTACTGAAAAATATGTATATGATAAAAGTATTAATTTCCAAATTTGTTTAAGTTATTTTACTCAACCTATTTTAGATTTAATTTTGAACATTTTAGTGTTTTCTGAGCGTTTCGGTAATAAATATAGTTTATACGAATTCGTTGTTAACTATGTTAAATCTTTAAGAAAACGTTATTCTAATACTGTACTGTGTTTATATTCCATTGAAGTTTACCTTCCTGAGTTAGAAGGTTTGAAAATTCAATAAAAAAAATTTGCCATCTTATTCTATTTTTAATCGAAACAGTCCACTGAGAAGGAAACGAACATTTCTTATTTTGTTCCATGGCTACTTTAAAAAGAAACAGCTCTCGTTTACATTCCAATTTACCAAAGTGAAAATTAAATAAAAATTATATAAAGAAACCTTAATTTTAGTACTTTTGACTAAATAATATGCGGGACCAAAAAGAGGAAACCATAATTTTAAAAATTTATCTTCGTCTATTATTTTACGTTCTTATGTTTTACTTTTAAAAAATTACAAAGAAATGAACATCTGTTCACTTATTTGAGCAATTTATCTAGTGTTGAAACCTATTTTCTGTGACCAAAAAGAAAAAATAGGAAAACTCTAAATACCTTATAAAATAAAAAAATCTTTAATAAGAAATTTTATATTAAGGGTAGATTGTGTTGTATAATGTAATCGCCAATAGAAGTCTATTTCTTTGTGGCGCTAGAACTGAGCCACACTTTGCATGCAGCATGTGTGAATGTTCTTGCACAGCTTTCTTGGACGTCCGTCCATTTTGATGAATCTTATTGGTTGTGCTGCAATCCTATCCTATCTGTATATATATGTGTTGTGTTTTCAATAAACTAGCCTGTTCCCTTTTGCGATCCATATGGCCTGTGTCATTCCTTTGCTCTGAAGGAATCGTATTTAACAGATTGCATTTTATCAGTAGTAGTCGATATTAAAATGTAATGACTATCTAGTGTAATTCGCGTAGCATCAATTTATAACCTATGGCTATTAGAACTAAAACTAATAAAATCCTTATAGAATATCTGGATTTCATGCTTTGATAGAAACGATGCAAAATGCCCGTTTGTGCCTCATATCTACTAAATGATCAACTATTATCAATTTCTCAGAGAAGAGTTTCTCATTTATTATAAAAATACTTGATTTAGTTTAAAACAAAATAAATTTAGCAAGTTTCATATTATTGTATATATAATTCAAAATGAGGAATTATAACGAAAAAGGAACCTTTTCTACTATAAGTTAATATAGAGTATATATACATTTAGATTTATTAATAAGAGAAAAAGAATGGAAAGACTTTTTAAAAAGAAAATTTTGAATATTGACTTTGGAAAAATGAATAATTAAACAAATGCGAGGAATAATAGTCAAGTAAACATGTCCTGGGTATTAAAACACGCATTCAACACTATTGAATGCGTGTATTATTACAAAAAGTAGAGCTTGCATTTTTGAATCAAGTGAAATTTGTGCAAATTGATTTGCATCCCAAATAAAATATTTCCATCATATATTTGATACTTATCAACAAGAAAACATGTATTTGATCTTAAATATGAAGAAGTAATCCATTATTTTACTGCGCCTTTAATACAGCAAATTATGACGAAATAACATTCAGAGCACTAGATGTTTTTAAAAGTACATTAAGTTTTGAATTCTAGTTCGCAATTCCAGACTCCTGATTTTATGAACATTTGAAACCTTTTTGTTATTGTTGAAACAAACTTAATTGAGTTAAAATAGATAAAATTTTACATCTATTTTACCTCAATTAAGTTGCTTAAAATTTATGCTAACTAAAATATATTTAAAATAAAAGAAAAGATTGTTTCAAAAAGGAGAAAAATAATTATTATTTTAGATTAATTAAGCAAATTTATTAATAACAAAAATTCAAAGATTCAAAATAAAATGACAGAATGAAAACAATCGAAAATGTTTCAGCATTTTGAGAATCTTAAATCTTGGACACTTCAGACCACAACTTATTTACAATAAAACGCATAGTAAATCCACTGAAGCTGAAGAAGCTTTATATTCTAAGACAATTTTTGGAAACAATTATTACGACAAATAGACATAATGATGTCAGTAACAGTGAACGGTGAATTACTTTTTTCGGGCAGCATTCGAATCCGCATTCCAGATCTATATTGCTTTGCAGGAATCGCATCAGAAATAATTAATTAAAATGCAGTTAATATTGGCCGTTATTTTTATTACTTCTGTAGTATTTATGGAGTAAGCACCTAAATGTGAAATTTTCACTTTGATTTTTCTATTTATTTTCCGTTATAGAACTGACGAAAAATTATAGTATTTACTCCTAATTAGATGTTTATTGTCTTCAAGGTGCACGAATCTTACATGTCATGAACAATTGCACCTTAACGTTTTCAGTTATCGTATAACTTTCTAAGCTTCTTCCAAAATTAAAAAATGAAGGTTAATAAAATAATTTAAGTAAAAACAATCGAAAGAATTGAGTAAAAAGGATTTGAGCCAGAAAATAATCAAATTTGTTTAATTAGGGATATTAATAATCCAATCAACTTCATTAACCCTCCAAGTGGTTTCGATGAGATATCTTGTCCATCAAGATCTGATCAATTTTGCTAAGAACGAGATATCTCGTCATCAAGGATTACATCATTTTTATGATGGCGAGATCAAGATCTGGTTTCTTCTAATGACGCGATATCTCGTCCATATCTGGTCAGTTTTGCTCACGATTGAGTTTTTGATGAGATACCTCGTGACAACCACCAGGGAGTTAAATCTATATTATAAAATTGCAGAGAAAATGAAACGGCTTAAAAGATATTTAAGGACTAGTAGAAAGAAGGGATCGAGAGAAGAGACAGAGGAAGAGAGAGAGATAGAGTTGGAAACAGGCGTATGAGGAAGTGTGCTTGCCTGCGGCTGACTCGGCCCTCCCGGCGAATTTCGGTAGATTGCGTAAGCAGGTGTGGGTCTCACCTTGTTCCCTTCTTTGGTGGGCTCTGCTCTGCAGTTGCTTGATCTTTCGGAGCAACTCCTCACGCTGACGCTGGCGGATCCGAGTCTCACCCCGCACCTCGTTCAGGATGGTCAGAAGACGCTCCTCTGGAATGGAACAAAAAGTGAACATTCACTATTCTTAAGTCCTTATTTCGTTACAAATGTTAATTATTATTAGAATTCAATTCCTATACAAATGTGTTTAGGTGTCTGAAATATATTTTTTCGGTTCACCAATTCTCAAGAAACATTACCAAGGTGTGAGATGGAAAAATGACTACTCCAATTCTTTAGAATTTTGACTGTAAGACGTACAAAATTTGTTAGATTTCTAGACAAATATTTTCAGTAAGCTCTATTTACTCAACACTTATTCAATTTTTATTAAATTAAAATATTCATTTTGACTACAATTCAATTCCTAAGTATTCAGGATCCAAAAAAAATGCATCTTAAATGGTTCGCCTATTCTCTGAAAACATTGTAACAATTTAATATACAAAAAAATAATTTGGCTGTCTGAGTTTTGATTATAAGGAATAGACTTTTTAATAACTTTTTAGGACAAAAATAGTCATTAAGAGGGACTTCTCCTGTCAAGCTAAATGTAGGTATTTGTAATATTTGTAGTGGAACGTGTTTTCTGTACACTATTTACCTACATATATTAAATAATGGAGCACATATTTTCCTACTATCAATCACTAGTATACATTACTATAAAGATTCAATAACATGAATAATTATGAAAAATTTAATTCCTCATTATCTTTTTATCATCTTTTATCTTTATATCATCATCTGTCCCAAATATTCGGAAATAAAAAATAGGTCCATCACATAAAGAACTAGAATTTAAATTCTATAAAAATGTTTTTTGAAAAATTGCTTTTCCAGCATCACTGCAAAAAACAATCATCTTCATCTTCTCCAACGTTACCAAGATTCAATTATGGTGAAGAATATGGGCATTCAGCTGCTTAATCGCGAAACTTGCACAAAAATGTAAGCAGAGGAATGTGAAATAATTCATTCACTGTTATTACATATTTTATAAAAATACAAAATAGCCCGAGAATATATTAAATCGTTTTTTGATGCTTTCCCAAATACACAAACCGACATAGAATGGTAAGACAGACTGATTCTGTGAAGTGCTAAGTACCAGTCACTAAGATATTATAAATACTCAAAATATACAAAATTTCATGAAAATATATCCAACCATAGTGCAAGTACACACATACAGATACGAAATGCGATATTGATTAAATTATTGATTGCATTGATTTTGTATTAAATCGGACCAAAACGAATGAATAACTTGAAATGGTATGAAATTATTCAATATAAGAACATTTCATTTTTGTACTTTGATTTAATTATGATTGTTTCCCTTAAACAGTTCTAAAATAATGATTTTTCATTTATTTTTTATCAATTTATTTTACCCGCATTCTTCTGAAACACATTCAATGAAAATTTTTAATCGTTACAGTTAAATAGTTATGTTGTTTACAAATGCCTATAAACAGCTCCTGGACAATTCAGTTTATTAACTAAGACTTGAAATCACACTTTAATTTATTTCAAGATAAGGAATAAAAATCAAGTGGGAAGGCAAAATTATTAACGAAATAATTTATTGGTAATATGAATGATTTATGTTGGTAATGGGAATGATGATACTCAGTTCATATTAATTTTTATTATGGGTGTTTCATTGGTTTAGTGTAACATAAACATGAAAAATTGAATGGTATTTAAGCAAATAGTTATGCTTACAAACTAAGATGAGAATATTTCTAATCTGAGTAGTATATGATTCAAGATGCATTTGCTTTTCATTACCACGGGAATAATTTTCCACATTCACGATATTCGTGATATTTTCTCCCACACACATTCTTGTTAAACCATATATTTACAGTTAACCATAAGTTGTATAGGCTAAAATGTTTTCACTTTGAATTCTTTCTAATTCATTTCTATAAATTAAATTACGATTTATTGAGAACTCTTTCATAAGCAAAATCTTCGCCACATTGTTCTGTTTACCTTATATTTTAATAAATGTTTCAAACTTATCTTATATGGCTGCAAACTAGACGATATTTTTAAAACTGTGACTACAATACTCAAATGTTTACAAATCAATTAATGAGTGTAAACAGACTTTGATGGCGTAAAATAAATCAAGTTGTTGATTTTCTCAGACATTATATTATTTGATACATGCACATATTATTTACTCAAAGAATATAATAAAATATGCCTCTACAACAAGTAACTATAAGTAAAATAAAATGTAAACAGTAATATTTGATTTTATAGACTGTTTACTTTGCTTGTTCCTTTCCCATGGTATTAAACAGAATCATACAATTTTATGTAAACATACCCTTGGCTTCTTAACAATACTCATTAAAATAATGCGCTAAATAAATCATGAAATAAACAAATCACTTTTCAAATTCAAATAGATAGCACAGCTTCAGAAAGAAATATTTTCTTGGAGCTAAGGTTAATCGGGTTCATTCGACATTCGGGTAAAAAAATAACCCTTGTTTATATTAATATTACCTGATATTGCAAAATTTGATTCGTTACCTGGAAATAACTCCGGCAAGTGATGCGGGGGTGTCGGCGTTCTTATCAGGGTACAAACCCTCTTTCTTTGAATCCTATTCTTCCCGTACCGAGCCGGATGCCGGATAATGGGTAATGGAAAAATAGGGGTCGAGTTACCATCAGTGAATAAATCAATGTTCGCCACCCCGGACAACGCAGCGGGGGGATAGGGCGGCGTGGCCAGTCGTGCCATGCTGTTGATTCCGGGACGACTGAAGCCCGTCTGCTCCCCGGCCCAGACCCTCCTTGCCAGGGCGCTCCGCAACTGTTGTTGTTGATCCGAGGGCGTGGTTCCACGGGGTGCCAAGTAGGGCAGGACTTTCTTGTCCAGCCACCTGCGGTAGGCGCTCCGGACTTTCTCCCGGATAAACAACTCTCCCGCCCTCTTCGCCATGCGGATCACCTGGCAAGGGCGGTAGGTGCGTCGCAGGGGAACGTACACGGGCAGCAAATCGTACCGCTGACATGTCGCCAAGAAGTCATCTGTGGCTTTGGTGTGGGTGGCGGCCTGTTGAGAGCGTACTAGGCGTCCCAGGCTGCCGCTGAAGTAGGACGGGGGATAGTAGATGGTCCGGTAGGAACGGTTGGAGCGGTATTTGGATGTTCCTAAGACAGGGGAACGGAGAAGACGTCTGTTTCCGAATCGGGACCGGATGTAGCCCCCGATGGGGGCACCGGCATACATTCTCCTTCGGTAGAATTTTGGCGCGTTTAAGATTCTGTCTTTCGTGGTAAACATCTTGGGTGTCTTCTGGGCAGTAATTCTTCAGTATATAAGTCTCAAAATCGTAAAGAATGAATATAAAAATATATTTCTATTCACAACTTTTTAATTCCATATCAGAATCAGATGTAAGAATCATATTTTCGTTTCGTCTTTCTTCACTATCTGATAAGGCAGTGTTTGATATTTGAAATTTTCTAATCAAAATTATGATGTCTAAACAATAAATTGGTATTTTATTCTATACTTGATTCAGAGTTGAATCGTTTGTTTAAAAGTTTTGTGATTTTATCATAAATTCACCACGGTTGGGAATCAATTCTTCGTTTCACCTATCTTTTTTCATAACGTAGGGCTACACATAAAATAAAGTAGACCCTGCTTCTAGGCTATAAATTCTTATACTTCTGGAGATTATGTTATATCAAAGATTGCGTACATAATCAACAAAACTTTGGATTGAAATACAAAGCTCTCACATAAAAGATTAGTCGATTACTCGCAAAAAAATATTCACTCGTAGAAAACATCCATCTATACAAAAATATTAATTTGATACACAATTTAGTTAAAAGCTCACGATTTCAATTTTCAGAAATATGCGACGACCATCGAAACATCACAGAACGAGGACGAACACAAACTAAAATACGTTTGCCATACAATCATAAAACAAAACCCCGATCTTAATCACAGCGCATTCATTCCATATTTCTTCTCACAACAAAATATCAGTGGAAATATCACCTTTCCCTTACGATACTCCACAAAACCAATATCCGAAAAAATCCAACTCCAAAATCCACATTATACTTCCAAGTTCACTCTAAGCTCGTACTGGGAAACTCATACCGAACCACAAATCCAATATCACGGAGCTTGGAAAATAAGAACGAATGGCAGTGAACCAGCCATCGGTCCCGACGACTACCTGTCAATGTGGTAGCTCGGCGCGTGACACAACCGATATCGTTTCCCAACACAACTCCCTCTATCGTAATCGTAATCTCCTGCGGCGTTTGCCTTCATCCGATGGCCTACTGGGATTGAATGAAAGTCCACCCCCTCACCCAACGTCCTAGGATACCCAGGTATAGAGTAGCGCGGAAAAGAGATTAGGAAATGGGCCGGATGGTACTAAGGGCGGGGTCTGTCAGATGATGACCTCGAACAGAAACTGGAAACTTCGGATGGGAGATCCAAGGTCGCTTGACCGATGGGCAGGGTTGTCGGGTGTGTAGGTGTGACGCCGAATTTGCTAACTAGATCCCCTTCCTATTAATGTTCGCGTCGGAGAGTTTTATGGCTTGCGATGGACAGTTGCTTAATTGATGACAGTGATTTAGTGCATACTCTTCAGAAACAAGTAGTTCGTATATAATTATTTCGATTGATAGTTCGAGTCATTGAATTTCAATCTGTTAAAACGCATTTTATAAGAAAAGATATATATATTTGTGCCGGATCTTAAATTTGACATATTGTAGTCTGAATTCAAGTACTAGGCAACTGGAAAAATTGTGTATTTTGAGTTATACTTAAATTAGTAGAGCTGAGATCATACAGAGTTTCATGCAAGCACTAGGTAAATTTTTTATCACGTAAGCTGTCTATCGAGAAATGAGAAATGTAGGAATACACGAAACTGGGAATGATGGCAAGCTGTTTTTCCCTTTATCTCAAAAAGATTGATTAATTGCATTCAGGTGGCAATATGCATTTGATCTAGATATGCATTTAGTAAACCAGTAACGTCATATTTTGACTAGTATCTTCATATTTACGAATATCAGTTCAAATAAGTACCTAAAAGTATTCGTTTCTAACAATAGAATAGGTAGGTGCATTAGCGTAGCACTGGAGCAACATATCGGGCTATTGGCGACGGTCCGGGATTAATCCCAAAGGGAAAGATCTGAAGACAACACCTTGTTATTTTGAACCACTGTCAGAAGACAAGACAACATCTGAGCTAACACTCAACTCTCCAAACTTCCATTCTATGCCATATTGGATGGCGGGAAAAATAGTATGTCGGCTAAAACGTTTAACCCTCTGAGAGTCATGAGACTTTAATTAGCATAGTATTGCCTTTGTTCCACAGCATATGTAATAAATAAATATATAGAGTAATTAAAAAATCTAGGAATGATGCTATGGCAGAGAAGGTCAAAGCTGGTTAGAGGTTATACAGGGAAAACTGCAGGTTTTATAACGAATATATGTGTGCTAACACCTCAGAGGATTAACCAATTTTTGAAAGAGAACGTCAAACTATGTAACAATATAACAGTCAATTTCATGAGTTCAAAAAATAAACCACATACCCTCATTAGAATTTAAAATACAAGTAATATTTATTTTACTTAATTTTCAAATAAATTTATTTCATAATAAATTATCCTAGACAATACCAATAACCATAGTTCGTTTCCTATGTAGCATTTAAAATAAAGTACGACTTCTTTATGCTTAAAGAATTATACATACTGGAATAGGAATAATTTGCAACTCCCATTATATTTAGTTCCAGTTACATATATGTGGCAAAAACATTGAGTGGAATCAGGTTACCAATATGCCAATTAGTTTTAAATACAAAAGGCTATCCATGAATCGAGATCTAAAAAGTCCTGTACATTTTTACGCAGAGCGATAAAACAGCCAACTTGGCAAACTGCTTCAACCTGATTTCATCTTTATTAATGGTGTTGGTTGTCACTGATGACAGGGTCGGGAAAGGGAAGGGTTACGGTTTTCTGATAGAAAATACGTAAAAAGGCCTTATTTTTCCTAATGAGTAACTGCTACTGTCCTGATGGAATTGGGTTTGTTTCAAACTCCTTTTTAGTCGTACTTGCTTGTTTTTTAATCCTTTTATCAATATCCAATCAGAATTATTTCGGTAGATATATTACCACAGTATCATATTCCTTTTACTGCATGAAAAAAGTAAAACATGGGAAAGTAGGTTATGCATATAAAGATATGGAACTTTTTGAAATTTCTGATTCTTTTATAACAGCAAAACTACTCAGAAATTTAACCAAGGATTTAGGTTAATTCGATTATTTTATAAATTGCTTGTCACATCAAAATTTAAAAGTTTCTAGTCTAATCATTTTTAAGTACAATACTTTGTATTATTGTTTTACTATACATTGAAATATTAAATTTCATTTAAATTGTCTCGCAGATATATAAATTTCTCTGTTCCCGGTCTTATTTTTTTTCATTAAATCTTCTAAATCTGTAGAATAATATAATCTTGAAAACGTGAAAGTAATAAATTGTTTTAATTAAATTTCAGTACAAAACTAATAGTTGAAGTTTCTATATTTCTCCATCTGAATTACTGAGTTTTCTATGTATTTTGTTTGAAAATTTAGGTTATAAATTTATGGTTTCAGTAGAAACATCTCTTACGTTCCTTTCACTACAAAGCTTATTCGAACATGCATTTCTATATCAAGATTTTCTTCGGAATCGGAATTCATTAACGACAAAAATGTTCTTTATTCCACTTACTTTCCAAACTATTCAGCTTGAGAAATTCAGAGCTTATATATTCAGATATATATATTCAGAGGAATATTTATTTACACGATATAAGAAAACTATTTTAATAGACATTTCAGCATAGAAAACATCACTAAATATGTCAACCTAAAATCCTGTGTCAAAAAGCTATTTGAAAAATAAATCAGAGGGTTGGTTATGATTATATCGGGACCTTTGAATTAAAACGCATTCCTAACAATTAATAACATCCATACCCTGAACAGAAATACTTAGTGCCCGTTGAATCGAAGGCCAAGTGTTAAGATCTGCAGAATATCAAAGAGCTGTAAACTGTTTATATCGATATACCAAATCGTCGGTTTACAAGTGAAACACACTAAGACAAAAGATAGAACTATGTTTTTTTAACGAAGGAGAAAAATTGTACTCACTAAGTATATTTCTCAAGAAGTGTAACTTTCATGCAAAGAAAAAGCTGACTTAGTGGACACTTCACCAGTCTAAAGATCACCACATTCTGGTCTGCAATAGCTAAAAAAACTCATATTTTAGTGTGTTTCACTTGTAGGTCGACGAAATGTTGTTTGTTCACTGTCTCGTTTAGGTCATTTCAATTTTCTGAACATGTAACTCATTTCCTTACAAGATACAGTGTAAACAATATCACATATTTTTCTGTGATCACGCAACGTGTACAGGATTGATTGTTTGGGTAATAGAAAACATTTATATAGTAAGAGCACTTATTGAAGCATCAGACAAATGAAATCCAACGATGAATATAAATTCATCTTAACGCAAAATTATAATTTTAATTTCTCAGAAGCCATAAGGACATTATAAATTTTATATTTCACCCTCTGAGCGTCATATTTCCCAAGTAATGTTAGAGTTGCTTTTACACACGCAATGAATAAATAACCACGTCTAGTTACATGTAAGTTGTAAAACTAATATACACGTGTGAATCCCTCAAAAAATTGAATTCAATAATAATTTTACTCATTTTATAGAAAGCTATTTCAGCAATAGATGAACACAATAACGTGAAAAATATTGAAATGGTTAGGTTCATAAAGAAATATGAAAGCCACTACAATTTCAGGCAATAATTTTGATACTTTCGTTTTAATTTTTTATCTCATCTTCATTTTCTCTCAAGAAAAAACTTTTCAGACCCGTGATACGTAATTAGAGCAAAGTAATACACAGAATAGTGGAAACTTTCTTTTGGCTCCATGCCATTATTCTAAGGCAGAAAAAGTTCAGTTTGTTTTTCCACCGAAGACTTCTTCGCTGACCTAGATTCCATATTAGCTTGCAAATATTCCTCGGCGATTCCTTTTGCGTGACACTGAAGGCAGTTCACAGCATGCCAATTATTTTCGTTTTTAATAGCTGAGATTGGGTGCGAGAAAATCACGCGAAACATTTATTGCTTTTCTTTCCCTGCGTGTTCCTGGCTCACATATGACAGGTTCTTTCTGTTACATATGGAGACAATACAGATCGGCTAACATGACCTTTTTAATGTTTTCTGCAATATAATTAAATATAGGTTTATTTCATGGAGAGAGCATTGTATTTGCATAAAATAAATTGATGTAATTCTCCAAATATATATTGATGTTTATTTTAAATAAATGCCTTTTTGCATAGCACTTACAATTCAAGCAAAGTTTACTGTTTCAATAAATTGATGACTGGGTTTTACGATGCAAGGGCAATATTTGGGCAAACTGTGCCAAACAACAACAGTACGTAGGCATACACAATGAAATTTTAAGGACACAGAAGAGAAAGAATACACCCAGAAACCTATGAGCCTACAACTAGCAGTTTGCTAGCTCAGTAAGTAAACCCACTAAGCCACGGCAACCCCAATCGAAAAAATAAAGGGTAGAACTATAGAAATAATTAAAAACTATATTTTAAGAAGCCCAGAAGCATGGTTCAAGCAATTTATAAGAGCAGGAATATCATAAATGTAGAATTTCACGTGTTGACAAGAGATGGAGCTGGTGTCATCTATGGTTGAAGTGATTGTTTATACCATTTGATTTTTATCTGAACACGTCATTTTTGTTTTTCTGGTAAATGATTCCGATGAAGAATATCGGTTTTGCTTGTTTCATCCGTGTCCTGTACTTTTTTGCATTTTTGTAATTTTAATAGGTATCTGCTCCTGTAAAAACCCCTAGCATTATTTTATGAGAATTATAAATGGAAAGTAATTATAATTTTATTTTCCCTCTACTGAAAATTTGAATTATCGTTACAAAAATTGCTCTGGAAAAAGTTTCTATAACTTAATATGAATCTTATATATGATTTCAATGTGCTTTCTGCATGCAAATTATTTCTAACTTTCTCAGGAGCAATTTTTGTAACGATTTTTATTAAAATTTCACTAAACCATATATTCTTTATTATTTATAATGGGTTCATGTAAACTTATTTTTTACTAGTAGGTGAGTATCCGACTTTACTCGGGTTGAATTGGTTAATTATAGATTGAAAAAGTGACCATATAATAATCACTTTTCTCTTTTGTAGAAAAATACCAACATTAAGCGTCATGAAAATAATTTTTTAACATTTTTCCTTCAATTACGAATGTGAGTACTCACAGTATGCAAAATTTCAAGAAAATATAAACAGCCGTTTGGACGTAATGCGTGTGCACACAGACACCAAGCTAGCTCGGAAACCCCTTATTTTGCATTAGAATTATACAAAACGGATAAATAACTTGAAATGAAGCAAAAGTATTTAATGTTCTAACACTCTATTCTTATTAATATAGATGATGCTATGCTTTAACATTTTTATCAAACTATTTGTCATTTTATTGAATTTATAAGCTCTTTATTAAGCTGTACCGTACAGCTTAATCATCAAATCAATCAAAAATCAGCTTAAAGTATCAAATTGTTGCTTCAATATTAAAAATTTTCGAATGCCCTTCAGCATTCTAAAATAAAATATAATAGAAACCAAAAACTGAGCTATATAAATGCCTCAGAGAAAGGATATATAAAAGGATATATACTATTGTATAAATATGAAACAGCAGATTCATCAATATATTTTTATAAGATTTACTAAACGCTGTTATCAACGTATAACTTTCACAACAACCTCTCATCCATTTTCATGTATCTAAAATAATTTAATGTTAGTGCAAAATAATTAATACGGAATATTAAATGTCAACGCAATAATGTAGTGATTTTTAGTTCAGGAATATTGATATGGGTAACTACTAAATATTAGCTCCATAAGGATAAATATGATTTTATATGCTGAAAATTCCTGTAATTTTATGAATTTGTGGTATTGGAAACGTTCACTTTCCATAGAAATGGATGCAATCCATTATACGTAATGCATCAATTTAAATATAAATAATTAAGATCTCATTTAACGCTACAAAATCAAATTATAGATGAAAGTTTATCTTCTTTATACACGATATGTAGAATGTAATAAATAAGAAACTTTTCGTTTGGTTAAATTTTATATTGCTGTCAAAATTTACAATTCTTTCAAAACGGTTATGTCTAAAATATACATATAATTACACTATACTACACGCCGTTTCAAATACAAATGGAATTGAGATTTACTTATAATTTTCGTATTATTGAGCTCACATCGTGTAATGCAAAAAGTATTAAAGTACAAAGCAAAAACAAATTCAATACTGATTCATGTGGTTTCCATTATTGCGTGCTAAACTTGTGTATAGCTCAGCTCATAAAAATGTTAACTATTCTTTACCGAAAAACGTGACACGATTCGCTTATTATTTACAAGAATAATCTTTTAAGGAGCAGTATTGAATATCGTGATCTGACTGAAGTTGGCTATTGTTATTTAAGAGGCCAGAAGAATTCCGCAGACACTTTTAGCGGTTACATTATTTTTCATGCTTATTAATATTTAAGTGGTGAAGGATTCTGCACGCAAGTGAAAGCCTATGCATATATCATTGCGTATCATTCAAAAAAGTAAAATAATATGGCAATTATCTATGTTTAGTTGCTGAAATTAAAATTTTGAATTTCATTTCTCTTTTAGAAGTCTATAATTATGTCCTCAGGCGTAGTTCTTAAAAGTATTTGTCTGGAATAATAATGTCGAAAGATCATTTGACCCGAAGTTTGTAACTGGAATACGTTTACCTTCTTTTATATACTACATTATGCATTCGAATGTCAAATTCTTTGAAGCCTTTTAGTTGGGAACAAAGCATTAAATTAGGTAATTATCTATTTTTCTTTTAGATATTTTGCAATGAATACACAGTAGCTCTCAAAATTGAGTATACACCCAAATAGGCTTTCTTTGAAACACTCTCTCTTTAAAACTCTTGAGTAATACTAATTTAAACTCGCTATTATAGGAATAGTAAAGTACGCATTTGGAGATATACTGAAAACGAATTCCACGCTCACTACGATGTTTTTAGCTACAAAATTTTAATACCAAATTTAAAAATCCTAAGTCCCATCAAGAATATTTCGTCCAGAAACAAAATAAAAATGTAAAATAAATTTTTGTTGCATTTAATGTTCGCATGTAGAACAACTTCTAAGAGGAGAGACAGTGAATTAACAAAAGTTAATTTGTTTTTCTGTAGAATTTTGCTCATTTCTCTCGTAGAATCACTCTCAAGTCCTTTACTCCAAATATCTTGAGTTTTAAATTCCTATATTACGACCACCAATTTTTAATCCTATTTAGGTCTTGAGGTTGTGATGGGGTATATACATTTAGGAAAACATAAAGCAGTTTTTAACCAAGAAAGTTAATTCAATGTTCTTTAGATGATGGTCGATAGTGGGTCTATCAGAACCCTAAAAGGTGAGTTGCTTCCTCAGCAAGCTATCCTCACTCTTAAGGATGAAAATGTTTTGGCGCTGCGATTTTGCGGGAGAGGTTAGCAGTATAGTCTTAGTTAATGAATCAAAGAAAAATGAAATACTTAAAGCTATTGAAGTATAACTTAAAAGAAAATGCTCAGAATTTAGATTTCGGGTCAAACTTTTCTACCTATAGGAGTGTCCACAGAGAGAGAAAAGTGGCACAGGGCAACAACAGTTAAGCTATAGTTTCTGTTTCATCTAAAACAGCCTGTGCACTCCTCAACAATCTCAGGACCTCAGTGGGGGTCCTAGTAGGAAAAAGCGGTGAAACTCACGATAATACATAAAAGGATTTCGATTTTCGCTTTTGTTAACGATTTTAATGCATAAAATTATTAATTGAAATGTTTTTATATTGCATGTTAGAAACATTTGTGGAATACTTTTTCTCGATCTTCAATACTAAATAGTTCATTTTATTTTCTCTACGGACAAAAATCTCTTCATTGTGTCTCAAGAATTTCTGATATTTGTAACTCAAGCTTACATGATATTCACAAAGTTGAACATATTGTATAGGTTATAGTATTCACATAGCAATACCATAACTATATTTTTTAACATAATTGAATTTAATTGTGAAACTGTTTTGTTATACCACATAGAGACTTTCATCTGCCACTTCAGCAAATCAATCAATTAGCTAAGTTTATATCTGGGCAAATGTTTCAAAATTAATAAAACTGTCATAAAAATTTCACATTGCCCCTTTTTTGTTTATTTTATAAATACAGCACAATATAATAGATATTCAAATGTTGTTTTGAAAGAACAGATCCTATAAAATGTATCTTACTATCATAAAAATAACACCTATTTCTATTTTCCAAAAAGACTTTCATCCCATAACAGAAATACACCGAAAGTATCTGTTTTGCTATTACAGACATGTGAGAACACAATATAAATTCCTGCAAATTCTGTCTACAATGACGAAAAGTTATAAACTACCTTTTATCTTGCTGCGAGCTAGAAGTGAAAGTGAAAAGAAAACCAAGGTGAAAACCAATAAATGAAGAACTGAAGCCACTCCTGGGAAAGGGAATAAATGTGTATATTAGCCACTGACCGAATTTTCAAAACCTGGGCGTGGTCATCTCTCGTCCTTGATGGCAAATGAGAATCGTATCGATTCGGCCGCCAATCTTTCAGGTTTTTTACTCTCAGGAGATCAACACGCAGACGATATTGAAACGTCTCGTTCCATTACTCAGCTTAGAATCTCGCGGGAAGCATTTACCTCGAGAAACATAATTTTTGCTCTCTGTTAATGGAACAGCTTAGGTGTACTGCATTTTGTTTTGATTAAATTATCTGAAAAATTTTTATTCTGCCAAACGAGGTCTTTTTTGTTTCTTTTCTGAAAGCCACAAATCATCGATGTATATTTTTCGTTTCAATTAGCCTTGAATTTAAGAGGTATTTGGGGAACTAAAAGTATCCACCTAAGTGCTTTTGGGTTTAATATTAAGCTTCAGTGCCAGCTATATCCTATTTGAAGATATTCTGAGAGATATAGTTCTAACAAACGTATGCTTTCTAAGCGAATTTGAAAGAAATTCATCAAAACCATCTTTACAAACTACGATTGATTATTTCCTTCTGTTTTTCAGAAAATATTTCCTTCGTTGGAAGAATTTAAGAAATGTTATTAGCGTAAATATAAAAGATATAGCTTTTATTCAGTTATATTCTTATACATATTGAAAACGCTTATATAGTTGATAAAAAAAGTTTTTTAATTTGAATTCATTGTATATGGGTATTGTATTAAAAATTTCCATTCACTTTTTTAAAAGTTTATATTATTTTAAGGGATTAGTTGCACTTATATTGATATGTTTAAGATGAATTTAATTGAATGTTTTACTAATGAAAAACAAAGCCGTATGTGTTGAAGTGGAAACTACTATTGCAGAATTATGGAATAGCATGAATTTAGAATTATATCACAACGTGAATTTAGAATTCTTTATAACACAGCACAAACACTTTGCTGTTTTAGAATTATAGCACTTTTCAAAGCACGTATTGTATTTATGAAAAAATTTATATTTTGACAATCAAAAAATCTATTTGCCATTATTGCGTAGAATATTTTTCCGATGGGTAAAAATAATAGTTGAGAATCGTTTATACAAGTACAGGGAAAATTACAAGCAGAATTTAATAACATAATTTTACTTATTATTTGTTACACTTGTTGTGCACATTAAATATAAAATATTTTTGTTCGAATTGAATACATTAACAATTATTAAAATTTATTTTTTTACGAAATTAATCAGTTAAATTTTTTAATTTAATGAAACGAAAGAAAACACTTACAATGTATATATAGAATAAGAACAAAAGAAATTATAATTATCAGAAAGAAATATACATTTCATATAGGTATCTGGATTACTTTTTGTTAAAAAAGAAAGTTTTTCAACATGAAATGTTTAAACTGATGCTAATCTTTACTTAATAAAGTATCAGAAGAAAATTAGAGATATACACATCCACTCAATTTTTCAATTTGAATACTTGTTCATGTGTATTTTACATATTTTTTGTATTTTGAATATTGATATACTAACTTATGAAACTTTTAACTTTCTTCATAAATGAATTCTGAGAAAGAAAATAAGTTGCCGAACAAAAAATTATTCATTGCAAAAAAATACGTAACAGACACATATACTATACACTACTCAAATCTACAAAGATACACTAATTCAAAACTTAAATTTATAATGAACAAAAAAACAGAGTCATGGTCTTACAGAAAGACCATGATGAACTCTTGCATTTACATATCGTGTCTTATTAGCATGAATAATTACTAAAAATAAAATTGCAAAACTTCACATATAAGAACTATTTAAAATCATAGATCATTCAGATGTATGCGATATTCATTTAATTTGTTTATCTTTTTTCTGTAATCCTAACAAGTATTTATTGAGAATTTGAACTGAAGATTTCGTCTCTTCTTAAGGAGACACCGCATAATTAGTGTACGAATCGAATACAAAGTTTTAATTTTCCTAAATTTGTAAATTGAGTTCCTATTACTTTTCGACGTGACAACTTATATTCTAAATTAGTTTAGTGAATGACACTAGTTTCAACACCTCCTTCTGTAATAGATTTTTAGTAACATGTATCGTTAATCGAAATAGTATTAAGAACGTATATTGAATCTTTTCTAACTAGTATAGAACCTTGATTATTCGAAACAGAGAAACCGATTAACAGTGTTCGTATTATCACAGCCAAATTTAATACCGAGTTACCTTGCTTTATGAATCTTTCAGTAGCAGTAGTAGTAATATGCAGTACAGTATATTTTCTATATTTCGTATAAGTTGTTTTGTGTTACTACGTTCATATTATCCAAGTTTCAGATTATCCAAGGAGACCTCTATCTACATTACAAGATAATAAAGGTTCGGATCAAGATCGGATAATCAAGATTCTATTGCATTTATATTTGCGGCTTGAGTTTACTCATAATTTAATATTTTTTTCCTTGAAAAATTCTGCAAACAAATCATATTTTGTATAATTGCATTATAGAAAATGTAAGTAACTCTTGTTCCGTATGTTTTGCTATAAATTATATCTTATAGCAGTACTTCAGCATTTACCTGAAATAGTAATCCTTTTAAAAACAAAACAGACGTGGTGATGATTAATTTGCCTTATCAAATAGTTAACTACATAACGTAGACTACAGTGTTACAAAGTGAAGCATAATCAATACACTGAATATTTCATAAACCACTTATCCAAATGGCTTGAAGCTTGGAATGCTTGCATAATAACTATTGCAGGAACATCAGCAGATGAAAAGTGTAAGGGAAAGTATTTTGCACTTTTTGTGTGAATTCATAAAAATAACTAATCAATGTTTTTGTTAAAAGCACATAACTGAAAATGCTTTATGATTAATAACAAACACCGCCAGCCTGATCATGTTTCTATTCACGAATTTCATGGACAGTAAGTCACACTCCTGAAGAACAAATGTTAGTTCAGACCACTGTAAGTTCTTTATAAAAGATGATAGAATGCTGTTTGTTTTTCTAATGCTTTCCGCATATTCCGAACCTCAGGGGCACATCTCGTTTAGGTATGTACGGTCTTCACGGACCCGAGGTACTCTAGTGATCTTTTCACATGGAGTGTACTGTCTTTAATAAACACGGGGAATATTCAAGTGATCTTGCTCTCGTTCCACTAATCCATTCCCCAACCCCCCTGTTTCTCTGTTCATGTCATTTTTTTACTTGACGTTGTCTTGTGTTTGACACAACTTGGTCAAATATGGCCCTTGCGCCATAAAACCTAAAAACAACCAACCATCCACATACTCTGTGAATATTCTATCCGATTTATATCAGGAGAACTTTGTGAGCTTATTCACTTACTTTACTTTCACCTATACCTTCACTTTGGAGAGTCGTTCTCCGTTGGTAGGTAGGTAGTTAATTTGCGTCGCACTGGGGCAACACAACAGGTCCGGGATCAATCCGTAAGGGAAAGATCCGCATTCTCTGTTGGACTGAGTGAGAAAGTACATTGTATTCAATAATGTATTTAATTGAAATAAACTATGGAAAAATTGGAATAAACTATTTGCAAACTTGCGAGAAGTGTAATGTCAGATTGCAGTATTCCGATACCTCGTCTCTGTATATCTGAACCTTATTGCTTATTTGGCGAATATGTGAAGTTCTGTATTCCTAACCAACAATACCATGATACCACAAATAGCAAGTAATTTTCTCTTAGGGAGTTATAACCGATTATTCAGACATTTTCTCCAGAGATTGATTTGATTTGATTTATACACTGCTTGGCACAGCTTGGTGAATTATTTATGGTATATTTTTATGGTGCTTATTAATTATTAACAAGCACCATAAAAAAACCAACCAGAGAGCGATTTGTAAAATAAGCCATCTGTAAACTGTATACGATCTCATTAGTGAAAAGCGTCTTACCTCCAGAACTTTGATGTTCCCGACTCCAGATTAAAAGGTCCTTCTTGTTTTCAGTGGTCAGAGGAGCAAACATCTAGACTTCTATCGTATAGAGCAGTTGCTTTGAGCCTTCAGTAAACAGTTTATCTAAAACACTCTTTCTCCTGATGCAGCTGTAAACTTAGTAAAGACTTACCTGACAAGTATGTTCCTTTTGAGTCGAGAAGTTAATACAAAATTACGTTTCTACCGAGTACGACTAAGATTTTATAAGTACCTCATTTATTGATAATATTTTATCTGGACACATAAATTTAATAGGGTAGGTAATGAAAATGTCTGTATACTTGACTGAGAAAAATGGCAGTTATGCTGATTATCAGAGCACTTTGATCATTCGAAGGTATAGATAACAATTTTAGATTTTAGAGCAGTTATGAGTTGATTTGCAAATATTACATTGCTATAAATGGATGGGTAATCAATCACTCTCCCTATCAATCCCAAGGGTTAAAGTTATTCGTAAACCTACATTAACATATGTTGCTCCTGGTATATCTCTGAATATGTATCCCGGTAACTGCAACAGTTTATTTTTCATTTTTGCAAAATGTGGGTTAACCAATTGTGGACGAAATCTCTTCAATTTCAATGCAAAGCAGTTTTATATAGCTGGAGAGTAAAGTTAATAAAAAGTGAAACAATATATTACATATAAATAGTGGTCAACTACTTACGGTCATTGGAATAATCCCAAGCTGCTTCCCTCAGATCTCCAGTAGAGGCTGCGGATGTACTCCACTTTTCAAGACGCGCTTTACCACTCTTTCTACTCTGGGACACACTCCTAGCATTACCATCATAACGCCTGAGGGGAGAACCACCACCTCCCACTCTACTGTGAACGTTGTCCAGTCCTCTCTCATTCGATTGAGTCCTAGCTATATTCGACTGGCTATTCCTGTGTTCCATCCTCCTCAGATAGACTCCCCTCGCCTGCTTGGCCCGGTTCAAGCGAGCCATTTCGTTTCTGGAGGTCGTGTCCACTCTGCTAGACCTCCTGCTGCTATTATAGTCCTGAGGAGGTTCTGTGGAGGGATCAAGGAGATTCTGATCAGAAAACACCCTGTAGCTGTCAAAGTCCCCGGAATCTTCGATGGGTAGAGGGGTCAGGTTCGATTCCACAGTGGCGGAAGGTGGATCCGGAGTGCCCCCGCTGTCTTCACTGCTGCCCATCTCTTTCACTTCCACTTCGATGGTCAGTTTTCCATTCTGGTTGATGAGGCGACCTTCTTCCAGGTCGTTGCTATTGAACTCATCGCTTTCGTTTTCCGATCGCTCTGAGGAATTCAGTTTCCTTGCGGCCACGTTGGCGTCCACTTCGGAGACATTTCGTTCTCCACCTTCAGGGACCGATGGGTTGTTTGAATCTGAAGATTCTCTTCCATTTTCAGAAATGTTTTCCAATCCATCGTTGGCGCCTGTAGAAACATAAATTTAGATTTTATTACAAGTTATCTGGGACAGTAAAACAGCGAAGATATGTGACCTTTGAAAACCTAAACCTTTGAATTCGCATTGATCGCTCATATTTTAACTCAGTTAACATTTAATAGTGTTGCAATTCCAGAATTGCTTTACGATCTTTTCAGATCATCTAAAATGTTGCAATTATTAATTTAGAATATGGGACACGAAACGGTTAATTGTATATTACTCATAGACAAGTATATTGTGAAACAAATGTAATAAACTTTTATGGTGAGTAGTAGCATCTGCCAAGTATAGTCTGCATTGATATGCCAGCATTTGCTTCATTGACCTGATATTCTTAAAACTAATAGCATAAAAATATCGAACCAGAGATCAACAATCATTTCAATTCCATAAATACAAACTAATACAAAAGCAAAAATTAAAATTTCATAGAAATGGCTAAGCAGAGATTTACGTTCTTATAACAATGTCCTTTACAACAGATACATGTTTCTCTTAACAGATTTCTACAAGCAGATATATATTATTTTTCTGTGGTTGATTAATTTTCAAAGCAGGAATTTAAATGTTGAAAGGAAAACCAAAATATTCTCTTTAAACGATTTTCAAACAAAACCTTTAACCCTCCTGGTGCTTGTCTCGACGAGGTATCTCGTCATTAGCATCTCGTCGTTCATTATACTAGGTCAAAATTGACCAAATTTTCATGGACGAGATATCTCGTCATCAGAAGAAAACTGACCAGATCTTGATAAAAACTGACCAGATCATCAAAAAAAATTGACAAAATCTTGATGACGAGATATTTCGTCATCATAAAAAAATCGACAAAATCTTGATGACGAGATATTTCGTAATCAAGCAAAATTGTGTCATTAAGCAAAATTTGATCTTGATGTACGAGATACCTCGTTAAAACCACTTAGAGGGTTAATGCATGCACAAATAATAATGAGTTTCCCTAAACTACAAGCAAAAGAGAACACAAATATTCTATTGGGGAAAATTAGATATATTTTAACTAATAGTTACTTAAAATTTAAGCTTAAGTCATAAGTTAAGGCTAGTTCGCAATGAGAAATTTTAGTCCTTTAAATTTATCACAAAAATGAAAAACTTTACTAATATAAAGCATAAAGTTTTGACTTCAATCTTATGCTGAAATAGATTAATGGAAAACATTATTTTTAAGTTTAAAGATTTGAATTACTTTCTTGTATAGAAGAGTAAAAATATTGATGAATAGCACCTTTTTTATAAATTTATAATTGATTAAATAAAAAAATTTAATAATATAAATTCTATACTTTACTTTTTTCAATTGTTGGAAAATATCCCCTAAAAACCGAAAAACAAAAAGTATGATTTAAACATTTACTTATTTCTGAAAACCTTTTAATGAGATGTATGTAACAACAAAATACGGAATTAAAAAAAAAAAAAATATCCTCTACAACCAAAAAGTATCCATAAAAATTCAGTTTGATTGATTGCAGTTTCTCTGCCAAATTAAGTCTTTATTTTGTTTTAAAAATAGACAATATTAAAGAAAATAAGAAAATAGAAATGCAACTTACGTTTTCTGTCCGTTCCTTGAATCATTGAAAGTTCGGAATTTACTTATAAATACTTAATTCAGTATTTTTAGTTTGTAATGGTGCAATGGAAGTGTTTATTCATTAGTACAAAATCAGCTTGAAATTACGCATTTCAAATTTAATGTAATGACAGTCAGTCTCAAAAGCCTATACTTGTATGCGTTTTATTTAATAAACTGTAGTGCTATATCTAGAAAATCTCAATATATTTAGAAATTGCAGGGAAAATATCACACAGTTAATAGAAAGCAGCGCATTAAAAAAATTAGTAATTTAGAAGCGCGTTGATAAAATTGCAGATTTGCCGTTCTGTTATAAAATTGTTGTGGTGGGGTCGACTTTTCTTCATTATTTCCAAAACGTTTTTCTTTAATTTGTGTCATTTTTCTGTAAATGGAAATAAATCGTACCTCGAGAAGAAACACACCTCTAAAAAGTGAATTTTATATGAAAGCCAAATGAAGGATGAAAATTCTTAAGAATATTTCACTTCTCAATTCGAAGTACGCAGAATACCATAAAATATGTAAAGCATATTTCTTGATTTGATTTCTATGGTTTGATCAAATTTAATGAATTTAACTGAAATATTAATGATAATTTCTGCTTTAATGTACCACTTCTCTCGAGAAGTTACAGTACGTCAGGAAAATCAAAGGAATCTTTTTTCATGAATAGATCACGTTTTACATTTCGTTACTCTTTTCTAACTTTAACCCCTCTGCCCTTGAATCTCCAATGGGAGATATTTTAGAAAATTTGTAATAAATAATTGTGTTTATCACTCTTTAAAACCACAGTTCCTGTTTAGGGAAGATGACTTTATAGTATTAAACATTTGAGCCCCAAACGCCGTGATTGGGAAAGGCGCATAATCTAAAAATGGGAAGAATGAATAAGAAACTTTTATCTGCTATCCAAAACTCTCTAGTAGAAATACTCTCGAATCAAAGAAAAGTCAAATTTTTAATTTACAGTCTGAGGGGTCGATTGGGTATTTTTTGTGAGTATTGTAGTTTTATAGTACCGAGGTCCTTAGACACCACCTAATTTTCGTACTTCAAATTCCCAAGTTTAAAATTTTCCTCATATAATTTTATATTAAAAAACCTTTAATCCCTATAAAAATTCCACTTCGTAAGCTGGGATTGGAAGAGGATATGTGTATATTTGAATACTATTTCAATAAATTTCTAATCTAAGAAAAGTATCTTTTTAATTAAGAATATATTGCAAAGGAGGTGATTGAGTATTTATATTGTGATCAATGTAGTTACATAGTACCAAGGTCATGTAATTTGCATACTTGAAATAACAGTTTGAAATTTTTTCTTTTTACTATTTTAATAAACATGTAGTTAAAATCTTTAATCTCCTGTAAAATTCCCTATTTTAAGCTAGTATCTGACTAGAATAGTGTATATATGAATACCATTTCAGTAAATTTGTGCGCGCACATTGCACATTAAGTGTAGATATACTACATCTTCTGCACTTGCTCTTAAACTACAGGCTATTCAACTTAATACAGGTAGCATCTAATTACCATGCGGTCGTGGGCCGTCCACACCGGACTCCCTTCCATCCACACCATCCACAGCCAACGTGTGCTGGTGGACGATCTCGGGGTCCTCCGCCTTGGGGTCATCTTCACTGCGGCGCTCGTGCTCGGCAATTTGCCGGCCGTGCTCGTCCAGCAGCTTGATGGTGGTGGACTCGATCTCGGCGCCGCCCTCCTTTTGACTGGAGCCGTCGTCCTGGTAAGCCCCGGCGCCGCCCCGCAGGTTGCGCCTCGCGTGCATCGTGTACACGCCGTTGTGGACTGGAAGACCCAAATGAACATTAGCTTGTGACGCAATGGAAAGTTAATCAGGTATTTAGGAATAGGTATTAAGTTTCCGGGAAGATTTTACGAGGGTGAAAGACATTGGAACGATCGGTCTGCTGGAAATCTCAAGCGATTAGGGGGAAGAGTTGTGATTCGTTTTTCACTCCTGGCTGTGTGAGGTGAAAAAATTGTGAGGTAATGACACGAGGAAAAATTTCTTTTGACGTCGTTATCTTCTCATCTTTCTTCTATTCTATTTTTTATCTTACTTCGAAAATAAAGATCAATGTTTCTTATAATTTCGGAAAAAATTAGTTCCTACCAGTAACTTTTAACGTTAGGCAATTAATTTCTTAGCTATTTCAAATCTTTAAGATTTGAAATAGCTAAGAAATTAATAACTAACCAGTTACTTTTAGTAGGTGTATATAAAAAAGCAGTTATATGCTTTTATAAGAAATATTAAATACAATAATTTCCATCCCTTTCATTTAAATATGCCTAGATTTTGCATTTTGCCATCGTGTACACATAGTTTGAACTTGAAGACGTAAATAAACATTGACTTGTGATGGAATGGGAAATTAATCAGGTATTTGGAAATAGGTATTAAGTTTCCCAGAGGATTTGGTTAGGGTGAAAGACGTTGGAATAAATAGGTCTGGATCTTGCTGAAAAACTTAAGCGATTAAGGGAAAGGGTTGCGATTCGTTTTTCGCTCCTGACTGTGTAAGGTAAAAAAATTGGAAGGTAATGATAGAGGGAATTCTTGCAGCAAAAAAATTCTTATGACCTCCTTTTATCATCTCATCTTTCTTCTATTCTATTTTTATCTTCCTCAGAAATTTTTTTTAATAATGCGCAACGTTTCTTATAATGACGGAAAAAATAGTTGCGATCCGTAACTTGAAATATTTGAAATAGTTAAGAAATTATTAATAAGTACCTAGTTCTTTTTAGTAAGGTATAACAACAGAGGACGTGTATATAAAGAAGCAGTTATATGTTTTTATACAAATGAGGAAGTAAATACAATATTTTTTTCTACCCTTTCATTTAAATATACCTAGAGTTTGCACAGTTTGCCATCGTGCACACGGGGACAAATAAACATTGGCCTATGACAGAATTATAAGTTAATCATGTATTTAGAAATAGGTATTGAGTTTTCGGGATGATTTAGTGAGGGTGGAAGGCATTGAGACGAATCGGTCTGGATCTTGCTGAAAAAATTAAGGGATTAGGGGAATGGGTTGTGATTCGTTTTTCGCTCCTGACTGAGTAAAATGAAAACAAATGGGAGCTAATGATACGGAGAAATATGAAAAGAATTCTTATGACGTTCTTATCTTCTTTTCATGAACAAATTTTAGAAGATAAAGAGCAACGTTTCTTATAATGACGGAAAACGGAGTTTTTAATATTAATTTCACTGCTGATTTTCGATCCATAGCTTTAAATATTTGCAATAGCTAAGAAATTAATAATTAACTTGTACCATAAAAATTTAATCAACTACTTTTTTATAATTGGTCATCGATACTTATGGCACTCTTATGGATTCAAAAAAATTTATGATGAAAGTTAGGAAATGAATTAACCGATATTCATGCTGTGTTAAAGTAAAAGTTTTACATAAAAAAGAGAAAACGAGAAACTTTGTTCAGAAAGAGAAATTTATTTCTGCCAGAAATTTTTGTTATATATGATTGCTTCCAAACTGATTCTTACTTGGCCAGATCTGGCAGTCCCATATCTGGCCCATGAAAAAACCAACGAACCAAACTGCTCCCTAAAACTCAATCCAGAGTTTTGCTTTAAACTTAAGACTTACGAAGACAAACAGAAAGCAATACCCTACCAATGTTTATTTAAAATAGATCATAAAATTATAGTTTTACAAAAAAGCTAATGTAATATAATTCATCATTTTCGTATATTTATTATAAGTACATTTTAAAAACCGGATTTAATGCATTTTATCCATGGTAGTTTATGAAACAAACTATTTATACTATGTTTGAAATATGCAAGGAAGATATGATATTCATAGCTATAGTGGATTTATTTACTACTGAGAGTATCAAATTTAGTTTAGAGATTCATTCATATAGGCGCGGTGTTTGAAGTTTTTTGTATACAGATTAGTTAATTTTATGTAAGAGCTTCCGTAAAGTTTAATCACCATACAAGAGTTGAACAGCTATTGCCTCTCTACCATGAGAACTGCTCTCGACACCAAGTCTGGGTGGTAAGGGTCCCTATAGAAACAGACCTCGTTTATTTGAAGTAATGGTAACTTTCGGGGTAACTTAAGGTTATTTTGTTTTCTGCGAGTGTTGGCAGCTGGAAGAGGTAGTTTACTGGTATGCATCTTCTAAGTCCAAATAAAATTCTTAACAAACATATTTCTAATTTGTCATCGAATAGGTCAATGTTGACTAACTTGAATACATTTCTTCGGCTTCCAATATTGTAAAAGGGTCATTGTAGCCAGGTTGAAAGAGTAGCGGATTAGCAGCCGAAGAGTTACAAAGGTTCAAAACTCGGTCCAATCAGAGACGCGTATGCGGGGGCTGGTGTGTCTGTCGTGTTAAATCTGTCGTGGCCTCAAATGTCCTCACGTTGGCGTGGTGTGGAAGTTTGGAGAATGGGATGCCAGCTCAGGTGTTTATGTCGTCATCTGACCATGGTTCAAAATTACATGGCGTTGTCAACGATCTTTCCCTTCGGCATTAATTTCGAATCGTCACACCTATAGCTTGTTGCGTTGCTCCAGTGTGACGTTAATTAATTACCTACTTCTATGGTAAATATTACGAGGCCTGTTTCTACAGAACTTTGTATCTGGAGCTGTTCTTGTGGTACAGACAGTAATTCCAACGATTTCTCTCTGAAACAGCTGCACTTTGGATACTCATAAATTAAATATAAAATGTCTGCAACTAAAGAATAAACGAAATATTGTATGAACAAAGATACACGTGGAAAAGGTATACCTTTTCCATTTTTCTGGCTTTCTGCCCTTACGGCTTGTCGTTCCTTGTTGGCCGTTCCGGTGTCGGCCACTGTCCTGCGCGAGTGAGAGGAAAGTTGGGCTTTGAGGCATCTGGAGTTGGCACGTATCCTTTCCATCAACACCTTCCCTGCGTCATCCTCCTCCGCCTCATCCTCTGCGTCGAAGGGATGGCGAGATGGGCTGGGGTTTCTCTTCTCTGGCCGAACAGCAGCTCGCTTTGGCTGGAGGAATTGGATAAAGGGACGTTTAAAGGAGCATTCCACTGTCACGTACACGCTCAGATTTCCGTCATGAAAATGGCAGTATCTTTTATTACTCTTTATAATCAAAGACCTTTTTAGCTTAAATTATCTTTACTTCAAGTAAGTTTATCGCAAATTGTGGGAAAATCTATCACTTTTTTTACCCTTAACCCTCCAAGTGGTTTCGGAAAGATATCTCGTCCATCATGAACTGATCAATTTTGCTAACGACGAGATATCTCGTCGAGACAACCACCAGGAGGTTAACGACCTAATATGATGTATGGCACTCTTCGATGTGACCATATGTCCCATACTTGACGGCTTGATATTAGCTCTTTTTATGAGACAAAAATAGATATACCCAAAAATTGAGGATGAGCTTACTTGAAAGGAAAATAGCTTAAGTTATAAAAAACTTTTTGATTAATAAAGAATAATAAAAAATACATGACTAAAATTTGTGTGTTATTGTCCCATTCGTCTCGGTGGAATGCTCCTAAAACGTATTTTATAGAATAGCAAGGGGATTCAAAGATATCTTTTCAAGACAAACATCTTTAAATACACATTAAGTCGGCTTAGAGTAGAAACTCATTAACTGACATTTTTTCGGACACTAAATGCTTGTTTTCATAATGATGAGAAATACATTGTCATAGTTTTATATGTTTAAAAGATAATTAACACTTCCAAAATACATCTAATTTTTATTTTTTGACCTAAAATCAAATTGAGATAGTCTTTAAACAACTATAAAGTAAAGATATTGTTTTGTCAGTTTATAAGTTTCTGCTCTAAGCCCACAATTAATTCTTTGACTGTACTGTTGATTTATGACAGTGTTAAATTTGTATCAACAATGAGGTTATTGTTTTTAAATTAACACTACGATGTCAATGATAATTTTCAAAGGAATGAGACTTCCCAATTATCTGGTTTTTAATAAATTAACTGATTATCTTACACACAATCTTATTCATAATAGTAACGGATTATCTCACTAATAATAGTAACGGCTATCATTGTCGTCTTCAATCCTTTTTATTTTAGATTATTTATTAGTATATGAGTTATTTTCTAGTTCTGTTCAAATTAAATTTATGATGTTTATCTTTGATTCTACCAGCATTTACTCAATGTAACCAGTGGTTGTATAGGCTGTTGCAAAACATCCTCTAGAAACTTTTTGAGAAGGTTTGCTTGTGCATGCTACACGTAGGAAGACTGCGTCTAAAATGACGATGAACCAAACTATCCAACTTCCGCAATGCCGAATTGCGTCATCCAGCAAATCTAGAAGACGCTTCATGACACACATCCCAGTATGGATACGTTTTTAATTTTGTGTTTCTTGCCTCCCTAAAAGTTTGTACAGAAAGTTTAGAAAGAGCCTGAATACTTTTATAGAGTGCACAGGTGTGGGGTTGGGTTAAATGGGTTATATGGGTTTTATGGCGCAAAGGTCATGTTTAGCCATGCTGCGCTAGATACAAGACAAATAATATCAAGTAATGGACATAAAAACACAAGAAAAGTTTTACTGACTCAGAAGAGCAAAATACACCCAGAGAGAAATTGAACATGCACCGCCTACAACTAGTAGGTTGTAAGCGCATTGGGCATACCCACTGAGCCACGACGGTCCTGCATAGGTGTGGAGAACTATTGTCTACGGCGAGAGATTTAAAAGAGAAATGACACCTTTTTACAACAAATTTGAAAGAGTTTGCTGATGTGCGGCGCTGCAAATTATTTGTTCCTTTTATAACAATTTGAACCACTCTTTGAGAGAAAATCAAAGCATTCATCACGTTCCATGTAGTGTTTGAATTATTCATTACTCGTAAGTAGTGAAAAGATCAATTTTGCTAATTTTTTATTCGTTGATTGAAGTAAAATGTATCCAGCTCATAGAAATTAAAAAATAATGTATATGGAGAATGATTTGGGGCTAAAGTGAATAAATATATAAAAATGGTTTGGGTTAAACAAACTGACGGCTACTCGTTAACTCGCTTACATCCATCTTAAAGGGAAAACCTTCTTAGAGAGCGACCACTCTAAATCTTATTGTTCCTTTGTTTCTTTGATTTGAATAATTCAAGTCGACTTTTTGTTGCCATTCATTTGTTCTGTGCAGTAAATTCTGTTCCTCATACAGATGAACGTAAGGTGTTGGAAGTTATTTTTGTGAGAGCCTGTGACTTCCATGTTTATATTTCCTCTATAATTACCGTTTAGACATGAAACTAAGGTTGATAATGTTAAAGGAAAAAGGGTTCAATGGAATCCATACTTTCTATTAAAGTTTAAAATAAAGTCGATTTTGAGATTTTTCTTACACAACAGAAGATAATTTTTCTTCGTTTCAACTATTCCTGTATTTTGAAATAAAATTATTATTTGTGCTTTCAGAATTCTTTAAAATTAAATTGTTTCGGTTCAGTATTTTCTAAAATTTCATTCAAGCATTTTTTATCAAAGATTTTAAAGAAACAAGCTATAATTAAAACTATTATAATATTCTTGAGAATTGATTGAGAAAATCTTAAATTTGTAGGTTTTATTTGTATTAAAATCAAAGAAAGAATAATTTTAAAATGTGCCTTTGTTAAATAAGTCGTTTTACTTTGTAAAAGACATTCGCTATTTATAAACAACGGTTCATTCATACAATACATAAAAATATTTTTATATTTGGTAGCATTTATATTTTTGTTCATTAACAGTGAAAAAAATTTTAAAGCAAGAGTGCAATAAGGTTGAATATAGAAAAAGGCTCAAGCTACTTAAATTTCGATTGCATTCTGGGTGACTGGATGGTTATATTTTCAATTTTCCTAGGTGATTCAGTTTTTACAAAAAAGTCGCGATAATTAATATGAAGTTAAAAACTAACAATAAACTTCATATCTGTAATCCACAAGTGAAAATTTCCATACGAACGATACCAGTTGTTATAATTCATATTAAATGAATCTCTCACAACAGAACGTACCTATATACAACTAATATTACATAAAAAGATTTAATTCAACATTTCAATGTATGAGACATTTAAAGTTGATCTAGTGCTGGAGATGAGTAGATATATTTTTATTAGTAACCCTCCTAGTGGTTGTCTTGACTAAGTATCTCGTCGTCTCTAGGAAAACTGACAGATCTTGATATACGAGGTGACTCGTCGTCAAAAAAACTGAATATATCTTGATTTCGTTATCATCAACAAACGGCAATATCTTGATGACGAGATATCTCGTCGAAACCACTTGAAGGGTTAAAGTGGACCAAATTTCCCTTTTTTTAATTTTTAATTCCCCTAGAACAATAAGCATTTCTTTTTCTGTATTTTTACTTCGAAGGATTACACGCATGGTAAAACACGAAAGCAGATATCGATTTCATGCATGCCCTACAAAAAATTTCAGATGCTTTACACACTACAACAGATTACAACTAAGACACTTCCAACAACGCTAGTAAAAATTGCCTTACTTTCTGCTGCTGCTGCTGCGACGTGTTCGTCGTCTCTCCTAGGGCTCGGCTCCTCCGGAGTCGGGTGGTCCTGGTCTCAGCCCACGTGGGAAGCTGCGTCCCGCCGCGTTCCTTCGAAGCTCCCCGCTTCTGCCGCCTGCGAACAAAAAGGAAACGAAGCTTGGCAACATGCAGGATTCAAAATCTGATAACTACGTGGAATAAATTCCAACAGAATGCTCTTCCCTCCCTTTTCGTGTCGAGGATGTACATTTCAAAATGCAAATCGGAGCATGTGTGCACTGTCACATGGTTATCAGAGAAAGTATCGCTTTACCCTCCAAGTGAAATATCTCGTCTATCAAGATCTGGCCAATTTTTGCTAATGACGAGATATCTCGTCATCAAGATATTGCAGATTTTTTATGATGAGATCTAACCATCGGAAAATTTACAATATCTTGACGATGAGATATCTCATCATTAGCAAAATTGGTTAGGTCTTGATGGACGAGATATCTTGTCGAAACAACTTGAAGAGTTCATAATCTTAACCCTCTAAAGGGAACTATGCTAAAACAATTTTTGAAAAAAAAAACTTCAATCCTCCGAGTTTCACGAGATTCTCGCGTATTGTATGTTATATTGGTTTTGCCCATTTAAAGACAAAAAGCCACATCTATTGGGAATCCTGGGAAATATTCTATTGGTCAAGAAGGTCTAAACTGATGAGAAATCAAGCAGGGAAGACTGTAGGTTGTCGAGTCTGTGCTCCTCTCAAAGGATTAAGATGAAGACCACACGTTATATGAATGTATTTTGCACATTACAAAAATGTGGTACTTTCTATTTGTCAAGAAATTTAATTTAGTTTTTTTAGGGGTTTTCACTCTCAAAAGGCATCTAAAGTGGTCCTAGACATCAAGATATCTAATATGACAATATTTATGTACCTTAACAGTCTTAATATACCTAGACTTATATTCCTTAATCGTTTTAAGGGGTGGGAAGCCTACATTCCCCAAAAGATTAATAGTCATACCAAATAACACTCCATAATCGTACTTATAAGCATTTATTATTTTTATACGTGTGTTATACATGTGTTACCTGTTATGTACTTTACACATGTGTTACCTTTTATATGTTATATTTGTTATTTTTATTATGTATTATTGTTATTACATGTATTATACATGTGTGCTACAACGTTATGCATGTGTTGCTTTTTTTACATTATTTTTTACAATATGTGTACTCTTTTGGAAAACATGTGTATTTTTCAATCAGTTTAGGAAGATCCGTTGGGGAAATTTAATTAAACGATTAATGTTAGATAATGAACTCAAAATTTTTAACGCGATATTATTATAAAAAATTTCTATTGGATAAGACTTTCTGTATTATTTCTCAGAGAAAAATATTCTAAGTTTCTGGTATTACTTTTAAACTCTGAATCGAAATTAAATTACCCACAATTTTTTATGTGTATAATCTATTCTGCAACTAAAATATCATAACGAAATTTAATTGTATTATTTATATTCTGTTCAGTTTACATAAAAACGATAACGCATATTCCTCAAACACAATTGTAACTTGTGTGAGCTATAATTTTGCTTTGTAACTAAATATCGAGATTTCGAAATCCATAGGTAGAGACCCCGTGGCTTTACGAAAAGAATAATTTCTTCTGTGACTAAAGCGAAGGAAAAAGAAAGCATGCGAAGTGGATAAAAGCAATCGTTTAAGTAGTTAGTTTCTATGGAGATAGACAAACACTACTTCACAGACCCTGAAAAGGAAATGCTTCTCAAAACTTTTCTTAGGGTAGCGGTATAATAAGGGGAAACTACATGTGAACTTCATTTCTGATTAGAAGCTAAGAAAGCACCTGTCTTTTATGTGGGAAGAAGTTGCTTTGTTATTGCTGCTTCAATCTGATTTATTTCGATTTATGGACTTGCCAAGAAGCAAAAACATACTAACTTTCTTGCGATTTCAACAAATTTATAAAATTGAACAGAAAATATGAAAGAAGCACTTAAAGTATTAATCAAACATCTCACGTCCATCTTCTAATTTTGCATTCGTGATTTCATATTCGACACAAACTTAGTTTACTAACTTGTTTTTCTTCTATTTAATCCTAGATAGCAATTCAAAAAATTATCTTTCGTATATTATTATATTTTTTTAATCCTATAAAGACATCGGAATAATGTAAAAAATGATATCTGAAGATGAGATGAGAATTAAATTTTTACCAATGCCAACTTGAACGGATCGTTACCTTTAAGCCTTAATTGGAAAGAACATGACAGACTAACCCCGGACTACCATGGATAAAGCTGCCACATTACAAACACCACTAACTGTGGAAGACATGCCTTCATGGTGGACTTTGGGGAAACTGATCAAATTCATGGTCGTATTGGGAGAAACTAGGAAACTTCAACCAGACAACCCGACTTCAGCACATACGAGATTCGAACTCGTAACCAAGCGTTTTTGCAATACCAGTTAATGTAAGAGCGACTTCTTCAGCCAAACGGACACTGATGACCGATGGAAAATAAGAGCTATAATTAGGCTCTCTATGAAAATATATTTAATTCTTGACACTGCCGATATAAAATTTAAACACCGCGAATCTAAAATCCTGTCTACTTTCCTTCAGAGAAAAGTTGTTTCCATTATTTGTTCAGAGCCTCATTACAACTGGCCCACACTTAGGTCTCCTCTCTCTCAGGATAACATATTGAAAATGGAGAACACTAATAACTTTGTTTCACTCGATGTTGTCTATCCATAGATAGACTACTTTAGGAGCGAAGATATTTTTCGAAATACTTCTCACCCCTTAAAATCGTATTGCATGAGAATTATTATCTATTTTATAAAAACATGTTGGCAGAATTGCCAAAAAATATTAGATGCTAAAATATTAGATCTTTGTGCCTTATAAATAAGTTCAATCCAGGTCTTCTCCAAGATCTTTAATGACCGAAGCAGTTATTCTTAAAAATTGTGCAAGTTTCATAAAGGGGATGATTTTATTTGTCATCATCTACATACAATACTTCACACATATATAAACACTTTCATGTTATTAATTCCTTTAAGAACATATTAAAATAATTTTACTAAATCATTTACTGGGAGACAGTCAGCAGATATTGTAAGAATTGGCAGTGATATGAACAAGCATTGGACGTCAAAGTGATTCAATTTTAAATTAAAATGAAAATTAAGAGCATAACAAAATGAAAAATGATGAAATGAGCCTTAACCTAGATACAGGAACGAGTTCTCTACAATTTTTGGTTTGCACCTAATATTTATTGTTTATTCGAAAACATTTTATTTAAAACTCAAAATTTCGTACTCAACAGTAATCTGTTAGTGAAAAGAAAATATTAAAATAATAGTTCTTTGCCCTCGAAAGACTTTGATTAAGATTTTAAATATTTTTTTCTAATGATTTACTGAAATAACTTCAGTTTTATTAAATTAGTAGATTCGTTCAAATCCCATACACTGTCTAAAGCTTACTTTCTAAACCATTTCAGTTATATTATTTACTGATAATATATATTTTATAAATTTTACATCAATGAAACATTCCTTAAATCAAATATTTAGTATTTGCATTGTTCATTTTGTTGACATGCTCATATTAAAAAATAGAGTTCATAAATTATACATAGTTTTTGACGATTAAAAAGTTATTTGAACCTAAGAACATTTTTCAATCCATTTTAATTACCTTAATATAGATTATGAATCGTAAATCTATCGTTAAGATATATCTAAGCTCAAATTATCATTGCACGATTTCCATTCCTATATTGTTCTTATGTCGATATTTTCATTCCTTTATCTCCTTCAGAAACAAATAATTTCTGACAAAGGTTCAAAGAACATAAAAGTTATTTTGTGACATAATTATTCACTGAGATTCAATCCTAAAAAATTTCAAAAAGTTATAGCCTTGTGAATCTATCCTAATAACTACACAACTGAAACACGCTCTCAAGTATGTCTTCTCTTTGGTGCTGCCATCTATCGATGTCTTATGGTTACTCAAATATTTATATTAATCTCTTTGTATCTATTCCCTAAAAGCTGTTAAATATCTCTTACAGGTTAGGGGTAAAACGCGGAAAAATTACGTATTCTTGAAAACGTATTGTTTTGTTATATGTTTAAAAGTATTTATTTCTTAAACTATTAAATAGAATTTTTAGTCAGTTCAATGAGTAATTAAGCAAGTAATAAAAGCTGCTACAGAATGAAGCCATTTTATAACCAGAATTTCACTGTCATAAATGATGAAATTTATGGGATGCTACGAAAGAGTCATCTTATAAACACAAAACAAAATCAGTTAAGCAACATTAGACCTAGAAAATTTAGCGTTTATTTAAAATAGCTTAACTGAAGCTATAAAGTAAATTTTTTCAAAGAATGCAAATTCTAAGAGGTTATCAAAGTGCTAAATAAAGAAGCAAAATTTATCGTACTAATTTATCATTAATGGGAATGAATTACTTAAATCCTAATACGTAATACGAGTATATAAAAATAAATAATTTTTACTATAGCAAACTAAAGAAGAATTGCTTAGAGGAACGAAATTCTCAACTCTAGAAGAATTCAATCAAAATTTTCATATCCAAAATAAAATTTTCGCTTTGCTAAAAACTTTTACGCTATCGGATGAAGTTTTAAACTTCTCATTGGTAATTTCAATACTAAACACGACTATACCCATTAGGTGCTGCCATCTACCCATGCCATGAAGAACCTTTTTTGACGTTAAGTATTGTGTTATTGTATAAGAGATTATATTTTATAATTATTTATGAGATATTATTGATTTTATAAGGGATTTAGGGACTCTGCTTATTAAAAATTTAGTAAAATTTATCACTACTTATTAAGAGACGCTACGAAACATTCTTTGAAATTCAAAAAACTTTATCTCAACCTAATCCTTTCTACAACTAAACATTTTAAAGATTGTGTTTCACATGCATAGGAAGCATTATTATGAAATTATTGTATCATATACTGTTCTCTGTTAATGAATTCAATCTCCATTTTGTTCGAATAAACGGTTGTATTCCGCTGAATATCAATTGGTATTTTCCCCTATTGAAATTTGATCAAGCCGACGACCAAATTCTATAAAATATATCGCATACTTTATCAAGAAAAGTCTCTCAACTCAATCAAAAATTTATTTTTTTCCAATAACAATTAACTCTATTAAACTCAAACAAACCATGAAAATCAAAATTAATAATATAAATATAATTAATACAAAAAAATAAAGGTAAGATAGAATTCTACAAAATTGAAATTGAGATGCAAAATACACTTATTTACAGTGAGTGCTAAATACAGTAGTGAATTTACAGGACTGCTAAAAGAAGATTTTCAATCTTCTTTTAGCAGTCCTGTAAATTCACTTACTGTGTTGTGTCACTAGCAAAGAAAGGTTTCATATTATGTGGTTCAATTCTAAAAATTCCGTTCGATACTCTAATAAATCAATTATCCATCACTAGGGCTAGAGGATTTTGATGATTTTGTATTTAATTTTTGGAAGACTGAAACACACACACACACACATTTTATTTTGGTGAATACAAATGTGTTCTGTGTAAAAACTAATCTGATACATTTTTATTTCTGTCATTTTAAGGCACGTTTTCGCAATATTTGAGTCATCATTTTGCATAATTGATGTTTAAAAAAAGGGCATTTAGGAGATAATTTCCATAGTCCATTTTTTACCTCTCAGGGAAAACAGACTTTTTCCTCTTGCCAAATTTCAGGAATCTGAACAATGTGACTGAGTTCAGTTATAGTGTACTCCCGTGTTTTCAGTAGAAGTGAAAGTAATTTTTTCAATATTTTAAACTTGGTTGACAAAACATTGAAAATCATTCCTTTTGAAAATCTGCACATGTTTTTTTTTCTGCTTTGCAATTCTAGATGATGAAATACAAATTGTAGTAAGCTGAAAACATTCAATTAAATATGTCGTATTAGGGATTCAATCACCCTACAGATGGCGCTAAAAGCACCGTCAGAGTGTGTTACGATCGAACAAGCAGATATTCGGATGATATGGTCGTGTAGGACGCTCCTTGGTAAATTGTAAATATTTTGTTATATAATAAATGTTTGTGCTGTCTGCATTGCCTGAGATTCGCTGATAACCCATTAAATAGAACCAGATACGACAAAATATTTTTTGGGGTAAAATGCACTTTCGAATTGACGGAAATTATCAGAAAATAAAAGTTGCATTATTAATTAATCATTAATCTGTGAGGTAATTATCTGTTTTTCTATTATATGCATTGTTAGCTTGGAGCAGAAACTCACTGAAATTTTTTTAGATTGATTCATTGATTTTTGGAGACGCTAAATACTTATTTTTATAATCATGAGAAATGCATTGTAAAATTGTAATCTGTTTAAAAGAATACTATCAAAATGCTTAAGAATTTATTTTTTAATTAAAAGCCCATAGTTATGGTCTTTGCAGCTGTATATTAAAATTAAGTTTTGTAAGTAAATGAATTTCTGCTCTAATCTGATTATATGTATTTTTAGGGTTTATCTATCACCAACGAAATAAATTCTTTCAGCTTAGCAAAGAAACTGTAAAAAGTTCAATTGCAATTTAAAAGCTTTTTTTGTCGTATAAGGAACGCTGATATTATTATTTCATTGTTACTGCTGTTGTTTCGTATAACTCTTTTTTACAAAGTCTTGCAACCAAATATTTAAGAAATTTTTAAAATCTAAAGGTCATGCATTCAATTTTATTCGTTATTTTCAAGCATTTTTAGGTAATCAAATCGTAGCACCCTTCGATTTGAATCGATTATGAGAGGAAGGTGCGTAGTTGAATTGAAGTCGGACTGGAGCAGCACAACGGAATATTGTCAATTATGAGAGATATTTCTGTCAAGCTAACTATAGGTGGCGGTAATGTTTCTGCGGCGAAGAGAGTTTCCTGTAGGTATTCCGAACGGTGGTGTCACCTGACGTATTTTTAATACGATTTCAACACCGCCAACAAAACTTCAAAAGAATGAATTTCGATTTGATATACCTCGTCATCCGACCGTGGTTCAAAATTACATGGTGTTGTCCTCGGATCTTACTCTTCGGGGGTTGATCCTGGACAGTCGCCAATAGCCCGTTGTGTTGCTCCAGTTCGACGCTAATTAAAATACCTACCTACCGATTTGATATACGATAATTGATTGGTCAACGCCAATTAGATTAAACGCCGAAACGGAGATAAACTACATTTTAAAGTAACCCCGATATGTATCATGCGAGAGCATTTAGTTAGCGGAAGTAAAATCGTTCGGAAAACGTACAAAAACACTACCATCGCAGGAACACTACCGCCATCTACATTTAGCTCGACATAAAGAGCCTCTCATAGGCGATTTTAAAATAATAGTGGCATAAATTGAAAATTTATTTTTGAATAATGTGATTAGGGTTATGATTCGATGACTTGGAAATTGCTAGTAAATGTCCAATTAAATTGCGGGCCACGGAAGAGCAACGGATTAGCAACCAAAGGATTCTAAACTCAGTCCAAAAAAAGACCGTCTTATATACGGGGGGTGGTGCACATTAAACCTATCGTGGCCTTAAATGTCCTCACGTCGGCGTGGTGTGGAAGTTTGGAGAGTGGGGTGCCAGCTCAGGTATTGACCTTGTTATCTTACCGTGGTTCAAAGTTACGGGGTGTTCTCCTCGGATCCTTCCCTTTGGGACCGTTGCCAATAGCCCTTTAGTTGCTCCAGTGCGACGTTAATTAACTACCTACCAATTAAGATGCATTATATGTCTTCACAGAAAATCCCCTAACAGACAAGAAATGCACCTACCTGTTCCAGCTCTCCCCTCTCATGACTCTTTTGTACTCTTCATTCTCTATGCCATTCTGCCTGCTGCCGGACACGAGACCCTTGTCCACACTCCGCTCCCGGACGCGCCTGAAGCGCACGTCCTCGCTGCTGTTGAAGCGGTGGTCAGGTCGGATGAGGGGGGTGTCCCGCGTTCCCTTGCGCACCCTGTGGAAGGCGCTGGCGGATGTCAGGTCATCGGCGGACATGGAGACGGTCATGGCCCCGGGCGGCATGGAGGCCCGGCCACCCGGCTCATCGAGCTCAGGACGATCGGGAACACCAAGATAGTCCGTCAATTTGGGCAGCACCAGCTGGTCATCGGTCGGACTCTCTGGGGTGGCTGGAAATGCACCGCCGATCAAATGTCAGAAAACGCTTAAGGCTTATTTACACTTGTCCGAATACATTCCCCGTTTTCGGATTCGTCGAACCAATGATCAACGAGAACGGGAATGATTGACAATTTTAATCACTTCCATTCTTGTCGTTCATTGGTTCGACCGATCCGAATACGGAGATCGGATTCAGGCAGCCGCAAAAGTGTGAATGAGCCTTGATGACCTAGTTTCTACCCTTCAGAAATGTCAAAAAACTACTCAGGGCCGTTCCTGAGTTATTCTCTGTCCGCCTGCAAACCTCACCCTCTTCTCAAAAAACAATTTACTTTCTAAAAGAACGCCCTTCCCCAAGCACGTATTCAGAAATACCTTTGCGAAGTCTTTCTCCCGGATTCCTAAATGCCTTAATGTTAAATAAGCATTGCGGTTTAATGATTTTTTCGACTGTTTTCAGACTATTTATGTATTTAAATGTATATTTTGCGTTTGTGATTTTCGAAGCTTTCATTTCTTCTGATATAACTAGATTCAGTATGTACTTTTTGACAATTTTATTTACAAAATCCTTTCTGGAAGGTGACCGTGGTGGCTCAGTGGGTTTGCACTAGCAACCTGTGAGTTATAGGCAGGGCAGGTTTCATTCGTCCCTGGGTGTATTTCTCTCTTCTCTGCCAGTAAAACTTTTCCTTATTTGTTTATGTTCATTTCTTGATGTTGTCTGTCTTGTGTTTGGTACATCATGGCCAAGTATGTCCCTTGCACCACAGAACTCAATCAACCTTTCGGAAAGGATTTGAAACTCGCACGATTTCCACCTCAATACATCCCTGCCCTTAATTATTGCTTTTTGAATATTCTAATCTAAAGAACAAAATATGTAGATTTATATGTATCTTTTATTACAATCGCAAAAAGAACCGACAGAAATCCAATAAGTATGCATCGAAGTATAATTTTCCGATATTATTAACTATTAAGCAACGAATAAGTTAATAATATTGGAAAATTTATTGCTGGACATGTTTATTTAAAGTTGAAGACATCCTACGCCTGTCTTTCAGAAGTACCTATTTTTTATGACAACCTATAAGTGCACATCCAGTGCACCACTCAGGAACAGCCGAGAAACTACTTTAAATTGAGTCAATTGACGTTTAATTGATATACAGATTTAGTTACAGGTGTAGATAATTTTAAAATATTATTCAACTTTACAGCTCTTGGATATAAAAGGCATTGTTATTAATGCGGTTTAGAGCTCCTTTTATCTCAAAAATGTGATTTTGCTAGAGTTTATTAATACTTTTTAATTCAAATTTCTCTCGTTTACTGTAGTAAGAGCAAACTAAAGAAATATATTTTCAAGAAATATAGCCCGTACACACCTAAAGAAGATGTACCCCGAGGGTAAATACATTTGAAGCATCGATTTGTTATCTGTTGTAACAGTGATTTTCATCCGTTTCCATAACTGATACTCAATTTTGAATGGAATATTTCCAGATAAAGAACATCCGAGAGATTCCTCGGATCTACCTCCCCTAAATACCTAAATTTATCCATGATTGAGAACCACTGAATTATAACTCAAACACTGCTAATTCAAGGTGGTTTTAAAAGCTAAAATCTATTGTTCCATAATAGCTGTAAAATGCACAGATAGAAATAATTTCCCTATACTAAAAATTGGAAAATTACGATAGTTGAGTTATGCCACTGTACCAGTAAATAAGTAATCTAAAACATTACACCAAATAAACGTAAAAATCAAAAATAAAACCATTCAATGATAATTTTTACAATCGTTTCATGTTTCAGTTACCTTCGATATATTTCTTGTGAACATATTTTTAAACAGATTTGTGGGTCGTAATACCAAGTTTAGTATTTTTTATACCTTCGATTTAAAGCGTTGTTTTCATAAATATGTTACACTACGATGCTATGTAACAAAACTATCTTTGCATGCAAACAAAAGATAAAATAGACTTGCGTAATAAAGTTGCTCTTTAATTTAAATGAATCACATGAATAGTAGCACATGAATTTTAAAAATGTAAATTTCGTTTTCACATAGCACATTTTAGTAAGCGTTGGAGATATATCTTCACTTAAGATTAAAATTCGTTGTTTCTGTACTATTCGAAACACTTCACCGAATGCAATGATTCTCCTAAATCATCCTTTAAAATATATATATATAAGAAAATTTTTTATCCTAAATATTACTTGTGTTATGAGACAGAATGGCATTTAAATTACATAAAAGAGTTTAAATAATTTTAATCAGCTAAATCTACATTAAAATATATCATTTTAAAAAACAAATGAAATGCGCTAGTATAAAAGGATAAATGGAATTCCAATGGTAATTCTGATGTCGCGAGAAAATTATAATGTATTCTTAATACTGAATATTTATTATTTATTGATAGGTCCATCAATATAAATAATAAATATTAAGGTAATTATTGAAGAATTTTCGTGGTAGACCAATACAGTTCTTCAATAAGAATGGATTTTTTAGAATCTTGAACAGTAAAAATGGGCCGTGTTCGAAAACTTCAAAATCAGGCCGGAATTGAGGATTATACAACTAAATAAAACAGCTTGGATATATTTCTAAAATTTATTGTTAAAACAGCTTTTATAAGTTATTCCTAACTTGTAAAGTAGTAACTCTTAATCATCATAATAATACACCACATTTGTTAGGCATCTTCAAGAATCAGTGTTTTCAGAGTTCGATCAAGTTTAATAATTTTGAGTTGATAATTTTTACATGCTCAATATGCGTATACTTAACTCGATAACAGTATGATTACTCAACTAACATTTGATTGAATGTGATCTGTTTTTTCTAATATCACGTGGCATCAGATACACAAAAAAATTTAAAAAACCCTAAGGACCAGGGAGATATTGCCTGCCTGACTAGCACGACAGTACAGTTTCTATTGTGGCTTCTTCGGTGACTCTGCATGAAGTTCAAGTTCATTGAAAATTTTAGAAATAACGCAATAAATTATGTTTGCAATGAACCTTAATCCGTGATCGTGTGTAAGACATCTGTTCTGAGCGCACATTCAGATTGCAGGTGCTTTTAAGGCAATCGGGTGGCATTGACCTTCTAATGAAATGGACGGAGCATGTCGGCGGAGTCGCTGTAGTAAGATCTCGGGTCACGTAGGATTGGGAATAGACTTGTATCGATTGACTATTGAAACGCAAATGAGTTTTTTCATCACGTTCATCAACTAGTCCTACATTGGGATTCGTGCTTTCTTCAAATACCAAGGTATCTTCACCCAGAGATCTTTAAACAGAAGGATCGGAAGAAATTACATGAAGTTGCCTGCACGTACTCCATCTATTTCACTTGAAGATCGATGCTAGGATGGTTCTTATGTCACGCGGGACGTAATGCTTAGGCTTTACTAAGTTACTAGATACTGTGTGCTTAGCCACACTATAAGAGAGGTTAGGAGACTCACCTCTGTCGTGAGAACGTTGACTATTGCTATCTGTGAGGCTCTCCTCTAGACCACTGTCCTCACCTTGTGACCAGGTACTTGGACCAGTGTAGTTACCTTCTTTCAGGTAGAGTTCTGGCTCGGGGGCCTGGAAAGAAAGTATTATGAGTTTAGGTATACAGCTTATCATCCGAGCAAATAGATTAAGGACCTATGAAAGCGCCAGAAAAGGATTGCCGGAAAGAGATATACGTATAAGCCAGTGCCCAATTCCCCTTAGTGTGTCAGCATTTTTCCACGGTGGTGCTAGAAGTTAGAGCTTAGGTCTACCTAAGAGCTATACTGTGTAGTTGAGCAGGGGTTAGGTTGATTAAATTTAAAAAAAATGAAACCGGCATTTCGTAGTCACAAAAACTTATGAAAAAGTATTAAATAAGTATGTATATATTTTGAATAACCATATAAATAAATCGAGATCAGTGAAAAGGGTGAGCTGATTGATCACTGTGTCTTATCAAATCTCGGCTGGTTTGTTGATTGGATTTTTATGGCGCAAGGGTCATATTTGGCAATGCTGATCCAAACACAAGACAAATAACATCAAGTAATGAACATACACCCACAAGGAAAGTTTTGCTGACACAGATGAGAGAAATATACCCAGAGAGGAATTGAAACTTTGCCCCTACAGCTCGCAGGTTGCTAGCACAGTGGACAAACCCACTGAGCCATCTCATATATCGGAATCAAATTGGATACAGCCACCGTCATTTCCTGTTCCACAGTTATTTTCTGTCGATACTTGCTTTTTTATCAGAGACTACTGAAAACCAAGGTTAGCACAAATATGACGTCGCAAATAGAACCAGATTTGCTGAGATTTACCACTTTTCAGATGATATTAATCTTTCACTGATATCCAAAATACAGTTCCATACAGCTAAATTTTGTCTTCAGTTCAGTAAGTGGTTTGTCAGTGTACGTTAAAAATGCCTTTTCTCTCAGCGCAACATTTCTCGTCCTATTTTAAAACCACGTGGGTCATTTCATTTCAGTGAAAATATTGAAATATGTATCGACTCGCTCATGTTATACACACCAATATATAAGCCATTTATACGGTGGTAAACGTTGAAAGAACCAAAGAAAATCCTCGCATAAAGACTAACGAATTTTGCTAATGAGAGGATATTTCGTCATCAAGGTATTGTCGATTTTTTGATAACGAGATCAAAATTTGGTCAGTTTTCTTCTAATAACGGGGTTTATCGTCCATCAAGATCTGGTAAGTTTTGCTAATGACGCCAAGACAACCACCAGGAGGGTTAATAATTACCAATTAAGCTTACTATTTGTTGAGTATTTTCCTACGAGATGGCGCACGGACAACCCGACCTCCCGGGGATGTCACCGCGCCTGCATGTTTATGTTCAAAGGAGCTGCTTAACCACCCCCTGTTTTCTTGTTTATCTGTCACTTGCGAGGGGACTGCCTGCCGAGAACCAACCTCGCAGCTTCGCTCTCCGTTGTTACTTGTTAATAAATCTGTTATTTGTTAATTCTGAGTTCTATTCTGTTAACTCACAAAGCACAGAACGGGATCGATTGACGTGTCCAAACATTTGGTCCGTCGATTCGCCGCAGAAAGGTATTTTACTAAGTAAAAGTATCAGCGCTTCTTTGTCTTCATTGACGCGTTCGTCGACGCCATTGCTGTGCCTCCCTTGTGAACTGCGACTACGCCGTAGTTCTTCGCTACTGACGCTTGGATACTTTCAACCGAGTTCCAGTTGGTTCATCGTGATGGCTCTTCTCAAGGTGCATTTGCGTAAAAAAACTGTTGAACGTTCGAATTTTCTCTTGTTGAAAACAAATATTGAACAAGAAATTTTGAACTGTGACATTTTCCAGGTCCAATTCTTCAAAGATGAGCTTGAAGTGACACGTAAGAGACTTACTGAACTTTATGATTCCATCTTTGAACTGATTAAAGAGACTGAATTAGATGCAATAGTCAAGGAGTTTCAAGAACTGAAACAAAACTTGAATAATCTGGCCGTTACTTTATTGCGTACGGAAAGAAAACTGAGTGAAAATACTCCCGAAATTAGTGCTCGTGAGTCTCGTCATGTTTTGAATCCGTACCATGAAGTTCGATTACCAACGCTAGAACTTCCAGTTTTCAGTGGTTCTATCGAACAGTGGATATCCTTTCGTGATTTGTTTAGAGCATCCGTTCATTCCAACAGACAACTTTCTGATGCGCAAAAGTTGCATTATTTGAAGGGTGCAGTCAAAGGTGATGCTTTGAAAATAATTCAGTCGATCCCATTAACTGATGCTAATTATAAAGTTGCATGGGATCTCTTGTCAGAACGCTTTTCAAACACCCGTGAACTTGTTTTTGCTCATATTCGAAAGCTGCTTTCTCAACAATTAGTGCAAACCGAAAGTGCTTCATCCCTTTTGAATTTGGTTGATGTTACAAGTGAATGCGTGCGTTCTCTTGAGGTGCTGGACCAAAAGATAGAGAACTTTGCCGACACCATTGTGATGTTCATAATTCAACAAAAACTAGATTCGTCAACAAGAGCCTGGTGGGAAAGATCGTTGAAAGATGACCGTGTTCCGTCTCTTAAAGAGCTGCTGAGTTTCCTGAAAGGTCATGCCAGAAGTCTTCAAGCTTCGAAAGAATCGGTGATTCAGCGGAAAGCTCAAAAGGTAACATCTTTAATTGCGTCGTTTTCTACTTGTGAAATGTGCTGTTCAAATCACAAAATTTATAAGTGTTGCGAATTTCTGAAATTATCCGCAAACAAGAAATTTCAGTTCGTGAAGAGCAAAAAATTGTGCTTTAATTGTTTGAATTCCAGCCATAGTGTGAATCAGTGCAAAACTAACCATAAGTGCAAGAAGTGTGGGAAAAGGCATCATACGCTTCTCCATTTCCAGTCGCCGAGCGAACGTTACAACTCCCCCAACTCTACAGGTCATGACCTCGGGCAATCCGACGGGGTCGAAGGAGAGGATTCTGACGAGCCAAATAGTTCTCCTTCGCACCCACCCATATCCACCTACTCTTGTGTTTCTCGAGGGGAGCGACGAAGTCCTGAGTGTCAACAAACATTGCTCGCTACCGCAGTCGTTAAGATTCGCGACTCAAGCGGGTTCTTTCAAAATTGCAGAGCTCTGATTGATCCGGGTTCTCAAGCAAATTTCATCACAGATTCTTGTGTTCAAAAATTTGGTCTTTCACGTTCTCGAGCGAATGTTGATATTTCCTGTTTAGGAAAAACATCTTTGGGAAAATCGGAAGGGGAAGTGAATTTAGTGTTTACCCCTCATTTCAAACAGACTCCTGTATATATAGAAAAGGCATATGTTTTACGCAAAATCACTGGCTGCTTGCCCAATTATCAGTGTACCAAAGATTTTGCTCATATCAAAAACTTATTGTTAGCAGATCCTAATTTTAACAATCCTGGTTCAGTAGAACTTCTACTTGGAGTGACAGCTGCTTTACCACTGTTTACTGGCAAACAAGACTCAGCGGTGACAAAATGCCGTTTGCTGTAAACTCTGAACTTGGTTGGCTAATAGGTGGGCCAATTACAGTTCATCCAAATGTTCGAAATGAAAGAGTTGCAGTAAATTTTGTGGAAACAAACGTTGATGATGTGTTGAAAAAATTCTGGGAATTAGAGACTGTTCCCACTGCTAGCTTGCTCTCCAAAGAAGAAAAGCGTTGTGAGGAGCATTTCGTTAATACTCATGTTAGAGACGAAACTGGTCGTTTCGTTGTACGATTGCCATTCAAATCTTCTCCTTGTCAACTTGGCGACACCAGGGAAATGGCTATTAGGCGTTTCAAGAACATGGAACGCAGATTGTGTCACCATCCTTCCTATGAGCAGTACAAGGCTTTCATGACAGAATACCTTTCAAACAATCACATGGAGATTGTTCCTGAATCAGAGGTGTTGAAATCACCCTCCTCTTGTTTTTACATGCCACACCATGCAGTTTTCAAGGAATCAAGCACTACTACAAGGTTAAGAGTGGTGTTTGATGCTTCAGCGAAATCATCATACAACACATCCCTGAATGACATTCTCATGGTGGGTCCCAGGTGCCAGCAAGACCTAGTGCCCATTTTGTTGAGATTTCGTATGCATCAGATTGCGGTAACTTCTGATGTAGCCAAAATGTTTCGCAAATCAGAGTTCATCCAGAAGATGCAGATTTTCAGCGTATTGTGTGGAGAAATGATTCCAGCGAGCCAATTCGTGATTTCCGACTTACAACTGTCACCTACGGAACTGCATCTGCCCCATATCTTGCAACAAGAGCCATTCGGCAGCTGGCTATTGAAGAAAGGGACAATTATCCCTTAGCATATAAGAGAGCAGCTCAGGATTTTTATGTTGATGATCTTCTGTCCGGTGCAGATACTCTGGAGGAGGCTTGTGAACTGTCTTCTCAACTTTTAGTGATGATGAAAAACGGAGGTTTTGAGCTTCGCAAATGGGCTTCAAACGTTCCTGAAATTTTGAAATTCATTCCATCAGAGTTGAAAGAAAGTCATCTTCCCATGATAGAGATTGATCAGTCAATCAAGGTGCTTGGTGTCAACTGGCAGCCATCTAGTGATACATTTTCAGTCAGTGTTAGAAATTCTTCTGAAATAGTTGCTACAAAAAGAGCCATTCTGTCTGAAGTAGATAGGATTTTCGATCCTTTGGGATGGCTTTCCCCCATAGTTATCCTGGCGAAGATGTTCCTTCAAGAATTGTGGAAGACAAATGTGTCTTGGGATGATCCTGTTGGTGAAAAGGTTCAGCAAAGGTGGTCCAAATTCCGGTCAGAGCTTCATCAACTAAAGCTCATCCATATTCCTCGATGTGTTGTGCTATCTAATGCATTGCAAACGCAATTGCATCTCTTTTGTGATGCATCTGAGAAAGGCTATTGTGCCGTGGTTTATTTACGAAGTGTTTCAGCTAATTCCGAAGTGAAAGTGAGCCTTCTAACAGCCAAGACAAGAGTCGCACCATTGAAAACCATTTCCCTTCCTAGACTTGAACTTTGTGCTGCATTATTGCTAGCACATCTGTTTGAAACAGTTCAAGAGTCCTTAGCAGGAAAATTTTGTGAAATTTATGCGTGGACCGATTCAACTGTTGTTTTGTCCTGGCTTGCTTCTGAACCTCGACGTTGGCAAACGTTCACTGCTAACCGTGTGTCAGAAATTCAAGGAATTTTGCCCAATCGACATTGGTACCATATGCATATAAAAGAAAACCCTGCAGATTGTGAGTCACGTGGGTTTTATCCCTCTGATCTTCCTTCTTGTAACCTTTGGTGGTTTGGGCCCCATTGGTTAAGTGATTAATCGTTTGAAATGCCAATGCGTGCTGACATAAACACAGTAAGTGAAAATGTGTTTTGCGAAGAGAGGAAGCAAATTCTTTCCGCTGTTGCAAGTTTGCAGGAAGAACCCCCTCTCATTCGAAAATTCTCTTCTCATGAAATTGTATCGTACCTTTGCATGGGGTTTAGGTTTCAAACATAATTGTCGTGTTTCTGTTGAACAGAGAAAACTCGATCTTTTGACAACTGAAGAACTTCAAAAATCTGAGACTTTTATTGTTAATATTGTTCAGGTTGCTGCGTTTCAAGAAGACATGCATTGTTTGTCGGACAACAAGCCTCTGCCTAGTAAAAATAAACTGTTGTTTCTAAACCCATTTCTTAATTCGAATGGTGTTATTCGAGTTGGTGGACGGTTGAACAACTCTAATTTTCCTGAGAGTCGAATGCATCCAATGATTTTGCCTAAAAAACATCACTTCACTGATTTAATTGTGAAATATTTTCATATTTTACATCTTCATGCTGGTCCTCAACTTCTGCTATCTACTATACGCCAAAAGTTTTGGATTTTGAGTGGCAGAGATGTTGTTAGGAGAATTATTCGAGAATGCATTATTTGTTTTAGATTATGTGCCAAATCAGCTTCTCAAATGATGTCTGACCTACCAATTTCAAGAATGACTCCTTCTCGAGCATTTTCAAAGGTAGGCATAGATTATGCTGGTCCTTTTCAAGTGAAATGCAATAAGGGACGTGGACAAAAATCGCTAAAATGTTATACAGTATTGTTTGTCTGTTTTTCCACGCGTGCTATCCATTTAGAGTTAGTAAGTGACCTTTCTACAAAAACTTTCCTTGCTGCTCTCAGGCGATTTGTTGGTCGTCGTGGAAAACCAGCTGAATTATTCACCGATTGTGCTACGAACTTTGTTGGTGCTAACAAAGAACTTAAAGAAATGTTGAGGTTTGTAGCTTCTTGCAAAAGTGATACTGAATTCAATAGTTTTGCTTTAAGTGATGGACTGAAGTGGAAATTTAACCCTCCTGCTTCTCCCCATTTTGGTGGACTGTGGGAAGCAGGGGTTAAAAGTATGAAATTTCATTTGAAACGGGTTATTGGAGATTCGTTACTAACATATGAAGAATTTTTGACTTTATTGATACAAATCGAGGCTTGTCTCAACTCCCGCCCATTGTGCCCTCTTTCAGAGGATCCAAGTGATCTTACTGCTCTAACTCCTGGGCATTTCCTCATTGGTTCTCCTCTTACTGCAATTCCAGAGCCTAGCCTCACAGAAATTAAGCTCAATCACCTCGATAGATGGCAGTTACTGCAAAGATTGTTCCAGCATTTTTGGAAAAGGTGGAGCAATGAATATCTAGCAAGATTGCAACAACGACCAAAATGGGCTCGTCCGAAGGCCAATCTGAAGATAGGAGATTTGGTGCTTATTAAAAACGAACTCCTTTCTCCTCTCCGATGGAAGTTAGGGAGAATTAGTGCTACATTTCCTGGCTCTGATGGGGAAAGGTTCGTGTAGTGAATGTGACCACCTCGAGTGGAGAACTTAAGCGTTCCATTACAAAACTGTGTCCTTTACCATTAGACTATGATTGAATTTTAATTATTTCCATTTATGTTTAATTTGCCATTTTAAACGTGTCTTCATGTATTCTATTTCTAAGTATTTTCATTGAAATTCGTATTTGTTGTTTTCTGTTTTTTTTTAATTGACTTTTTTATGTATCTGTTGAATCCCTGTGGGCTTCAAGGCCGGGAGAATGTTGAGTATTTTCCTACGAGATGGCGCACGGACAACCCGACCTCCCGGGGATGTCACCGCGCCTGCATGTTTATGTTCAAAGGAGCTGCTTAACCACCCCCTGTTTTCTTGTTTATCTGTCACTTGCGAGGGGACTGCCTGCCGAGAACCAACCTCGCAGCTTTGCTCTCCGTTGTTACTTGTTAATAAATCTGTTATTTGTTAATTCTGAGTTCTATTCTGTTAACTCACAAAGCACAGAACGGGATCGATTGACGTGTCCAAACACTATTTATAATTTTAAAATTATTTATAGCATTAATTTTAAAGACATACCTCTTTTATCAACCATCTTTATCAATTTTTACAGGCATTTTTAAAAAGCTTAAGTAATTAATACCATAAAAAAAAGTATTGGATTTATATATTTTTGGTTTCTAATTAAACCTTCTCCAATTTAACACCGATTTAATTCTATTAAGAAAAGCTTCAGAAATATTGTGTGAAATGTTAATTAAAAAACGAGTATATTCACTCAAACTCTATTTGACAGAGCATACAGTTAAGTTTCTAGTGTTTTGTAAAAATGAAATAAAATATTTTGCTATCATTCTCCCTTTGTGATTTTTCATTCGGTGATTATATTTTTGTTGGAATCTAAACAGGAATTCAGATTATGTATTTATACTTTTGGTTCTGATGAATGCATCAATCCCATGACTTTAGTTTTGCATCGGAAAAAGTGATCCATCAGTATTTTTACTAATTTTTATAGAATTGAAACTCAATTTCTCGCTCTCATTTCCCTCTTATTAAAAAATAGTCCGTTGATTTGCTTCAGTGTGACGTTAATTAAGTACCTACCTATTTATTAAACTAAAGTGTTTATAGGAATTCAAATGCATATACGAGCTAATACCAGTGTGCTAATACTAAGAAGTGTCACACAAATTTCAGTTCATCTCCTTTTTTTGAGATTTTCATCGGACAAATACTTTATATAAATAGCAATAGGAGCAAAGTGCAGTGTCTGAATTTTAAAATAATCGTGTATTAATTCTGCAAAGAATCACGAAAGAAAATGTCTATTTCCTTGCAATTGAAATGATTATGCATGAGGTAGCATGAAAATTCTTGTAGTATATTTTCAAAATTTTGTAAAGAATCAGGAGAGAAAAGAGTTGAGCTTGCATTAGGAAGTTGTGAAATGTATATAGTGCTGCCATCTATACGCGAGAAAGTCAAATTTGAAGTGTTTTTTTTCAGTTTCTCTACATATTTGTTTAATAGGAGAATTAACATTTCCATTACTTTTTTTAAATAAAAAAAGATAGGCTCTCAGTTGAAACCCAAAATATGTACAATCGAAGAAAATGAAAATCCAGAGAAATTATAATTGGTGAAAAATGCTTGAGTAGATATCTATACAACGTATGTTTAAACTGACTGCTATTTTGCTTTTCATCTCCTCACCTCGAATGAAATTACATTCGTGGTGAGAGCGTGAAAAGTCTCTATGGTTAAAGGCAATGTACTAAGACTCAGGTCAGAATATTTCTGTTGGATAGCTAACATCGAGTTAATCATTCAAGTCATTAGCTACAAGAATAGAGGCAATGGTAGTATGGTTTTACCAATGGGAGTAATGTGATTCAAAAGTATTCTAAGGTTTTCGCAGATGTATAAATTAGCTTGAAAATTCCAACGTCCCTATTTAATAATGCTGAATAATTTTTAGTCGACAGCTATAATACAGGATACCACGATCGACACGTCAGACATATTAGCTGGTGAACCAAAGATTTCACAATGACATTAAAAACAGCTTCACCAATAAGGTCTCTATTCTATAGTAATATCGTACACTAGTGCCTTTCTTTAAGTAAATCAAGATATTCTTAGTGCGGTTTATTTTTCTACGGTCATTTTTTACTACACCATGTTTTTTTTCCTCTAGTGACCTGAAGTCAATATCATTGACCGACGTGTTTATGTTACTATTCGTTGTGTATGTGACAGTTGGTTTAGTTTAGGCAGAGCTGTAGACAGAGATAGAGAAAGGAAACTCACCATTAATCACATATTCGTATAATGTGCCACTAAAATTACCCATCGTCATCTGACCGTGGTTCAAAATTACGTGGTGTTGCTCTCGAATCTTTCCCTTAGGGATTATTCCCCGGACCGTCACCAATAGCCCGTTGTGTTTCTCCAGTGTAACGTTAACTACCTACCAACCTATAATTTCTCCCATTTCAACCAGAAGTACAAACATCTTAAGCCTTCTCTTCATACTAGAATAGAATCTCACTCGAGGCCGCTAACGATGCGTGTGATTCTTCATTACAAATCCATTTGGAACAACATTATTACTTGTGTTTTATGATCACCATACTCAGTAATAAAGTATTTTTAAATTTGAAATGTTCCTCGGTAGAACTCTAGATAATTGAATTTTTCATGATAGACATTCATTCTACTTTATGGACTTAATTTTCAACGCACATAGTTATTGATATTTAAATTTTTATTTCTATTTAATGATGAGATTTATTTTAGAATCTTCTACACAAAACACCATAACGAAATCCTTCATGCAGAAATAATACATTTAAATTTTAGAGCTGATCGTTTGGCACCCTCAGAAATAATTGAGACCTTCCAGCTGCAAATATATTCCTTCCTTTAATAAGCGTAATTTCTTTCACATGGAACTGAATCATTATTCAGCAAGTATTGGCCAAATCGAGTACTTTAAAATGAGCTCTATTTTTACGACTCGTCACATGGGACCTGTGACTAAGGGAGAGAACAGTGATACATTCGAAATATTCTCGAAAATGCAGGAGAAAAAGAAACGGAAGGGTAGGAGTAGAATAGGGAAAAGAGGGCAATGAACTTTCAAAGCCGTGTATCGCATTCGTAATGAATTTCTTCTCCGAGTTTTCACGGCTCAGGGATATAATAGCATTAATAACGTTTTATTTGACGCTTTATTAGGAAAGAACCACCCTAATCAATTGAATGACACTAAGGAGAAGGGATCATGTCGAAACATGTATGCCTGGTATAACTCCTTCGGGATCAAACTATGTGAACTTAAGAGAATGAATGCAATGTGATATAATGAGTTATATGATGACGATCTCATCTTGATTTAATGCTCGACGTAGAAAATTTCTTCCAAATAGGATTAAATCAAAATGTAGTTTTATAAATACACAGTGTTAATGTTTTAGAATTTAATACGTGTTGTTTGTCACCGTCTTTGAGAAACATGTTTCCTCTCGAAAGGAGGGACTAAATTGATTTCTATTTTCAACGGTCCAGCATCGTATGTACCATCAATTATTTTTCGGCAGCATTAGGTAGTTCATATTTTCATTCGCACCGATTCCCTTCGACTTATTAATAGCCCGTTGTGTTGCTCCAGTGTGACGTTAATTAAAACACCTACCTACCTACCCTTCGATTGATTTGCCTCTGTTTAGTCAAGCTTGATTTGCGTGAATTTTAATCATTAAAAATTTCCGTTGAAAGGTTCAAAGTGAAATGGTCAACAATTACCTTGATAGAATAAGTCATATTCAGCAAAATAGCAAAAATTCAAGAAAAATACAGATTTCTAATTATTGCGTGGAAAGTCACAAAAACATCTAATTTATTGATGATTAATTACGTGCTCCCAAACGAATCATCCATCATTTAAATACAACGGCATGTAATTAATTTAATTAATGGCGAGGCTTTTGAAGAAATGTATATTAATTAACCCTCTTAGGTCTTCACACTCATACATACGTTCTGCAGCCTGTAGTCTTCCCTGTATGACATCTAAGCAGTTTTGACCTTCTTGACCTACAGAATCTTTCTTAAAATTCTTTCAACTTATAGGTGATGTTATTATCTATAAGCTGAAAGAATTATAGTGTGTTGTGGGGAAAAGCAATACTACTCTACTTGGAAATCGCGTGACACGCTCAGAGGGTTTAAAAGATGCTTGTCTAGGACTATTTTGGAAAACCTATCGAGTTTTAAGCAATAATATCTTTAATTTTCATTGAAACATTGCTTTCTGATAAAAAAAATATCAACTGCAAACTATTAATCTCTGATGTAAATAACTCCATAATAATCCCAATCTCTATTAGATTGCTGTTATTTAACAATTAAAGTAAAAGTTGTCTTAAATGTTAGTGAGGCCTAGTTAAGAAGTTTCTGTGATGTTATATTTATAAAAGTTTGCCTTAGTTCATTTCATAAACTTAACGGTATTTTTGATACTATTTTAAATTAAATAAATTCAAAACTTATGTTAAGATGGTTTTAAAATTAGTTGTCATGGGAAACAGTAATAAAAAATAATTTAAATGCCTCAACTACTTTGTGGTATTCTGTGAACATTAAAAAGGAACAAACTTCCGAAAACAAATTTCAGATCTTTCAAGAAAGTTTAATGGTTAAATAAGATAAAAAGTAGTATGTAAGGTAAATAAGATACTTATAACAAGGTTGATAAATAAAAATTTGAAGCAAGTACATACATTAAAAAATGAATGTAAGAAAAAAAGAATTTTATATAACATTTCAAAGAAACTCTTTATTGTGCTCTTAACATTACAAATATTTTACTGTAAATTTTGGCGTCCGCTAAAAGAAAACCCTACAAAAAGTTGGGAAATAAAATTTACAAGTCGGAATACTTAGTATTTTCAAAATCAAATCACATATAAATTATTATTGGATCTTATATTTAACCTACAAAATACCGAAAAAAATAATATAATATCAGTTAAAGAATATGGGATAGCATACTTAAAAACGGTTATGGATATTAGAAATAGAAAACGTTCAATATAGTGACAGAAAATATTGGTACAAAAATATATGACTCCCGAAAAAATATCCTTTGGGAGGAATGAATGTAAGCATTATTTCAGAAATCTACTGTTTATGAAAATGTTCGTATCGAATACTAATAAATGAATTGTGTTAAAAGGAGATGAATTTGTCCCGGAGATTTCTGAGTAACTATGGCAGAATTCGTGTAGTAATATTCACAACATCTATGTTCAACAGCCCCTGGGCTCCATTGACTCTCACTGAGTCCTGTGGAGAAGCATTGCCTACACTAATTTAATGAATTTCACTTTATACCTAAAAAGTATCATTCAGAGATAATCGTCGAATACAGGTTTCATCGTAACATAAGAGTTTTCGTACATGAAAATGTACTGTCTCTCTGTTTCTTAAAACTTGAAATATTATAACTCATTTCCTAATACACGACCATACCTAAGCATAAATCAAGAATCCTAGAAAATTTTTATTCTCGATCCTTTCATTCTATGATTTGTCCTTGTTCCTTCAAAACCCTTTCTACTGTTCAGTCTCTTAAAGTTCTACATATCCTAATATCTCGTTGTAATCATCCCTTTTGTACACCCCACACACACATACACCAGGATGTCATGGACTATCCTGGTGTATGTGTGTTTCATTGTCACCTTACACGCATTTAAAAATAATGTAGAAAGGAAAATTCCAATATCCTCTTTTGTGAGGTTATAAAAGAATAAAACTGTTACTTAGAATACGAGTCAAAAATAATCCCCAAGTAAGCACTCATCCTAAAACTCGTATCCTAGAATTAATGGATCAGAGCTGAGCAACGTTTATACATTTCTGAGAAATTTATATCTAAAAGAAGGTTGGTGAACTTTTAGATAGCTCTATCTGTTAAATTAACTCACCTGTTACAACATTCGTCCATTACGCCCGATGGAATAAAAAGCTTTTCCCTTTAATTTATGGGTTAGGAGCGTTGACTCTATCTCTGCTACATATTCATACAGCGATGATGGTCTCCAAGTAGCCAATCTCCTTAGCAACGGGTCATTTGGTCAGTCTGACCTATTCGAAAGACCTCCACCTAGGTGCAGGACGAGCTATTTTCAATAGCCAAATAACAATATCGATTGTCCCTTCTCCGAAACAGACTTTGACCGGTGTCCAGTGACATTGACCTTGATTGTTATGCATGTAAACATTGGAGCAATTATCGCCAAGATTAGTTTTTCAATGAGCTTTCTTGGTAGGAGGCTGCCAAAATTTACGATGTTCTATTTTTTAGTCCTATTAACAATGAGTTTGTTTGGGACAAAGGCAGGAGGACGGTAGTTAAGAAAGTAGATTGATGGATATATGAAGAGAAATTTACGATATGTTTAGTGCTCAGGTGATGTATGTATTCGGGACACGTAGGTGGAGTGGGTAGTTTATTTTCTGATTATATTAAGAACTTGCCAGAATATTTGATTCTGAAAGTATTCTATTTCAATACAAAGCGACTACACTTGTCCGAAGATTAAGATTATAAATATAAATTGCGTACACCTTGTAAATTTAAAAAACTTTATTTTATTGCATAACATGCGCATAGGATTAAAGTTATTTTCTGAGTAAATTGCCTAAATTCTCTTTGGGGGATATAAATAGGACATTTTCTTGCCTTCTTATAAGTAAAGTAATTTTGTGCCTGTTTTCTCTTTTGAAAAACTACACGAAAAATTATTTATTAATTAAATAATGAAACTGAGAGTAAATTAAGTTATCTAAACTGTCGTTTGACCATTGTTACTAAAAAATCTCTAAAAATTTCTATGTAAATTGCAAAATTAACTTATAATCACCCTATCACTAATCGCCTTTATAACATTTACTAAAGTTTTTAAGAGCTTCAGAAGAGAAGAAACTTCATCCTTTGAAAGAGCACGACTTCTATAATGAAATATTTCCAAAGCAAAATGAAAATATTAAAGGAAATTCGGAAAAATGCTCACCTTTCACATTTTTTATGACTGTTCTATACTGGCTAAATTTCGGCAAGTTTTTTACTAACCCCGAAATCAAATTCAAATCTACTACCGACATGCTTACCCACTTTATCGAAACCACCAGACTTCCAATCTGTTATAAGCCCCAGAGATTAAATCCTGAAAAGCTTTCAGTCTTAAAAGGGGGTTTTTAAATGTTAATGGAACAAGGGATTTTGCAATCGTCGAAGAGTACTTGGGCAAGCCCTATTCATTTTGTTCGCAGAAAAGGTAATACTTGGAGAATTTGTGGATTTTCGAGCGTTGAATAAGTTTAAGATTTCGGACCGATTACCGGCTCCCACATATCCACGAAATCATTATGGGATCCCGGGATAAAAGATGCTTTTTTAAATTAAACTTTGTCTGAACGTATCATCAGACTCGCGTAGAACCCTGTTCTATCCCTAAAACTGTGTTAACCACACCAATTGGCCTTTTTTGTTCCTAAAAATGTTATACGGCCTCCGGAATGCCAGTAATACATTTTAGCGTTTTCTCGATGGTGTTCTCAAGGAGTTTAACTTTCGTTTGTCTTATTTGGACGATGTATTCATTTTTTCTGACGATGAAACCTCACACAAAGAACACTTAAAGAAACTCTTCCAGAAACTTAAGGAATATGGTTTAGTAGTTAATGCTAACAAATATGTCTTCATAGTCTCAGAAATAACATTCTTGATATCCGATAAAGGCGTGTCACCATTGCCTGATAAGGTACAGGCAACAGCTAATTATCCAACACCTGGAACTGTTAGACCTTCGTACTTTTTTGGCTATTCTAAACTTTTACCACAAGTTTTTGAAAGGAACAGTTGAAAAGCATTCTAGCATGTCTTTGTGAGTAACAGAAAAATAATGACAAAACTCCAATTATATGGACTGAAATCACAAATTCTGCATTTTAGTCTTGTAAGATTATATCAGAAGCCACTGCTCTTTCTTATCCTGCCATCCCTCTAGTATTAACTGTGGGTGAATCCAAATCTGCAATCGAAGCCGCGTTGTCACAGTTGGTTGAAGGAATTCAGGGACCCTTAGGATTCTTTTCCAAAAAACCTACTCCCTTACAAAAGAAATATAGTACTTTTGACCGCGAGCTCTTACTTGGTAGTCTCACTCATTTGGTAGTACATTTCAGGCATATGATAGAAGATCGGGAAATTATTATTTACACTAATCACAAACCACTTAATTCGTATTTTTAATCAAAATAATTCTTCTTCTAGACAAAATTGACATCTAGAGCTCATCAGCCAGTTTACCACGGATAAGAGGTATATTCCAGGTAATGAAAACATTGTTGCATTGACGCTCTGTCTAAAATAAATATCAAATATAACTAGCTCTATATATTTTGATAAAATAGCTCAGGAGATCAAGTAAACTCTCACATCCTGGCACTACAGGTACGCTTAGACTGCTACAGTCGAGTTACGTTTGGCCTCTATGCGAAGGGATAGTTCGATTTGGTGTAGAATGTGCGTGATCTGTCAAATAAACAAAGTAAATCGCCATATAAAATCACCATTTTCTGCTTTCAATTTTATTCTAATAGATTTATTAGGTACATTTGGATATAGTTGTTCCTTTGTTATTATGAAAAGGTAACCGCTTTGTGTTGACAAAATGAGAGACCACTATACGCGCTGATCTAAAACACTAGTCATTTCAGATCAGACTGCAGAGACTATAGCAGCTGCATTTATGGAAACTTGGGTCGCTCTCTTCGAGGTTCTTGAAGTTATTACAACAGAACAAGGTTGAAATTTTGAATCTTTTCTTTTCAGAAAGTTGACTGATCAAACTCATCAAATAGGTGTTAAAAAGACTCGCACGATAGGCTACCACCCCAAAGTAACGGAATGTTCGAAAGTTTTCATTGTGTTTTAGAAGAGGCTCTAATGGCTGTGGATTTTGTCCATTGCAGTACAGTTTTGCCAATGATTCTCCTGTCCTTGAGATCTACATTTCATAAAAATCTGAATGCTTCTCCTACCCTTATGGTATAAGGAAGCCCGCCCAAAATTAACAGGAGAAATTTTCTAAGCCATCCTCTATAATTCCAACAGCAGAATTTGTTCAAGATCTAAAGGATTATTGATAAAGTTCTGAGCTATTTCTATAAGATAGGTCATGCCAAAAATGCCATCATCATTAGTAGATTTAAAAACTTGCAGTCATATATTTCTTGGAACTGATAGGGTAAAACAAATCATATGAAGCGCCTTATCAATGTCCTTATGAATTGTCAAGGATTATAAAATTTTAGACGTTATCTATATAAATACGAATGGAGTGTTTGTTTGTACATTGAATATTTTCGACCCATTTCAAGTTGTTTTCCATCCGTTTTGGGTCCTTCATATATTCAAAATCCGTCTCTTGCACGTTTGGTGTCTGTCCATCTGTCTGTATGTGTGTGCCCGTACGGCGTCCAAACGGTTGAAGATATTTTCATGAAACTTTGCATAACTGAACTGTTTCCATTGACAGAGTTAAGCCCACATATTTAATGCGAGAGCAGACCCATCCTAAGAATACTACCGATACTTTCATTCCTAAGCCGATTTTTACTAAATCAGGTAGAATTTCAATACCCGTTGTACACTTCAAATGTTAATTTTAGTACGATGTTTGATGTTTCTAGAGGGGGAGTATTGTGGTGGCATCAGTCTACGTATGAAAATAAGTCGGCTCTGGCAATGGATCAAATTAAATTAGTTTTTTCTTTCAGGTCGTGCGGCGCGTGCTGGCCGTGAATTGAAATATCTTTAGAATGCAGAGATCAAGGACGATTGGTATATATTAGCTTTCTTAATAAACCTTTATGATTTTGAGGAAAGGCGGTACACTGGTAAATTAGCCAGTTTATTTTTATTTAATTTTTGATAAATTTTTATTAAACTTGCTTTTTTTATGTGTCTCGTTATTCTTTGAACCAGTCGACATCTTCATATGGCTATGAAAATTAACATCTAATATTTTAACAAATATTTTAAAATACATTCGAAATAGTAAATTTTTCCTTTGAACAATTTATCAAAACACAAGAACCCATAACAAATTAATGGTATTTTGGATACGTTTTGAACTTTTTCTCCAATACCATATGAAGATGGACGTATAATCCTTCAAGCACATTCCATTGGTGATAAGGTGACAGGCTCGGTGTTAAACCGGGACACCATGGGAGGTGCTGCCACTTCGCACCCATCGTGAACTGGGGGAGAGACATACCTTCCTGGAATACTTTTGGGAAAACTGTCCCACTTTTCAGTATGGTATTGAACAAACCAAGAAACTTCAAGCAGCCAACCTGACTTCGGAACATTTGAGATTCAAACTCATACCCGCGTGCTTAAGTCTAACAGTTTCTTAAGAATGACGCCTTTAGTCACTGGAGGGCCGTTTTGAACTCGTTGGAATTAAAAAATTATCATATCTTATATCTCAATGAACTAATCAATTCATCGGTTATGCTATTTATTATTTCGTAGAGTATCAGCTTTATTATTTTTAATTATCTATTTCCATAATCTATATGAACAACCCCTACACAATTAATATTTAATCTATCCTCTCTCTTGTGATCAATTGATATTGACTTTTTTTAATTTGATAATGTTGTTATTCTCAGATTCAATAAATTTAATATAGTCTAATTCTTCTAAAGAGTCAAATATTCATAACAAAATCGAAATCAAAGGTAGATTTGTTGTGTTCTCAACTTTCGTGGATTCTTTTTTATGTCAATATATTATTTGCAGAAAGTAAACAAGTGTTTTAAAATTGACAACCATTGTACTAAACCATTACACATAACGGAGACAAGTCTTATAATGATTTATATACTTCTATTTTTTTCGACAAAATTGTGATAATCGATTACAAGCAATTACAAGACATTCACGTGTTTCGATCGATATTTTGTCGGATAATAATGTCGCGAGTGTCAATGAAAATATATCACAATTTTTGTTTTGTTCGAATGTTCGACAATAAAGAGTATTCTTAGATAGTAGTATACCACATTCATTCTTTAATCGATAGCTTCTCATAATGGGAAATAATGAAATACTTTCCTGCACTTTTGTGTTGTGTTATCAGAAGCGATTTTGATACACATGCTTTTAAGATAAGTTTCAGTATCAGTATTTTCGCGTAAATTTAAATAATTTTCTTGATCATTTTCATAATATAAAATTTCATTTTATTCGATTCACCAACTTCCAAATACGCTGCTATTCAGGAAACCATCGGTATTGGAAATATTGAGTCTTGAAACTCTACAACTTTTCTCTGCTTTAAGTCGTACTAAAAAAATATACTTCTAGAATTCATGTTGAATATCTTCAAAGCAACAGGGAATAACTAATTGAAAATGAAAAAGTTCCAATTCCTATATTAAATTGTTGTTTATTATCGCTCTAAATTAAGTACTTTGTACTATTTTTATATGTGGAAGTGTTTGTTACAGAAAATGATAAAATTCTGCGGGGATTGTTCGCAACTTTAAAAGATAATTTTGAGAAGTTAAATTTTATTTTCCTTATTTGTGTTTATCTTAGATTAATTTGTTGCATATAGCTTGAAATTATTAACGTCTCGAGTAAAAATAAATTAAAATTATAAATAAATATTTGCTGTTTCAATTTTTTCCAAAAAAGTCGCATCACTTAAATTTTAACTATGCCAAACAAAGTAAACTTTAAAATTTTATTTATTTTAACATTTATATTTCTTCTTGGATAAAAATGTATTTATTTTAGAGAAGAAATCTTACTTGAAAACTATTTACTGAATCAAAATCTATTCCTTATTTCAAGTGATAGTTATAGTTACATTTATTCAGTAAATATCAGGAAGAGAGTTTAAAATTACTGACTTACAATTTTTTAAAGCTTATTTAATAAAAGAAACATGAACAATCTATTCCACTTAAACAGGTATGTAAATGATTTTCCAATGTACTGTCTTTATCAGTTCAGTAAATGTAAAAGTTAAGAGCAAGTTTTCAACGAATCATCAGATGATTCGTAGAAAACGAATACGCGGTGGACTGAAGTTCAAGGCGCTAACATTTCTGCATTTTCCATTCATCCTGAAAGAGGGAGAGTCCAAAAGCAATTCAAACGTTCAAAGAAGGTTCTTGGCTTATACTTTCTAGACCAAAAAGAATGAAGATACAGATTATGATTCAAGGATGAAGATACAGACATTCTGATAATCGGGGAAAACTAATCTGCAGTACTCTTTAGACTAGGCTGACAGAGTAGTAAAGTATTAATACTCTGGTCCTGGATTAGAATCCCGGTCTTGTCACGTAGATTTCATTTAACATCGTAAGATCCTGTTTGGTTAGTCTCCTTATAGAAATAAATGACCATAGAACGACAAACCAAATTCTTCACTGGAAATGACAATTGCTAAACGAGATTTGCGATCTACAAAATGAAGTGTTTCAAAATTATATGTAAGACATTCAAGCAACTATGCTATGATTATTTAATTTCAATTCTATGATTATTTATTCAATTTTTCGTTTCACTGTTAGACTTCATGTAAAAATAATGCTGCTTAAATTAGCGATAAGTTCCAATCACTTTCAAACGGTTAGATTTATTTTGAATACATCCTTCGCGCTATCAAATTCAATGGCAGTTTGCTTTTGAATTTCTCTGTTTTCGTATTCATAACTTCCTGATTTATTCAGATGCTTAACCCTCTGGGGCCATGCATGCTTCTGAAACCTGCAGTCTTCCCTGCATCACTTATTACAAATTTTGACTTGACAAAAATAATCTTTCCTGGGATTCTTTCAACCAATATATCTGATTCTTTAATCAAAAAGAGGGGGTAAAACAAATACTACACTTTTCGTAAATCTCGTGACGCTCAGGTATAAACATAGATAACCCTCGTGGCGGTTGTCTCGACGTGGTATCTCGTTATTAGCAAAACTTATCAGATCTTTATTGATGAGATATCTCGTCATTATAAGAAAACTGATTAGATCGTGATGGGCGAGTTATCTCGTCATTAGAAGGAAACTGATCAGATCTTGATGAACGAGTTATCTCGTCATTAGAAGAAAACTGATCAGATCTTGGTTTCGTCATCATCAAAACATCTGCATTATCTTGATGAGATATCTCATCATTAGCAAAATTGGTCAGATCTTGATGGACAAGGTATTTTGTCGAAACCACTTGAGAGGTTAAAGCCACATATTTTAACTTGTTTGATTTTCCACCACATTTTTACAAACAAAATTAAATTTCCCATTCAAAAGAGCTAGCTTAAAGCCCCATCTACTTCAACATGCAGTAATTAATCAAATTAACCAAGCCATCTTAAACATAGACGGTCGAACCGAAGAAGCTACGATCGATGATGATCACGTGTGGCGTGTGGTCACTATCAAAGATTCATTAGGTCAAAAGTACTTCCTCAATCCTCCCAGAAAGGGCTGCGCACCGGAATGAATTCACTGAACACATCCATTTCCTACCTCAGTTGCAACAATCTCATCATTTACGGTGTGTTTTCCCCCTAAAACTGCTGATGCGTGGACCTGGACCAGCATGAACTTAGCATTACAAAAAGTAATATAGATGGGCAGGAGGTGGGAAATAAATTTTTTAACCCACACCATAAATGTGTTCTCATTAGCTTCGTGTCCCACATAGAAAAAGATAAATGTGTGGGGTTATTTTTGTTATAGAAACAGTATTGAACTAAAATGCTTCCGTTTCATTTCATTGTTTTATTTTTTAAGTTTCTTGTATGTCACTTATTTTAGTTAAAAGGCATACAGATATTCAATTAATGCAATGTAATAGACTGGTTATATTAAAAAGACTAACCCCCGGTAGAAGTATAAGAAAACAAATTTTAAACTGAAAGCAAATTAAAGTAATGATTATTTTAATAATTATTGACATTTACAGAGTAAATACATTTCTTCCATGAAAAACTTGTTTATTTTCACATTCTGCTACTGTAGAGTACTTATTTGAAAGAAAAATATAATTACAATTTGTATCCGTGTTAAATAAATGAAATACTACAATATATTTCTAAGCTTTCGTATGATTGCTATTTTTACGTTTAAAATTCAATTTCCCATTAAAATATAAAGAACTATTTCATTTCATTTTTAAAGAATAGAAAAATGTATTTTTATTGATTTTTATATTATTTAATAATGTATATGGATAAAAAATCTTAAGGTCCAATATTGAGGAAAGCTATTTATATTATTAGTAATTACACTCTTCTGTTTCCATATCGATACTAAAAGACACAGAAGAAAATAACGTTTTCTTTATTTGTTGGTTAATAAAGGAAAGAGGAAATTTTAAGATAAATTTTCTGCATTTTAATAATTGAATAAATTACGCCGTAATTTTAAACTAAATATAGTTTAACCCTCCGAAAAGGAAAATAGTTTTTGGTAACTGATATTCTTTATATAAGTATAATTAAGTTTTCCCTTTAAACTCGAAGTGATATAAATACATGATTTAAAGGTATATACAGTAATGAAATTATATCTTTGAAAGCATTTAGTTCAATGGCATTCTTTGAAGCACTGACGGAGAAAATTACAAGAGTAAAAGTTTTAGATTTCTTCTCACAACAAATTTCTCAATGGATTCCATTGAATATACCCTAAATTAAAAATAATTAATTGGATATTTCTTAAAAATAATTAAGACAGCTATACTGAGAAGACACGACCATTTTCTTGTTTAATGTTGCAAACAAAAGTTTTTAATAAAAATATTCAGAAACAATATTTTTATTTAAAAACTTTGAGTGTTTCTTTAAGATAATGTTAGCCTAAAATGTCTATAAGTATTTTTGGTACATAATTCCTTTACTTAAAATATTATAGATTTTTTTTATTCAAACGCCTTGTATATCATTTCGCTAAATAGAAAAAATAAATTCGAGTTGAAACATTTTCAAAAAGGTAATATACAAGAATGTATTTTCAATGTGAGTAAAATGTCATTTTGACTTTTATACTTAATTACTTTAAGAATACCATGATAATCGATGTAATCCTTATTGCTTAGTTTTAATAATTTGATAGATAAATAATTTAAATAATTATTGAATGTTGACACCTTATCCATGTTGAAAATGACTTGTAATATAAATATGTAATTATTCAGTTAAAGAAATAAAAGAAACTATGCTATGAAGCTTAGAATTTAACAGCTTATACACTGCTGGCCACCCAAATTGCAACACCAAGAAAGACAAGAGATATCACAACAAAATTTATTTTGTAGATAACATGTTGACCAAGTATCAAATGATTAAATTTATAGACTTCTGTGAAGTGTGGTTCCTGCCAAAATCAGTAGCCAGGGTAGCCGCCATTGTTGGAGATCACCGCTGCCACACGCCTCGGCATTGATTCAAAGAGACTTTGGATGTGTTCTTGGGGTACAGCAGACCAAGCAGCTTCCACACGTTGCCAAAGTTGATCTGGTGTGGCAGCTGGGGATGTATCCTGCGTCGATCGTTGAGCAACCATGGACCACATGTTTTCTATCGGCGAAAGATCCGGAGAGCGAGCTGGCCAGGGAAGCAATTCAATCTGGCGATTGACGAAGAACCCTTGGACAATGCGTGCCACGTGTGGTCGCGCATTATCCTGTTGAAATATGGCTGTGGGCATGCCCTGAAGGTAAGGAAGGACAACTGGCTCCAACACCTCGGAGATGTAGCGCTGGCTGTTTAAAGTACCGGCAATGCGTACTAGAGGAGTGCGAAAGTGATATCCAATACCGCCCCATACCATAATACCCGGTGCAGGACCAGTGTGGCGGTGCATAACGCAGCTGTTCAGCATCTTCTCTCCACGGTGTCTCCAGACTCGAATCCGACCATCGTGGTGTTGCAGACAGAAACGTGACTCGTCAGTAAAGACAATTTCATTCCATTCTGCCGTCCACATCCTTCTTTCATCGCACCATTGGCGGCGGAAACGTCTGTGGTTCTGCGTCAAGGGTAGACGAAGCAATGGACGTCTTGCGGACAGACCACTCTGCTGTAAACGGCGTCGAATGGTACGCGCAGACACTGGATGATGCGGTACAGACTGAATGTGCTGTGCTATGGTTCGTGATGTGGCTGAGCGATCCGTCACTGCCATACGCACAATATGCCTGTCATCACGTGAAGTGGTGCACTGAGGTGGATGCGATCGAACACGTCGGTCCGTCGTACCCTCCTGCATCCAACGATCACATATCCGCATTACAGTTGTTTGGTTTCGTCCAACACGACTACCGATTTCCCTGAAAGATAATCCACAATCTCGGTAGGCCACTATCCTTCCTCTGTCGAACTCGGATACTTGATCAAAAGATGATCGCTGTTTTCTACGAGGCATAATTGATGTTTTTTTTTAAAAAAAAACACAAGAAAAACACAATTGCCGTACTTGAAATCGTCGAAATCTCCAAGCCTTAAATAGCGCTTTGAAATAGCGCCACAGGCGCGCGTGATGTGCGTCTGCGCTGAAATTCTAATCATTTGCATATCTCTCCTGCGCTAATGCATGTTGTAAATTTCATATTATTTGCATGCTTCCTTCAGGGTGTTGCATTTACGGTGGCCAGCAGTGTATTTGAAATAATATAGAAAAAAACGACTTCCTCATTTTTGGAAAATATTTTACTTTAATCATAGAAATCACGTTTTCTTAAAACATATCTCTTAAAACGCGCATTTGTATTCCCAATATCAAAGGAACAATATTTCAAAATAAAAAAGATAATATTTCAATTGTTTTTGAAGATACCTTCATGAACATTGAAATGCCATATGAAATGGAAATTCAAAGTGAAAACTCTACTAAAATGAGAAACTACTAATAAAATGAAAAACTACTCTAATAAAATGAGAAACCCACGGCTTTTATATGAAAGCCTGTTTAATTACATGCTGACGAATATATTACAATACAATCATCCAACCAGCATGTAAACAAGCTAAAAATTTATAATTTTGAAAACACTTCTCTTTCCGGATATACTTTCCCTAGATGTTGCAAAACTAGAAATAGTTAATCGAAGTACTTACAAGAATCTCCAGTCGAGTTATCCAATGCTTGGCACGTATCTTATCTCGGCCATCGTAAATAATTTCAAACAAATGCCGCTATCAGAAAACAAAGTTCGAGAGAAAGTCCGAGATGCACAGCGACTTGTCACGGATGGGATTCTGAGCAGAAACTCTCTCCGAATCCCCGTGCGCAGCTCTCTCTGCGCAGGTGGCTGCCGAGGTGAACGTCTACTTCCTAGTACGCTTCCTCAGTTATTTATTTATCAGAGGGTGGGATAATCTGGGAAGTATTTCGAGAAATTCGATGGCGATGTGGGAATTGATTGTTGTTTAGTTTGTTCCGGCGGGTGTGACCGAAACAATTACCTCTCTCATTTGCGATCAGAAATGAATGCAGCTGGCTTGGTTTCGTTTTTTGTTTCATAGACTTCATTAATCCACCCAAGTGATTTGTGTTTGAGGTTTTTTAGCATAATGTGATGTCGTTGCTCCCTTTTCGAACGAAGATACTTTCGCTTCTACGAACTGAATGTATAGTTTTTTTTAGGTGTGGAGAAATCCTTTACATCCATCGTCCATCCAGAGAACTACTAGGAATCAGAATAACAAATGATATAATATTTATACGTTTAGCAGTCTTCAAACAACTAGGGGTTGTGGTAGTCCAGTTGGTAGAGTCACGGATTAGTATCCGGAGATAGGTTTGGGAGTTCGAAACTCAATTCAACCAAAGACCATCGCGTAGGTGAGGGCTGGTGCACGTTGTTATGGCGTCAAATTTCCTCACGTTGCCATGATGTGGAAATTGGAAAATGGAGTGCTAGCTGAGGTGTTTACCTCGTCATCTGACCGTGTTCAAAATTACAAGGTACCTCGGATCTTTTCCTTCGGAATGGATCCCGAACCATCACTAATGCTCTAATGCTCCAGTACAATTTTAATTCAACTACCCAAACTCTCTTTATACACACACTTTATACTGTTTTTATACGTGTACTTTACTACACGGCTTCGTCTGAAAGTTTTTGCTGCATCAGACAAACAATCTTCCACCTCCGTTTCCACAGCAGTTTCATTGCGTTGTACGGCTTTTTGAGCTTTGTTCACTTCACGGGCTTTTGTTCTTTCCTCTTACTATTAGTTGGCTCGTGACAACTTTTGACGTTTTTGTTTTGATTCAAGGGTTGATTGACAATTGATCTCTCTTCTCTCTTAATGTTCTATATTAAATTTTGCTTCTATGATTCGAATGGAACGACTTATCGAGCTGAAAACAGTTGCGTTAATCTAGAAATTTTAGACAGCATGCGAAACTTTTATGGCACCCGAACCCAGAGTTCGACAGCTTTTGATGCATCAGTAAACTGTTTTTCTGCTTTATATATACGATTATTTTTATACATTATTTTTCACAATATATATACTCCTTTAGAGAAAACGTGCGTTTTTTCAACTAATATAAAAAAGGGTCCCTTGTGTGGGAACATAAATGAATGAGTAATGTTAATTACGAACTCAAAACTCTTAACTCGATATTAAAAATTTACTTTTATAGTGAAAAAAGCTTTCTGTATTATTTCTACAGTGAAAAGATTATGCTTTTTTATAATATAAAAGTTTGTTGCATTTCCTTCAAATTCTAAACTCAAATTAAATTACTTGCAATTTCTTCAAATTTTCATGTTGATGAGGGAACTTATCTTATAAGATAAAATTATCTTATATAAGATTATCTTATAAGATATAAAAGCAGGGAACTTATCTTACTAAGATAATGTCAGGTCAACTATCTAAATATTCTCATTCCCTCAAAATATTAGAAATATTTAGAATAAATAACTTTTAAAAGTTTCCTCTCAATTTTATAATTAGTTTCTTAATATTTAATTAGTTTTGAATATTTCAAATATTATTCAGTCTATAGTTTTATTTTCCCTAATTAAATAGGGTTTTGAGAAAGTTTTTTTTATTATTATTATTGATTCCTCAACTCTGGGCTTCTCTTCTCCATTTAAAGATAAAATGTAAAAAAACTTTGAATGAACCATCCATTTATATATCTATAAAAAGAATAATTAGCTAAAGGTATACTTCAACTTTTACCCTCTGATTACTCCCATTGGAGCACTACCAATAGTCTTGAACTCCCCGATTCAAACACACAATTTAAGTCGTAGAAAAATAATTGTCTAAAAGTGTTCTTTAACATTTAGCCACTAATTACTGCCATTGAAATGCTTTTATGGTCGAACTCACTGGGTTAAAAACAAATTTAGGTCTAAGAAAACAATCAATATTATCTCTATTATCTATCTAAATAATAATTATGGATATATAAGCGAATACTTATATTAGACAATTTATAGGGAATATCATTAATGTAAAATTATAATGCTTATAATAATTCATTAGATAATTATAAGCTAAATTCAAAATGTTTCATAAAACAAATTGTCATTTCTCTTAAACTTTATTGCCCTGTAACCTAGTTGTAGGGGGGCAGATTTGATTCCTGTAACTTACTTCGGGTGTATTTATCTTTTCTGTGTCAGTAAAACTTCCCTTGTGCTTGTATAGCCAGTATTACTTGTCGCAGTCTGTCCTGTGCTTGGCACAGTTTGGCAAAATTTGGCCCTTGCGCCATACATTCCAATCTAACCAGCATATACTTATTATCTCTTTAAATTTTAAAATTAAATAAATTAAAAACATTTTATACTAAAATTATTGGGTATAAAATTCTTTGAAAAATGCGTTTTAACTATTATGATCCCATGCATATGTTCAGTGAAACAAAGCGGTCTGCGAGGACTAGACTTAGATTAAAAATCGATTTTTTATTAGCTGCTCAGATGAATTAGCTCTACAAATAATAGCGGTGGTAGCAAAACGACCGATGATCGAAACCAGAAGTCTGTTTCTATTCTCAGCCGGTATAACAAGCATTGAGAAACTTTGTGCTTTGTACTAGAGCAAGCAACACGGTTTTAGCGGAGGTAAACACAGTGCAACAAGCAAATTAAAATGTGTGGTATAAACCCCACCTATCTGAACTCTAAAAACAATTTTGTTATTCTGATCATTCTTGTGATGGTTGCAGTTTTGAGATAATGATAGGGTTTTTAGTATAAACATAAACAAACCACCTGAAGTCATAATACTCCCGGTTGAGAACTAATTTGTTATCACCGTTTTGGCGTTGTTTAGCTTTAAGTTTTATGTAAGCTACATGCTATCACCGGTAATATTATTTACAAAATCGGTAGCAAAATACTATCACCGTTTTGGCGTTGTTTAGCTTTAAGTTTTATGTAAGCTACATGCTGAAATTACACTCTAGTAAAGTGCAAAGTTATGTCACAAGTTACGAAATAAGTTGCTAAAACACTATCCTCTCCTTCATTTATATTACAGAAAAACTCTACCACTTCATTTTTAGTTTGGTAAATATGTATGGGGTAATAAATTACTATTTATTATCGTGAGTATTAAACACATTTCAAGTCTTAAATAACATTCTGATTACCATTACATTGACTACATTATCTGCATTTATAACTCAAAAGTCTATTTTCATGAAGTATGGTACAAGTTTTGTGGGTATGAATTAGTTTTCTACTTTTGAGATAATCTGCACGTGGTAGAATAAAATCCATTTCGCTTGTTGCGGAAATGATTCTAATATTTAGAATTGACATCACACATTGATTTAAAACCTGACTATTGATGAATATTATAAGCTGTAATTGATACATTTGAAACTATATATATATAGGATATTTGTGTACCATTTTCATCTGTCAATGAGTCTATTAACTTTTCCAGACAACAATGTGACGAGTCCTTGAAAAAGAACAAATGTCATCTGGTTAAAAACTTTTCCCTAGGGACAAATTGCACCTAGGGTCGTTTGGCCTGCAAAAGAAAACGATTTATCGCGTGCATAACGTCACGAATGTACTTAAGTGCCGATCTTCGGAAAGTTTCTTTTCTTATAACTCAAGAAAATCTTACAAAAGATATATTTTATTGAGAACCAAGTCATTACTTCGATACGTAAATAAATCTAATGACTTTTAACAGTCGTTACACAAAGCTCTATATCATATTTCAGACTTCTTGTTGTACACCCAATTTCATGCTTGGACACTTATAGGCAGACATGATTGCAGTGATTCATCTAATGCAATATTCAATCATCGTAATGCAATATTCAATACCGTAAAATAAAGCAATGAACGGTTTGAAATCTCATAAATGCTATTTTAATTTAAAGTACGGTGGTTCTTTATATATATATATATATATATATATATATATATATATATATATATATATATATATATATATATATATATATATATATATATATATATATATATATATATATATATATATATATATATATATATATATATATATATATATATATATGAAACGGGGCAGAATTTCCAAGAGTTGGTTGACTAAAAACTTGATCAGAATGATCACTTTCATAAAAAAATGCAAATTTCATAAGTGTCCGGAAAATACTTTTTAATGCCGTTAAACATATCCATCTGTATAACCCATTTCACATGCATGCCCCTGGTGTAAGACAAAATTTCGAAAGGCAATACTCGGGTGACTACTATAAAAGTCAATTTTGAGTTTTGGAGTAATTTCGAATCTCCCTTCTTACATTCGTTTCCTGTAAAATTGGCAAACCTCAAATTGTAGAAATAACGGATCTGCAGTGAATAGCATTCATAATTTTCCTATCACTATGTTTTGACTTGTGGCACTCTTGCATTATATGGATACCATATTCACGACTCACTTTTTAAAGCAAACACTTTTTCTTTAATTTTCCAGTTAGTGACTCGTGAAATAACAAAGAGTTTGTTTTAAAATTAAATGTCTTCAGTAGAGATAATCTAAAGGTAAATGATTACCATTTTCCAAAAAGCGGTAGGTCAATTTTAACCCTCTGAACGTCTTCAGATTTCCGAGTAGTGTAGTATTGCTTTTACCTCAAAACATATAATGAGTAAATAATCACATCAATCGGTTGAAAGAATAGTGGGAAAGATTACATTTTCAAGGTCAAATCTGATAAGAAGTCATAGAGAAAACTGCATAACTTGATAAGAAAACTGAAATGATAGAGAAAACTGCATAACTTGATAACTTTAACTGAGGCTTGAAATAAAATTCAGAGATATAGGGCTAGCTCTCTAGTAAACTTTAGCTGAATTCTATCTCACATTTTGGGATTAATTGAGATTTTGAAAAGGGTTTGACCGTTTTTGTCTAAATCAATAACATATTTTACATGAATATAATTAAAACCTCACTTTTATTTTTTCAAAATTTCAAAAGTAAGTTTTAGCACACGAACATCTTTCTAACAATATTAACGTTCTTTGACAGTAAATTGATACCAAAAATTAAAAGAATAAAATGGGATACATTCGTAATTATATAATACTAACTTCTTTAGATTGAAAAGAAAGCATATTTTCTACTCAACCAGCAGTCACGTTAATCTTTTCAAAAACTTTAACCCCCTAACACGCATAATTCCATCTTGCAACCTCTCGTCTTCCTTGTACGACTTGTAACAAGTTTTGACCTTGATTAGTAGAAACTTTCCAAAGGATTATACATAAAGAAAGGAGAGAGAGCATTAAAATCTTTCCAAAGAATTCCATTCTAAAAAAATTACCGATAGAATCTTTCCAAAATATTATATTCTAAGGAAATGAGCCGTAGTATATTTGAAAATATCCTATTCCAAGGAAAGGAGCAATCAAATCTTCCTAAAGAATTCTATTCTACAGAATAGGCCTGTATAATCATTCCAAAGGATTTTATTCCAAGGAAAGGATCAATAAAATCGTTCCAAAGAAAGATTTTCTAAAGAAAGGACCTATAGAATATTTCTAAATATTGAAATACATAGATTCTTTTGTAGATACGGTTATTTAACCATTAGATGTGTAATAGGGTTAAAGTAACATTACACTACTTGGATATCTAGCGAACGTTCAGAGGGTTAAAAAATAATGGTATCGGTGTGTCATGAAAAATACCTTTATTTTAAATTAAAAGTTAGTTCATTTACCCACTTTACTCTCTGAGGGGTTCTCATTCATCTATCTGCTCTGAAACCTACCTTCTTTCCTCCATGAATTCCAATAAGTTTTGACATTCTTAGCCCATAGTCTTTCCTGATATTCTATCAACCAATAGATGCAGTTACCGTCATGTATGTTTGTGGAGAAAAGTAATACTAAACTACTAGGAAATCTCGTGAAGTTCGAAGGGTTAAAATGTTGGTAAAAATAGGGAACATTAGTTTATTCATTGTAGAAACTACATCTGAAACTGCTGGTAAATAATATTTATTTCATTCTTTTGTAATTTATTATGCACGTACGCTACAGTTGTCTGTGATAGAGCGTCAGATAAAGACGAGAAAAATACAAAACTGTTAAGTTTTTCGTGTTTTTATAAGCAGTTTTTAGAGATAAAACATTAAATTTATGGAAATCCGTAACGATGAGTTCAAATTATAGAGTACAGATACTAGGAACAGTAACGGTTTACGGATACTACAAGGATATGAAGGCACAGTTACTTGAACTTTTTTATTTCAGGCTGAATACGATTTTAAATGAAAACAGATGATTTTTAAAGCTATAGATTAATTAAAATCCCCAACTTCATTTTAAAGCAATTAGTTAAGTCAGCAAATATTTTCCATTCTTTTCCACACCTCAACTGATTAAACCTCTGAATGTCACTAGATTTCACTTTCTTCCCTCAACATACATAATTCCTAAATTACCACATGCTTACCACCACATTAGTTTTAATCTAAATAACTATTAATTTAATGAATCTATGGATTCTTTCAACCTCCCCAAAAAGATTCTCTTGGTCATTTCCCCTTAGAATAGAATCATTTAGAAAGATTTTTTAGTGCCCTCGTCATTTCCTTAGAATGGAATATTTTGCAAAGATTCTATAGATCAAAATTGGTTAGAAGTCATGCAGGAAAGACTGCTGGTCGCAAGGTGGAATTATGCGTAGAAACCCCTCAGTGTTAAGGAAAACAGTTAAATTCAATATGTTTGCAAATATACTATTCCTCTTCTAGAAATATGCCTCAAAATACTAAAGTTAGGTATTTCAAGACTATATATTTGTGTTTTTATATTTTACTTTCAAATTTCAAGTCAAACTTGTAAGTTTTTTATAAATGTAGCTTTTAATTGTTTTTGAAAACTTAAGCTGTTCTGAATTCAATTACATAAGTATAAAATGATAACGAAAGATGTATAAATTATTTGAAAATAGAAACATTTATATGTTTGGGGAACTTTTTGAAAAATAGATAAAGCGGTTTCATTTTCAATTTTCACCCCAACACTAATAACATCCTTATAATCCAGGACGGCTCGAAATTCGTTCAGTTAATTCTTACTCTGAAACTGGAGTTGAATGAAACTAATAATTTTTTTAAATGAATTACAGTCACTGAACACTTAACCTCTTTGATTCTCCTGTACTTGAATGTGAATAGTCCGTTGATCCCAAATTGGATAGAAGGAACTCGCTGAATTATTTATGATTGTATCAGATGTTTAACGACCTAATTGATATCGTTTAGAAAGCATTCAAATATATCCCATTACCATGTAAAATTCACTCTGTTCATCTCATCATACAAAGTACGAACCTCTAGTAAAATCTGTTCAGGCTAATTGAAATAAAGAGCGTAGAAAATTATGGAAATCAAATATTTATAAATGTAGCTAATACTAGTATTTATGCACCATTCAATCTCTGCCATGGCCGTATACTGGATATAATATTTCTCGGTACCATTAAATCACTTAAAACTAATTTAAGGCTTGATATAGGCTTCATATTATTTGAATCACGTTAGCTTCTAATAATGCATATTATGTCTGAAAGTACGAAAATAGTTTCAGAATGCGTTTTCATACCCTCCTTTTTATTGATTTAAAGAGTAATCGGTTTGGTTACAAAGAAGGTTCATATTTATACATACTTTTTTATATAGATTATTTACCTTATAATTTATTATTTGAATAGATATTCAAAGTGAAGGAAATCAGTCTAAAAGTTTTAATCTATGAAAACATTCACTGATTCTAAGTGCTAAAATTATTCTCGCGATTTAAACTTCATTTCTTAGCAAAATATACTTTATAAGAGGTAGTTACCAGAGAAATATTTAACAATACTATCTTTATTTATAAAGTGAGACCAAAACTTTTGGTGTAGATTTAGATATCAAACAGTTAAAAAATTAAAATTGCCAATATGCAAAGTTTATTTTCTTTTGTTCAAAATATCAATTACCATTAACGATACTCTAAAAAATTATCTGAGTGGTCAAGCTTAGTCCTCTGAGGGATTCACACGCATACATCCGTTCTGCAACATGCCTCCTTCCCGTTATGATTTCTAACTAGTTTTGACTGTCATGACCAACATAATCTTTCCTAAGATTCTTTCAACCAATAGGTGTGGTTACATAGTCATTATTTGTGTTCTGAGGAAAAAGCAATACTACACAGACCGGCAATACTAAACGTTATATATACGATAGCGAACGGTATATATCCGTTCTACGATCTGTAATCTTCCCTTCATGACTTCTTACTAGTTTTGACTGTCTTGACCAATGTAACCTGTCCTAAGATTCTTTCCACCAATAGATGTAATTATATAATCATGGTGTATGTTGTGGGGGAAAGCACACTATTCAGAACTCTTGTGACTCTCAGAGGGTTAAAGGTATATAGAACATGGGGTGATACATTCATTACATTGCACATTGCATACTGATCATCATTTAAAATATATGAAAAAGATCTTAAGATTCATCAATACATCTCTCAATCAAACACACGTAGCAACAACATATAACTACTTATTCATAAGTTCCCCAACACGTCAAATTATCTCAGATTGAATTGCCCTCATTTCTACAACTCCAATCACGAAACAAACTTCCACGTGACCAGCCGCATTCCTTTGTCCTCGTGAACCTTTTGCTTTGTGGTCTGCAATTTTCATACCAAGACAGGAGTGGAAGAATAATAAGACAGTCACGCAACAAACCCTTAGTTCGTTCCCAGAAAACACCTTTTTTAATACCAGAAGAGTTCCTCGCACGACATACAGGATGAGAGCAATCTAAGAATTGAGGTTATACTGCAACTTCCTGCTGCTTTATACAAAAGTAATGAAGATTTGTTTCTCTTAGTCTTTTACGTTTTACTCCTTTGCTTTTACGTAGAGCTTGAAAGAAATGAATGCAATAAAACTATATTCCTTTCAGTTACCATTCGAAATTATCTACTTAACAAGATAAGAGGGAAAGAAACCACATAGGTGTAGCAAGATTTCAGTATCACCACCTTAAGATATAAATATTTTCTTCGTGACTACATTTATCTTATATTTCATTAATATAAGAACAATATATAATTCCTTATAGTGGTAGATATTTTGACTTGACAGAATCATCCCCTTGAATTGGCTTACACATCTAATGTACAAGCCCGTAATAATTCCAAGTGGATAATAGTTACCAAGTTGTAATAATTTCAAGTGAACAATTCGATAACCTAGTAAATGTGTACAACGTAAAACTTTTAATACAGTTTAGTACTTGTAAATTATTTTCAAAGAATTTAAATAGAAACTAAAGAGAACTTATAATTTGGAGACATGCTTGTGCCTATCTTTTATATTCTCTTTTTAAATATTGGTCCATTAGGATTACCAATAAATAGCTTCAAAATTATTTTTTATTGAAGAGACGTAACTATCTTTCACGCTTAGCATACTTTTTAATTAAAATAAATTCCTCCAGATATGTATATTCCCTATACATATCTGGGAAATCTAACTATTTTGAAATCATTCATGGAAATTCAAGAGAATAGAACTGAAATGAACAAGTAATTTATCATTTTTTATTTTTAGCGATGTATAAAATGGCTCTATTTCAAGTCCAATATGAGATTCAAACTGTTACAGATATTGCTTATGTACAATTACATCAATCTTAGAAATCAACTGACAGTAATGTAGTTTTGAAACATCGACACTTTTCATATAAAAAGCTTTTGGAGCCTTAAAAAACGCATTATAGAAAAAATATGTGTGTTACATTTTGTGAAATAAAATGTATCCGTAATAAAAGATAGAAAATTTGCTTATAAAGGGAATAGTCCCTATAAGAAATTAAAGTTCATAAATCATTAAAAGCCTGTTAACTGAAGAAACAGGGGTATTAAACCAGTTTGTCGTCTAAACTTTTGTTTGTAACAATTTATATAAGATATTTAGGGACAAAAAATTATCTAATACCATTTTATAGATAACACGTGAAAATTTAAATCATATTTTTATTCCAATTATGCTAAAAATCAGTATTTTATAAAATTTCGTAAGAACTTCAGAATGCAATGAGAGCTTTAAACACTTCACTAAAGGCCAACCACATACAACATGCGAATCTCGAATATCAGAATTTCCTATAATAATCTAATGCAGAACTTCGAATGAATTTTAAGTCCAATAATAATAAATCTAACAAGTCACTGGAAGATAGACAAACTTATGTTAACCGTACACCTGAAGTTGAAATATGAATCTGAATTCAAAAATAATTCATTTAACTTGTTAAATTGTATTTGTATATACTAAGCATCGTAATAACTTTACTACGTATTCTTGATTAAAATACAATAAATAGATTGAAGTATTTAAGTTAATCATACCTCTGAAACTTAGATCTATCAAATACGCATCCATAATCATTAATTTGAAAACTTCATGGGCACATACTTGTAAAACTGTAAATCATTTCTCTGAAAAACACATCTCCCAGTAATGACAAATTCGTAATAACCGATTAGTTTTCTTTTGAAATCAACTAAGTATAATATTTTGAGATTTAATCAGATATCATTATTACACACATTGTCTGTTGAATCCTACTTAGAACAAAAGATTTCGAACGAAAGGAAATATTTTTTCTTCTATCATATTCTTCCGGTTTTATTAATCGTCATTAACAACCTAATGATACTTGTACACGCGAATAGAATCATAACTGCTTGTAATTAAAACTTTAAGTGACCTAACATGTACTTAGGCTATTTTTAGTTCATATAATACATATCGCATGCTGGAGAAAGATCAATGTGATTCAAATTGGTTTTTAGACTAAAAGAAGTACCTGTAAAATCCATACATTATCGTGAATAAAACATTTTATAATAACAAAGAAAGAAAGCTTTTAGGGTACTTGAGTTTTTACTTCCTTTAAAGTCTCTTTGAGAACCAATTATTCCTTATCAAATCATTAATACGTTTCCTTAGATTTTTTAGACATGTTCATGACACCAAGCAAAATAATTATTATCGCTTCTTCTAAGAAAACCCTACTAATTCATACAATGCATAAAGTCGAATAAGTATAAAATTTTCTGCTTTTGATAATGGTTTTTAGAAATTAAATTTCAACTTATTCATTACCCAAATATTTTAATTCTTATAAACTTTTTACGAACAGTTAAGAAACATCCAACCACCAATTTCACATGCTAAGCTAATGTAACATTTAAGTATATTTTTATGTACTATAAGTTATGCTACATAACCTCATTATTTACAGAACAGAACTTGAACTAACTCAGCAAAGGGTAAAAGTGTTTATGCTTTAGCCTATAACCTACATTTTTGATTTTTTTATAAAATAGTTACAAGACTATAACAAACAAAAATTGAGTGTTTAAAGTTGACTATTTATATTTATACACATTTTTATTTAGCAGACTAAGATTTGAATCCCATGCTTATCAGTGAATTCTGAAAATATATTTTGAATTTGGTTAGGCAGAATAATTTTTTGCATAGGAACGGCAAAGTATGTATTGTTTAGTGGTATGTAATTAAATTTATTTTAACGAAGTTAAATTTAGCCCTGAATTCCCTTTTATTACTTTAAGAAAACCATATAAATCATAATTTTTTCATGTTTCTTTCGTTTCTAAATCTTCAGTCTCAGGATAGATATTCTGAATCCTATAATCCACACATATATCTTGTCATTCTTTCATCAAAAATAAATTGCATTTCTAACGATTAAAATGCATTCTTCCCGTTTCTCTCAATTTTGTGTTTCGTTAGATTCGTTTGTAATAGAGTTCCAAAAACTTTTCTTCCATGAAACCATTGACACTCATTCAACTTCTACATATTGGAGAAGGGAACTTATTCGAGCAATACCTATTCGGGTTTTCCCAACATTCATAAATATTTAAGGGAAATCATGACGGTATAAATGCTTATGACAGAATGTGCTTGAAGTTCTCAGATGCTTATATTAACTGTGAATAGAATAAATTTAAAAAAATTTGTGTCTGCAAATTTTTTTATTAATGTAAAAATATTATTTAAATGTATCTACATGAAACCTATTATAAACTATACTAATATTAATTAAACCTAAAGTAAACGAACTAATAAACTTTGTTGGAACTTTCATAATCAAGCTATAAAGTGGACTTACATTTGAGGAGTTACTAATTTATGTTTTATGCAGACAGGCTGTTTTGTGTCCAAATGACGTTTCAAGCACTTCCCGACGGCCTTCAAAATTGCCAAATTGAATATGCTAAGACCTCATTCAATTTGGTATATTTAAAAGACATATTTTAGTAGGCTGTTCTTCAATTTAACCCAACATTCACCCCTAAACAAAGTTCAACCAATACTTTTATTCAACCATATATTTTAATATATGGTTGAATAAATAATTCTTCCTTTTCTTGCATCACACTTTAGTTACAATACTGAAATAATTCTTAGATTCATATTTTAATTGGGACGTATAGATGGAAATTTATAACAGAGGAAGAGAAAGTTAATGCTTTGTTTTTGTTCGCAGGAAACTGTACTAAAAATTTTCAAAACTTCTACTTTGAAACTTTTGATTTAAAATTTGATATGGATTCCCTGAAATCGTAGGAAAGTCCCGTTGGCCCTTAAAGCCCTTTTCAACCTTTCTATGTGATAAAGTTTATACAAAATTATTCGAAATTCCCTGTATAGACTTGAAAGAGTGGTAGGGTGCATCGAAATAAACATTTTTGTCAAAGAATGTATGTCCCCAACTTTTGCGCGTAGGTGCTAGAGGTGTTGTTTCGAGCGTTTGCAAATCATACTTTATTTAACTTCGTCATTCGCAACGCAAATTTCACACTGATGGACCATTGGTGAATTCTAAGATGACTGACATGTATCTAACATATGCGGCTGCCAATGGAATTCGAATTGCTCAAAGATTGTTCCGTGACTGCTTCTCCATTTTAGGCAAGTGAGGAATGAAATGCCTTCTTTCATTTTTGGAGAGTTCGAACTTTTAGGTCAAGTCGTATCATGCCTGTTGACATGAAACGTTCCAGTTTCACACAGCTGGCACATTCTTAGATTTTTGATGATTCATATTCAGAATTTTAGAATACTAATTTACAATTACGGGAGAACTTTAAGAATTATATCACAGTTACTACTTTGTGCTTAATATTTGGAAGATGATGTATTTTAAATTTTGCAACCTAAATTTCTTGTTACACTTATATAGTGGGCTATATATAATTAAGATTATAACAGTCTAATACAGCTAATCTTATAATCACTTTTGGAGGTATTCCAGTAACTATTATCGAAGTATTCAAAACTCATAATCAGTACTTCAAGAGATGAATTGATATATAATTTAATAAGACGTTTTCAAAAGCAAATGTTATCATATCTGTAAAAAACGCGAAATACTAAAAACAAAACAAACTCTTTGTTGCATATGATAATATTTTGTGTTATTTTCTTCTATTTTGGTGGTGGGCCTGATATTATTGATGATTACCGTTATGCCTATTTTTATTATTGCTGAAACACTCTGAAATTGAAAATATTTGAGTATGATATTTATCAACCAATGGTTGCCCTTATGAATTTTTTTAATATTTTCCGTAAACTTTGGGTAACTTAGTTTCTATTACATATCTTTAGGTAGTTTGGAATATTATTAAACATTGAGTAATAATTTTTGACGCAAACCATGTCTTAACATCTAACTTTCAGTTGCACCATAAAGTATGAATTTCAAAGAAAAATTTAACTGTACTTTCCAGAAAATTGCCAAAGCGCGATTCATCAGAACCATATTTCGATTATAAAATGGTTCTTCATTGCGATCTTATCTATCGATAAAATGTTGAGAATAATCAATAAAAATCAAATGCAATTTAACCAAATTTCTTATACTTCCTGTTCTAAAATAAGTGCCATATTTAACACTTGAATTTTGCTCTATAATAGTTGTCACATTCGTAAAAAAGGTGGGAAAAAAGATTGAATCGTAATTAAAATGTTTATTTTTCTTATAAAGTTTAAATATTGCATAGTACGATAGTCTTTGGTATATATTGCGTATGGCATAATATTGCATATTACGACAGTGTTTAATATAGCTTCAGGATTGCGATTAATATTACTTGGCGTCTCTTGTTTTCTAACGGGTGCACTTATAACCAATTCCTTTTTCGAATTTTTATCAGCTTTTGTGATTTTCAATTTTTACCAGTTATAAAAGAGACAATATAATGGCATTCTTAGGTTGCCTTATATCTTATAAATTTTTTTCACGTTGGTACAGTTATCTTCAAAATATGAAATATATAACACTCATTTTGGGACAGAGAGTAATTCATTTGTCAGACACATATTTTAAGCGGTTACACGATACTCTGAATTATAGTAAGATATCCTGTTGTTTTCCTTCGGATGTCATCTTTAAAATTTATAATAGAATCAGCGCTGCCTTATCCAATTATGTTAACTTTTTACATTTAAAAATATAAAAGACAGTGCCACTACAACAAATTTAGGTGAAAAGGTTATGCGATATTTCTGTAAAAGTTGCTTTTTTGCTGAAACAATTCGTATGCAGCAAAATCAAACTGGTTAAGCCAGATTTACTATTGGGTCATCTAGAAAGTTCTGCGGGTTTTTTATGATAAATACCAACGAAGCAGTATAAAAACTTAAGAAAATGTTACTGAATCACATAAGCACCATTTTGTTCTATGACTTTTTGCCATCTTTCCGGCAGCTGGAAAATTCCTTTTTTAAAAAAGTCACTATGCTTATTTGTAAAGAAGTTATCGAGGTGCTGTTTGACAGTCTCCAAAGAATTGAACTCCAGACCGTTCAGAGAATTTGAAGTGACCTGAAGAGATGAAAATCTGAGGGGGCAAGGTCTGGTGAATATGGGGGTGACACAAAATATCCCAGCCATACTCAATGCGTCTTTGTCTGACATTCATTGTCATGCTGGAAGACATCTCGACGATTGGTCAGTTCTGGCCGCTTTGCTTCGATTTCTGCTTTTAATACTGCCATTTGAGAACAGTATTTTTCCGAATTTATTGTCTGATTTTGTAGCAACAATTCATAATGAACAATTCCTTTGTAGTCCCACCATACATAAAGCATTACTTTTGGGGGATGCAGCCCCCTCTCGATGTTAGTTGGGGAGGTTCATTTGGCTTAACCCATGATCTTTTTCTTGTAACATTATTGTATAGAATCCACTTCTCATCTCCAGTAATGAGCCGTTTCAAAGAAGGAGCTTCTTCATTTCGTTTCAGCAAAGAATCACATGCCGAAATTCGAGCAAGCATATTCTGTTGTGTTAAAGTATGGGGTACCCATACATCGCTTACATACCCAATCTTCTTCAGATGATCATGAACTGTACTTTTTGGAATATTTAGTCTGCGTGATAGTTCCTGAACTGTGTAACGTGCATTTTCAGCGATGGTATCTTTTAATAGGTCCTCGTTTACAGAGGACGGTCGTCCAGAGTGGGAATCATCTTCGAGGCTGAAATTTCCGCGCTTAAATTAATCAAACCACCTTCGAACTGTGTCATCAGAAACAGCACTTTGTCCATATTCAGCACAAATTTTACGAGCAGTCTGACTAGCATTTTTTCCTTTCTTAAAATAAAAGAGCATAATATGACGAAAATGAACTCTTTGGTTCTTCATTCTTAGCACTGCAGTGAAAGAAAAATTGTGCCACAACACAAGCTAGAATTATGCAGTGAAAGCAGAAAACACCGAATTTATATATCTGCTTCAATCAAGGTCACTCCTTATCAACGGTAGCAAAATAGTAATAAGAAAGCGAGCTTCGATTTGAAAAACCGCAGAACTTTCCGGATGACCCAATATATAAAGGAGCCTATCATCAAAGAATTTTAAAGATGAGGTTTTTTGTTAATTTTAAATGAAATAGAACGACAGCTATTTGTTTTCTTTTTATAAACTTGCATACTTGTAAATTATAACATGAACCAAGGAAAAATATGCTTTTAAGCTAAACGTTATCAACAATCAAACGACTAGTATTCATATGCCGTTTAATTATATGTTCAATGGACCCATGCATTCTAAAATATAAACCTTATAAGATCATTTTCTATGAAACAGCAAAACAACCTTCGTCCTCATGAGCGAAATTCGGATTATTAATCTAATATTTATAGAGAGAAGGCTTTATCATTTATGAATGAAATTCATACATTTTTTTCTACTTAATACTAGGTAAATGTTTTCTACTTACAATTCACATTTATCGTCAAAAATAATGAAATATTTAAACGTATTAATACACATACTTAATTGCATGTTATGTATGGAATATAGTAAATAAATCTTCCGTTTTTCTTTAAAGAACTCAATTTACAAAATATTACTGTATACCCAATAAAAGAAAAATCAAAGGGAAATTTTTTTCAGCTCAAAATTTTTTCTAAATGAAAAGAAAACGTATATACAACTTTAAATTACAAATTACTTGAGTTATGCATTTTATTTATAATACCAATTTAATGTAAAAAATAATTTAACAAGTCTAGTTTCTTATCTCATTAGTCCAAAAACAATTATTTTTAAATTTAATAATAAAACTTGCCAACGTCACTATTGGGTTAACATTGAAAAGATAACATTGGACTTACGAATGGAGGAACGTAATTCTTTACTTTCATCTCCATCTCTTGCTTTGGTCGCACCTACGGAAATAGATTAATGTAAGCATTAAGAGGCATATGGTTCAAAATGAAAACAATAATAATGGTTTAACGAAGTATAGAAATAATTATTCGATAAAATGTCTCGTCAATAACAAAGAATTGCGTTAGTTTCCTACCAAAATGTAACGCATTTTAATTTAGGTAGATAGTTTAAACCGTATTCTTAATCACAAAAATACAAAATTATATCACCTCCATACTAATCTTTTCATTAAGGATTTTTAATAAATATGCAACAGTAGTTTTTGTCTTGCATATAAGTAAGGAAGCATTTTAATTCTTTGGCGTTTAAGCTTTTAGTGGCATAAAATACGATGCTAAATCTGCTATAACGTAGTTTACAAGTTAATTACAGTTATGGCACAAAATGTACAAATGTTAATAATTTAAAATCAGTGTTTACAATATTTAAAATAGTAACATAGATAGACAAATTTTTTAACACTTAAAAAGTTATATTCTTGCAATTTTCTTTCTAATTTAACTTAGATTCTTCATAACTGAAATATTAAAATACATGTTAACCATAATATATTGATTATCATCTACAATTTTCGATAGATAAAATAAGAATGGAGTTATGAATTTTTTATTTTACTTATATTTACGAAATAGAATAACTACCGCTACACTTCATGGACATTTCTACTAGATGACCTCATACCTTGCAGGTACAAGAGAAATTTTAGAATGAAAGCATTCTCATATTAACAAATCTCTACAAAAACTCTAAAATATTTAAGATTTGGATTTTATGAAAAAATTTCTTACCAATCCGAAATACTCTGCTTCTGGGCTCCATTCGAACTCCGTGAAGAGAAGATTGGCTACGTGATGATTTTCCTGACTTGTATTCATTATGAAATCTACTTAATGCTGCACAACTGCACACGAGGAAGTAAAACCAAGACGATCAATATGGGGGGCACGAAATTACCCCCAACTCAGAACCGCACTTTCGCTTCATTACAGACATGTTTCAGAAGTGTTTAATCACTGTGGCCCAGATAAAACGGTCCTCGAGAGAGAACGCGGAAGTTTCAAGGAAATCGCATGCGTTCGTGCGGTGTCATAGCGGAAGAAATTCCGGCGACACAAAGGCATAATGCTCCACACTCCCCCGAAGTCATAAAAATTGTAACACTGTTTTTGTAGAGATATGTTAATTGAAAATCTTTTTATTAAATTTCGTGGAGATGTAATTATAATTTCGAAGGAAGAAAATTTGAAGAAAGAGAAACACAGCAAATGGTAAAGTAATGGAATCGATAAATAAATAATAATCAACGTTGTATAGAATAATAACATCATTCGATGCTTTATGATTAGTTACAAGAAGCTTCTAGAAATTTCTACGATTCCATTATCAAAAAATCAAAATAAAAGTAAAAGGTATACATTTTTATGATGAAAAAATAATTATGGAAAAATACCATCAAAGTCCAATGGCATATTTAAACCTGGAACTCCTTTTTTCAATTATTTATCGCTTGCACAGTTCCACAAATAGCAATATTTTCTTCAGGGAGCATTTTCAAAATATTTTTAAAGGAATTCGTGCCGTACATAAAGTTTTTTTAATAACAATAAATATTTCTCCAAAGGAAAACATACCTTTCATATAGTTAAGTTTCCTCAACTTTCTTTAATATTAGTTTTTGACAGTGAGTAACATTTATGATCAATCAATACAGGAGTTATAGTAAATATGTACAACGCATGATTAGCTAACGAATATATTTACAGATATATTTATAATTTAATAGAGTAATTGTTGTTGGTGTGTATTATTTTTATAATGTTCTAAGTCATTTAAAGATTATTTTCTTTTTAATTTAATAAACAAAACTATTAACGTATTTATGAAATCTGGTAAAATTCAATAATGAAAAAAGTTAACATATTTTCCTTTATTTTCATTCTTTAGATTACTTAGAAATTTATTTTTCAGTCCTTCATGTTTTATAAAAATATGTTAAGTTAAACAAAACAATGTTAAATACTTTTCCTTATTAATAAACCAGCAAAATCGAAACATTAATGTCAGTAATATACAAGTTCGTCATTTGTATATCTCCTATGAATAAATAATCATAGCAACTACTCTGTTCATACTGTAAAATGTAACCATTTTGAATCAATTAACAAAATGAATCAACGCCTACGTTTAGTATTTCTCACAAAAGCATTTAATCTAACTTTGCTACTTTCAAATTTTCCTTTTTATTTAGCAAAACCATTATTCTCATGTGTACATTATTATTGATGTGCAACATAAATTACAAGTATAATTACCTTTAGTGTTATTGTTTGCGTGACAAAATGGTTTTAGATAAGTGCTTGTTGAAACTGCTTTACTCGAAGCTACAAATCAATTTTTAATGCAATTCCCTTTTATTTCATAGATAAAATAAAAGGGTTTACACAAAGTTTTAAAAGTTACAAAATGCTTTATACAAAGTTTTAAACTACTTTGTATAAAGCATTTAAATTTTTTTCAAGTATTCCGTTTAAATTTATTTTTAACCTTTTAATCAGCATGTCTTTTTTGCATTTTTGAAGTTTAATTTATTTTTATATAAAATTTTAAAACCACAAATAATTATCAAATTAATGATTTCCCTACTTTCATAAATGCTTACCTGCGTAAAATTTCTTCCTACTGATCTTAGGAAAACATAATTTTGTGGTACGGACTCAATTCCGAGTTGCCGATCCATCTCTTTCCTCAGATCCGAAAGAACTGTCTGTGGCAGTACCCTAGAAAAAGTTCTCATTTTAAATCCAATAGAAATTATAACAAAAGTAATATATGTTGTAATGACTAGGATTTCATTTTAGTTTTAACCCGCTGAGAAGTTCACACGTATAATTCTACCTTGCAACCTGCAGTCTCCCCTGCATGACTTGAAACTACCTTATTTTGACCTTCTTAACCAATGAAATCTTTCCAAATGATTTTATTCTAAGTAAAAGAGTGATAAAATCTTTTCAAAGGATTCTATTGTACAAAATGGGTCAATAGAATCGTTCCAATCTCTTCTATTCCAAGGTAAAGACAAATAGAATCTTTCCAAAGATTCTTTTCTGAGAAAAGGAGCAATAGAATAATTTAAAAGGATACCAATCTAAGGAAAGGGCCAACAGAATCGTTCCAAAGAATACTATTCCAAGGAAATAACTAAAAGAATCGTTCAAAAGAAAGATTCTATTCTAAAGAGATGATCAATAGAATATTTTTAAAGGTTGAAGAATTCATGGATTGCTTAGAAACGTGTGGTTATTTAGTCATTAAGTGTGTTTGGGGGTCAAAGCAACACTTCACTATTCTCAAATCCTGTAATGCTCAGAGAGTTAAAGTACATTCTTTTGGTTAAGAGTAGTTTTACTTTTCGAGAGCTAGACAGATAAAGATTACGGGGTGCGTAATTCTAATACGTGATACTTACGTTTCAAAGATAACTGAAAACAGTTGTGATATTTTTAAAAGATACAAATTGACGAACCAAAACATTATGTTATCAAAAGTAAGAACTTTCTAGTACCTTTGGAAGTTTCGAATTATAAGTAAATTGGTGTCTAATCCTTTTAATATTTTAAGACAGTGGACTTTCAGAACAAACTTTTTCAGTTAGTATCCTATTGTGGCAAAATTTGCATAAACTATATATTTTATATTGAAAAGCTTATATCTAAAGTTTTAAGGAAATTATTACATAAAACGCGGTCAAAAGTTTTGATAAACTATCAAAAATTGATAAGTGCATGAGCATTAATTTTCATCTATTGTTAAAATTCTAATTCACATAATAGTTTGTATACATATAAATCAAATTAACTCTTTTTTGTAAGTGTATCACTCAATTTTAAAGGCAAAAAATTACATTAAAATACCAATTAAATTAAAACACCCAAAATTTTGCAAAAAAAAAGAATAACTTAAGCACCATTTTAAACCGAAATTTCAAAATATGGGTCGGATCTTTCTCTGCGGTTTGATCCCGGACCGTCGCCAATAGCCCGTTGTGTTGCTCCAGTGCGATGTTAAATAAAATACCTACCTCAAAATTTGGGAGTACGATAAATTTTTCTCATTTGTGTATTTAGATATATACTACATATTGTAAGGATTATCCACAAAAATTTTAAGGAAATTAATTAATACCAGATGCACAGGCAACATATTGAAATCAAAATGTCAAAAAATCTCAAAAGGAGAAACACGCATTTTTGTGGATTTATTTTCATGTTTTATGTTGTGAATGTAACTTCGTCAAAAAGGACCATACTTGAACGATTCTTTTTGCTATCTGCAGTTTGATATCAATTAATGTTTAAAATAAATATTAAAAATCTATTTTAATAAATAATAGGGTACAAAAAAAACAAAAGAATACTGTCGGGAATATTTTAAATTATATTTCCGTGAAAATATGATTTAAAGCATTTTCAAGCATTTAAATATTAAACTGATCACAAATTCGCAGTCATTTGGAAACAATTTGAATACGCATACTTTCACTATCAGCATAGACATTTTTAGAAAAATTTTGGTGTTTTTTATATTTACGTGGGAAGGGTACTACTTGTCCAAAACGATTAATTTAATCTTATTATACTGAAGTATCTATATAAATAAGAATAGAGTGTTCGTTTGTACATTGAATATTTTTGACCCATTTCAAGTTTTCTATCCGTTTTGGGACCTTCTAATGCAAAATCCGTCTCTTGCGCGCTTGGTGTCTGTCTGTCCATCTGTGTATGTGCGTGTCCGTACGGCGTCCAAACGGTTGAAAATATTTTCATGAAACTTTGCATACCTGAACTGTTTCCATTGCCCACATATTTAATGCGAGAGCAGACCTATCCTAAGAATACCACCGATACTTTTATTCCTAAGCCGATTTTTACTAAATCGGGTAGAATTTCGATACCCGTTGTACACTTCAAATGTTAATTTTAGTACGATGTTTGATGTTTCTAGAGGGGGAGTATTGTAGTGACATCAGTCTACGTATGAAAATAAGTCGGCTCTGGCAATGGATCAAATTAAATTAGTTTTTTCCTTCAAGTCGTCCAAACAGTTGAATGTATTTTCATGAAACTTCGCATACTGTGAGTACTTACATTCATTTAGTGACTGAACTTGGTCTGTCTTCCCGTCTATGTTCGATTTTGTGTTTGTGTGCTTGCACAAGTATCACATAAAATTTATTCAACATATTTTAATGCAATACATTTGATACACCATATTTTAGTTTAGTGAATACATTGTTTAACATTTATTTGCTTACATACTTAGGCAAGTTTCATGTTAAAACAACTGAGTAACTATACTTAGATCAACCATAATTTGGTAGTTTTGGAGTAGATGAAAGGCATATTGAGCATTGCAATTACTTGGATTGTTTTACCAGTGCTGTAAAAAATCAACTATTTTTCCCAAACCTATTTTTACGGAGTTTAAATTCTAAAAAATACTTTATTTTGAACCTTATTTTTCTTCACGAATTATAAAAATTCTGAATACTTGGAAGAGACGATAAAGGGAATAAACATTTTAAATAAAATATACAGAACAAGACCTTTTAAAATATTACTGGTAGCTAATATGACAACCTTGGTACTTTTTAATCGTTTGCTTTTCTAAATTTGTATCCACTGTATTTCAAGAATCTATTTTGTAGTGAAAAAACAGATACATTCATTATTTTTCGTTCGAATCGTTTTTTAAATCTGTTTTAAGATGTATTTCTGTATTTTCAATTTGATGTTTTTCGTTCAATAACTGTAATGAAGGTAATTAATGGTTTAATTAGTTTTAAGACAATTTTTAATCATTGTATGATAATTTTGTTTTAAAATGACATGCAAGGCATTTATATGCATACTCTGAACTATTCTATGCATTCTGGGTAACATTGGCACACTCTAGAGACTTTTCTGTCTTACTAAAAATTTAAATTCTACAAAAATGTAAAATGTTAAATATAATATTAATTTACATTTGTAAAATTGTGTATTTTACAATTGTGTACCTTCATTAGAGTGTGGTAGTTGTTACATGTGATTAATAGGAATTACAATTTATTAACGAAAACTGAACGTTAAACAATTCAACCCGAGTAATGCCGGGTAATTCTGCTAGTTTAAAATAATTGTGAAAATACTAAATTTGACTGCACTTTTAACAAAAATGTTCAAGCATTGCACAACCAATGCTATAACTTCAAGCATCTAATGCAACATATGCTACTTTATACTTCTTATGGTATGCCAGTTAAAACATACTAAACCAATTCTGAAAATTTCGATACAGTTACTGTAATAAAGCATGATACAAACTAGCGTAAAATCATTGAGAGGATTAGTTTTTACAAAATATGAATCAATAGTTTATCTGGTATGTAATGCAATTTTGTATTGGCTGTCGCAATTTCTATGACAGATTGCATCCCGTCTAAAGAAAGTAATCTATCACAATTTAAGTGGATTCATATAAAAGTTTGAAAAATTTTTCTGGGTCACCAATAATTAATTTAAAGCTTGAATAACAACAATAAAATACTTTTGAATGAACACATCATGCTTTGAGAAGTTAAGTTTAGTAAACAATCCCAATTATTTGGTGGATAGAGATTGTTTCTTGTAATTGTTATCGTTTTAAAAATGTATTTATTACTTAAGACAAGAAAATTACATTGAAATTGAATGCATTTTGACATTGACCGAGTAGTTTTTCATTTCAAACAAAACACAACTCTGGATTTGAATGTTCATATGACAGGGCTTTTCTGTCAAGCTAAATATAAGTGGCAGTTTTTTAATTCAAGTATGTGTTTCTGTGGTGATACGTGTTTTGTCTTCGTATTCTGAACTTGACGTTTAGTAGGCTTGTTTATCGAATATTTCAGCACTTCGTCAATAAAAATTCCAAGGAATGAATTCCGAATTGATGTATGATAGTTGATGGATCAACGGAAATTAGACTAAACGCCATAAGTCACCGAAACGATAATAAATTGAATTTTAAGGTAACCCCGATACGTATCATGCGAGAGAATTCGGGTAGTGGAAGTAAAATCTTTGGTTTCCGTCAGGTTTGTTTGTTTACACTGAAAATCACTCTCATATAACAAAAGAAAAATGTACAAAAAATCAAATTCTGGAATCAATAAAGTAGAATTTTACTATCGTATCAAAATTGACACACTATGGAAACTGAAAGGTGTTAAATTACTTTGAAATAATGATCTTAGTAAATAGTTCGACAGAGCTGGTACGAATTAAAATAATGGTCTTCCGCTGCTCGATTAGCGAATGTCTTGTACCATTTTATGTTCGCGGAAATATCAATAACAGTGTTTTTAAATCTTTTCATGTTTTTTATGGAAAGAAAACACAAATCAGAGAAGGAAAGAAGAGGAAGAAACTAAACTTGCATTGAATATTAGGGAGGAAGTGGTCTTCGAACGCTCTAAATTCAATTAAGGCGTGTAGAAGTTTCGAAGTTCGGTAAAAAAATTACTTTTCGATGGATTCTTTCCAAATTTAAAACTTCAATATAGTGTGAATGTTATATTTAAAAATAAAATTACTGTAATGCTTTTATCAAATAAAATTTTATGTTTATGAACAAAGCTATAAGAACTAATTTTGCCCAAGTGGGGGGTTGGTATTCTTAGTTGTGCTGTCCGCACACAAGACAAGGATCTCAAAAAATTAATAACTCTATAGTAATGAAACTTTGCACACTTGTCGTATGACTCATTACCTATAAAATTACCTTTTCTTAAAATCATAACTTTGTTTTTGTTATAATATTCTGATATGTACAACTATGTATATATTACTACATATTTTAACATTTCAAAAGTAATAACTTCAATAACTGTTAACTTATCATTATGGGATTATAGGTCATTTATAAGTAATGGGTACTATATCAGATGTGTACATTTTTTTATTACTGTATAGCAATTAGTTTTTTAAATATCTTGCAAACCACGAAACTGTAAAAATAAAACAAGGGCAAAATTGTTTCTTATATGTGTTCATAAATATAAAATTTTAAATGATAGCAGCTTTAAAGTGACTTCCTTTTTTCAAATAAAGCATCGATACGATCAAAATTCATAATTTCAAAAGAATCCATCGAAAAATAAATTTTACCTAACTTTGAAACTTCTAGCTATTCTTTGTTTTCTCTTAAATTAGTGCTCAAAGGTCCTGTTCCTCTCAAATGTAAAAATAATTCAGTTATCAAATTCGATTCAAAAAAATAAACTTTGTAGTGAATAGTTATTGTTAAACCCATTAGTAATTTGCTTATTTCGAAACTTCTAATCCCATTCAAAAACACTTACTCCATGCTCTAAATTTGTTGCATTTAATCTCTAAATGCATTAGACTCAACTGAATTCCCAACAGAAATCAAAACCTCAGTGATCCCAATCTGAACACGACACACCACAAAGGGATTAAGTATTATAATTTCACGGAAATCTGACATGGGACAAAAGCGCGAATTTCAGCCAACGGAAAAGGGGTGAATAGGCGAGTCCTCTCCCCCGCTTCGAAGCTATCACACGGGGACTGCAGCAAACATTTCGTTTCTAAAAAATTGATTTGGGTGTGGCCGTTTTGGAGGCAGGTAAATGAGTTGATGAGGTGGTGACCTATTTTTGAAGCTGCAACAGACAGGAAGTAGTGAAACAGCAATGAAGACGACCAGGGGAGGGGTGGAACAGCCCAACACTTGTAAGGTAAGACAGGAGAGTCTGACTAATCGTCGATTCATAAAGGTGTTTATGACAGAAACACTTCGAGTACATGAAGAAGGTTATGAAAATTATCTTTTTTTAAGTCTTTAACTAATACGGTGAGAGACATGGTCATTCATTTAAATTAATGTGAACATTTCTTAAAAAAGGAATCGCCTATAAGTTAATGATTATTTCCAAGGATCTCATGAACAATTAGGACACGATTGAGAAACGGAACTATTATATAATGATAAAATTATGAATGATTTCTCATTATCATCGTCGTTATATTATGACTAAACATGGAATGTGTTTGAGAAAATAGATTATCTTTGAGTTCAAAGTATTTTTACCTTCGCTTTTTAAATTAGATGTATCAGAGACATATGGACTCGTCCTTCGAATATTTCCCTCCTACTTTAAATACAGTTAGTAAAAATAACAAAGAGAATGCACTTGTAAACACATAATATTTGTATATACATGCGCTAAAAGAAACTTTTAAGTTTCGTTTCTAATAATATGGAAAATATAAAAATAATAAACAAGATTAACTAATATTAAGAGTTCAACAGGTTTTCAAACTTCTGAGAGGGTTCACACGTATATATATCCATTCTGTAACCTGCAGAAAGGATATTACATCCCTTCATAACTTCCAACAAGTTTCGAACTTCTTGATCAATGGAATCTTCAAATATTCTTTCATTCAATAATTATTTAGTCATTACGTGTGTTGTGGTGTAAAAGCAACAATACACTACTAAGAAATATTTTGAAAGATCAGAGGTTTAAGAAAACCTCATTTTTATCAGTGATGGTAATTGCGACAAAGTGTTTTGGAGCAGATCTTGGAGAAGGTAAATTAACATTTTGGAGCAGCCAGACTGTCTTTTGGAGCAGCACATCAAAGGAGCAGTGGAAGATATTTTAATAATGAAACTAATAAAATTCAGGTTTTTAAACTTTAAACATATGACTGTATGAATGATAAACAATTAACATAACTGTAAACTATTACAAAATTCATTTTAAATACTTACTAAAATTGATGAAATATATATAATGAATAAGAAAAACATACATTTCCATAAAGTTATGTGCAAGGTAAGAAATAACTTTGACATTAACATGACTAATAAACATTTTATTAAACAAAAAATATTATTTTCTTTTCTTATGTTTGTTACATTCCAACTGCGCCTTTCTGTTTTCTTCTAAGTCGCATATCGTTTTGGACATTCTATCTTTACCTTCTTTAAAAAGAATCTGTCCGTTTTCAACAGCACTCATATCTTTGTCTGCAATACCTTATGAAATCTTGCTTTCAGCATGATTTAATAGTTTTTGAGAAAGTTCCTTTTACAATTCAATTTGTTTCGACTTTAATTTTAAATCTTCCTCATTATGGCAAATATTTTCTATTTTTCTCTTTTTTTGTTCTGATGCTAACAGCAATCTGTCGTGGTACCGCCTCCAGGAATTTCGAACTGATTTAATCAAAGCCGTAGTAACTTGAAAGTTCTTTATGCTTTCTGTATTAGTAAAATGCGACTTAATTTGCCTTATACCATTTATACTGTAGAGTCAGATTACTCCTATTTTCCAACATGCGATTGTTCTCACTGAAGCCTCTTTCTACATCAGTTTCCATGCGATAAGAGACTTGACAAAAATAGGCAAAATCTCAAACTTAAACTTGCCAGATGATTCTCTTTTATTAAATATATTTATTCCTCCAATAATGGTCTATACGACTACATGTTGAAACTTCTGGAAAATGAAAGCTATCAATAGTTTCACATTGATATTTGATCCAATCATATGATAGAGCAGATCCTTCACTTGGTTTTACAATAAATGGAAAAGATGCTGCTAAAAACTTCAAAGAGCTAAAAGATTTTTCTTCAGTTCGCTTCATGGGATGAAGGCAAGAAAGTAATTCTTATAGCGGGGGAAAAGACCTCAAGAGTGAATTTTATTACTCGAACGCGATTTGGAGCAGCTCTGGCGCAATCTTAGCAAAAACGGGCGTTTTGGAGCAGTCTGGAGCAGACAATACGCTATGGCGCATGCTGGCGCAATTGGAGCAGCATTACCATCACTGTTTTATGGATTGTAGCGTAGAAAAATACCCTGGTGTATGTGTGTGCTTTGTAGAAGAGAAAGTAGTAACAGTTTTTAAAAAAGTCCTTTATCTTCTAATAAAAACAACTAGCTTAAAAAGCGATTAGAAATTCATATTTAAATGAAAATCTATATATACATAACTATTTGCAGATAAAGGTTCCGGAATTTTTTTCCATATTAAACTTTAAAATCAAGGTCAATTTTTCTAACAAAGATTGTTAAATTCCGTGTTAGAAACTTTAAAAAAATGTTTAAATGTTTCATATAAGTTATCCTTTGTTTCAAATTTACATACATTATCAATGCAACTAATAACATGCCAAAATAATTCCATTAATGTGAGTCATTCCAAATGTTTATTGGTGAGCACAATACCATTCAAATTTACAATGATTATTAGAGCAAAGTTATAACAAAGTAACCGCCAGGAGTTTCACTCTAGTTTTCGTTATAACTCGCAGAATTATAAATATTGTTCTGGGCACAATGTTACACCCAGCCTCACCTTATCCCTAACACTTCAAGGGTTGCTGGATTTCTGAATAGTGTAATGTTACTATTACCCCACAACACACTTAGTGACAAAGTAACGACATCTTTCTAAAGAAACCATGGATTCCTTCAACCTTTAGAAATATTCATAACTACTTAAAAAAAACTTTCTTTGGGACTATTCTATTGGTCCTTTCCTTGGAATAGAATCTCGTGGAAATTCCGTTGCTCTTTTCCTTATAATTGAATCCTGTGGAACGATTACATTGAAACATTCTGCGGAATATAATCCTTTGGAAAGATTCTATTGCTCTTTTCTATGTAACAGAATTCTTTGGAAAGATTCTATTGGTCAAGAATCTCAAAATTAGTAAGAAATCATTCTGGGAAGACTGCAGGTTGCAAAACGGAATTATGCGTGTAACTGCTCAGAAGTTTGATAACAATTCCGAAAGCTTGAGAAATAGAGGTGAGTTATTGAGACTGAAATAGGTTTACATGCATCAGGTTATAAAATAAAATTCTGCTCCTGTATAGAAAACTAAAATCAGTTCATTGTTCTTCTGCATGCAGACTCGCAACTATAAAATACTGTATTAAACCGGTGATAAAAAAGTGATGAAATGTCGGATCATTTCTTACTCTTCAACGGTTGACAGATTGTCACGCCACTAGAAATGAAAACCTTCTAATAGTAATTGCTGATCATAAAAGAGGAAAACTTTTAACTTTGGCTTCATTTATGACATTTTGACCACACTTCGGACAGACATAACACTCGTAATTTTATTCCTGGTGTCATTTCGACCTGTTCGAGGATATAAATTAAGAAATAAAGCGGACCATTAAAAGTTAGTGCGTACACTTTTGCGATCAATCTTAAAATGAATCAGATATACAAGTCTCTATCTATCTCTTTCTCTCTATCTTTTTCTATCTATCTATCTCAAATTAAGTGTTTCGCTGGATTTCATTTTTATTGAATTTACTAAATTCAATTCGATGGCCAAAATTCTATTAGAATCTGGAAGCGCTTTGATACTCGTATACTCGTGTGATAATTGTGACTAGGGTGACCAAATTATATAAAAATGTGGTTCTACCAGCTTAAACGAAACGTTCAAAAAATAATCTTATGACATTACATTGAGTTTTATATTACAAAATGAATAAAGGAATTTTCTCTCGTACGTATCCATGTGCTTTTGTTTCTTGTCTCCCATTTTCTCCTGAAGTATGTAAAAACGAATCGAAATACTAGCATAAGGGGATATATTCCACTAAATTAGATTTTTCTAAAAAAAGACTGCTCTTTGGAAGATTCTAAAATTTGCTGACTCGCTGAAATGCACGCATTTAAAAGAAATTAAGATAAAAAATAATTTGTAAGAGCCATCAGTTTCGTTTTGTTAAATAGGTGTTTTTACGAGTATTTCATTCTTTCACTATTTATTGATTTTCCCTGCCACAGAAAAAAGTATGTAAATTATTAAATATTTTATTAAAATATTTATATTCTTGCCATTGTTCAAGTGCAGCGTGTTCAATGTTTTGTTTGTTAGTCATGCAGCTATAAAACGCGGGATAAAATATGCATTTGAATTCAATAAAGTTTTTCTGGGCAATCTCGTCAATCGGTAGGAAGCAATATTTTGAGTAAATCTCAGTCAAATTGTTTCTCGATTAAGAATCTCATCACCAATATGCTAAGCTTATTCTCAAAATATATCAATACTAGCAGATCCACATGTATCATATTCTCTAAACTTTCTTAATTACTTATATCTATTGATGTAAAAGTGTCGTTACTCAAATTTAATATCTTATTTCAATACATTTGTAATGAGTATTGCATCAATAACCACATAAATGGATTTCATATCTCGAAATAAAATAAAATTGTTCAAAAATATGTAACAGCATTTCGTTCTTTTATTGCTATTAATTTATACTTTCAATAAAATGCATGACAAAAAGCACACCTCATTCATGTTACCACAATTAGATTCTGATTGCCCAACTTCACCTCATTCCCTCGTCCAAAGGCGATTCGGAATTGTTTGACGCTAAACCTATTTTCGCTCATATTTTCTTTTCTGTGCCGATTCCTACCATCCAGATTTTTCTCTACTTTCTGTCATCAGACTGCTGAAGAATTTTCTTAGAGCGATGAGCCCTTCCGTGCAATTTTAGCAATATTATGTAACTCCATAGATCAAATTAAGCTATGCGGAAATATTGACGACTGAATTCCTTAAAAGGTCTATTTTATATTGTTCATGTTGGTTATTGCCATTCAACAATAAACATCAATATTTCTGTGTCACACAAATTAGTGAAATATATATAAGATAGATAGATTTTACGATGTTTGATATAAAACTGTACATAGATTTTAATGTTGTTTCGATGGACAAGTAAATTTGTTCAAAAAGTCACCCTTTGATATAATCGTAAGGTAAAATTTGATTTTTGACGCAGCAACGTTGCTTTCTTTATTACCAATTAAAGATTACATAAATTACAAATGGTATAAGTAGTTTTAGAAGTGTTCCAAATCTCACAAAAGAGTAGTCTTGACTTTGATAAAAATAGTTTCTGAACTACTGATAACTTCTGCAAAAATGATTGTCTTACTTAGCCATCGGACATCCTATTGTAATGATGTAAGTAAATCTTCCCAGAAACAGACTAAAAATTTTAAAAAGTCACATAAAAATTTAGAAAGTAGATTTTTAATGATCGGTTGAACAGCGCAAATTGTACAGGTAGACATTACCTTTTGATTAATCTTTTTCAACCGCAAAAATTTAAGCATATCGCCGTTACCATATCCTCAAGCAGCTCTTCAAACCGTATGAGGAAAAGAATTATATAAATTAACTACACAGATTTGAAGACATAAGCAACTATTAGCACACTATATGTTTTAATTTTATTAATTTGTAGTAAATATTTTAACAAATATTCAGTCAAGAAGTTTTAATTCTAATAAAAGTGACATGTTTAGAAATATTTTCTGCTAAAACTCTACTAGTAAACACTAATTAAAGAATTTTTAAACTTTCTCTAGTTGAATTGTTTGATACAAAATTCATTATTTTCAGAATGCAGCTCATTATTATTTGTAATAATGTATTTTTATGTACAAGTATTGTTATTTGTAACAAGATATTTTTATGTTTATGCCAAATTTTAAAATATTTTTTATCATAAAGTCAATCTTCCATAATATATCTGTTTACGTTTAAGAAATTACTGAAAGTTTTCTCCTGGAAGAAAAGACTTGTACCAAATTATTAAAATAGAATAGCCTTAATTGTGCCAAACTATTAAAAAAATAATTTTGAGATAGGAGCAAAATTTTCTTTTTTATTAATTCTTTAATTAAATCAAATTAATTAGAATTTAATTTTTTACTATACGTTTATCTAACTAGTGAAATAAATAATAGAAACGATAAACGAATAGCATGGTTTTTAATTAAAAAAATGTGAATATAATATAAATTACAAAATTTTCAAATTAATTTAAAGTAAACATTCTTTTAAATTTTGAGGGAATTCAAACTTTTCTGAAATTTATATTTCATTTTATAAACTAAATTTGGTTGAATTATTTGCTTTAAATTAGATCTGTATTCATACTCTGTGCATCCATTGCAAGTAATCAGAAATGTACTAAATCCTCAACTATGCATTTTTATAAATATACTCGAATTCTGTGATATATTAAAAACAATCACTTAAATTAAAACAAGAAATTATAACTGTTCAGATTTCTACTAATAGAGGGCGACACGAAGTTTCCGAACACTGCTGTGAAACATTCCCTTACTAAAAATCAATTGGGAGAAATCAGTAACTGTTTTAACAAAAAGATCTTCTAAGAGTAACCGTCATTGATAGATTTTTATCAGACAACAGTAGGAAATATTTATTCATTGTTGTATATTTATTGTAAAAGGTAATTGTCAGTTATTTAAGTGTTTACAAGTGTGTTATGTGTACAAATGTTTAGCAATTAAATTCTGCAAAATAAAAATATTTAAACACATTTTTTAAAAACATTTTAGAAATTTTCCTTTTAGTAAAGCTTGTGTATCAGATTCTACAACGCTCGACAAAATTATTGTGTACATCTATGATGTCAAAATTAATCTTTTCGATGTAGAAAAAAAAGGGTAAGATATATAAAATAAAATTCAATATAACCATGTAATACTAGTACTACTAATAAATAGATATTATTAAATAAATACTTTTGAACGAACTTAAAACGTCAGGTGATAAAAGTAGATGCCCTCCTTTAAGATAAACTGTACATTTTAGAGGCACAAGTTTTCTGTGATTGTCTTTTTAAGTAAGCAAATCATTTTATAGAAAGTTATTTAATGTATTGAGAATGGAAATCTTTTTTTTAATTTTATTTTCCCGTAATAAATCCTAATATTAAAGACGTGGGACCTCAATACAGATATAGAATAGTAAATTAATATTCTTGTTTTACTTATAAATGCAAATGTTCTTAAAAGCATCTGCAACACTAATTATATAATTTTATTTCAACGCAATTTAAGATATAAATTTTCAGAAAAATAAACCCTACAACGCTCTGTAAATGTGTTTCTTTGCAAGTAAACTGATAGGAAGGAAAAACTAGTTATTCATACAAAACACATAAGGTTGACAAGAGCTCTAAAAATACTCCTGGCTTTTTGAACTGTCTGCAGTCAAGGTTTTAAATAGAGAGTAGAATGGATCATCTATTTCGATATTTTATCTTCTTCGATAAGAAACGTATTTTATGTGTCTCTATACACATTACAGGAATTTCAAACTTCTACTTTTGCTGCTCAGTGTACTAATTTAAAATGTTCCTTCACAAGAAAAACAAAGAAAAGATATTTTAACGATCTATTTGAGTAAACTATAAAAAACGCTATCATTTATACTGAACCGTTATCATGCATATATGAAATAAAATGTAGTATTTTATCAACAGTAATAGTTTGTGAAAAATTAAGGAACTCCTTTTTAGATTGAACTAAGAACAGTGAAACATCTAAAGCTTTATTATCGAATAATACTTAAAATATTATGGTTATTTAAAAAAACTGAATGCTATATGTTTTAGACACTTCTTAACTCAAACTACATAAAAATATCGTCAGTTTACAAGTAAAACACACTTTGTCAAAATTTTCCAGATCCGAGTTTTTAAATTTTATAGATCAGAATGTGGCGATATTTAAAATGGTGTCCATGAAATTATTCTTTCTTTGCATGAAGGTTATATCTCTTCTTTAGAAGCCTTAAGAAACACATTTGGTGTTTTCAAGAAGTGTAGTTGGTAGAATTTTCTCCTATAGTTTAAATTATAGAAGTAAAATGTTTCCCCTTTATTTTTTTTCTCAGAACTATGTTTTTTGACTTTGTGTTTCTTACTTGTAAGTCGACTATACTATTTTACGAAAACGTCATCTCCAAAAGACAGTAGATACAAGCCGTTCATTTAACAACCTAATTCTTTCATCGTTTAAATTTCCCCTATAAAAAGAGCAGACAAAATTTCCTGAAATCTACCGCTTCCAGAGAAGCTATTGAGCTGACAGAGGAGACAGTATCCCGACCGATGACGTAATCGAAGTGTTAGTGACCTTTAGTCACGCTACGACTGTCCACAAGACCACCTGGCACGCCGTTGGCTTACGAAAACAAAGAGATTTAAGAGTCGTTCAACGTTAGCAATGCTATAAATTTATCCAATGAGCTCACAAATAAACGTGATAACATGAAGACAAACTTTTAAAGTACGCATATATACGATGGACGATTTTTCAACAGGTTTCATAAAAGCTCCCTATATGTATAAATATAGGTAGAATAGAGAGAATAAAGATAGAGAGGGAAAGATAGAGACCTATAAAGTTACCTTTTCTCGAGATCTGGGTTTTTTGCAATAATATTCTAATCTGCACAATAATGCATTTAATCATTTTTAATTAACGTCGTAGTAGAGCGACACAACGGGCTATTGACGACTGTCCGGGATCAACCCCCGAAGGGAAAGGTCCGAGGACAACACCACGTAATTTTGAACCACGGTCAGATGACGAGGTCACACCTGAGCTGGCACCCCACTCTAAACTTCCACATCACTTCAACGTGAGGACATTTGAAGCGCCGACAGATTTAACGTGCACCAGTCCCCTTTGTTCACAACGGTCTTTGGTTAGATTCGAACTCGCAACTCTCCGGTTGCTGCTCCGTTACTCTTCCAACCCGGCTACCGCGGCCAGTGTATATTAATGCAGTAAAATTTAAACATTTCTAAATCCATAATAATAAATCAAATGATTGTGTACTTATCATTATAATTATAAGTTATTTTATAGATAATGGGGGTTTTGCAATAAGTGATTTTAAGATTTTCAATAATGATGATTAATAAGATCAATAATGATGATTAAGTAATCTTGCGGACGTAAAACAACGTTTCGCCAGAATTTATTCTTATATTTTTTCATAAACATATAAACTTTTAAATGATACAGAGTTTAAAGTGATTTTTTAATACAACACCCATACTATCAAATTTCTGAATTTAAAGAGAATTCACTGAAAAATGAATATTATGAATATGAAACTTCTACCTCTTTTCACTGAAATTTGAACTTTTAAAGAAAGTTTTTTTCTTCTGTTTCCCTTAAATAACACTCATTTTCGATGAGGTTAAAACTTACATCTGAAGCAAAAAAGGGTTGGAGACGAAAACAGAATGAGATAGTAATCCAAAAGCAATATGAATTTCCCGTACAGCAGTGTGATAGATAACAAGCTAAAAACAGAATATTTGGACCTAGATTATAAAACTGTAATTGAAGCTTAAAGTTTCAGTTACAAAGCTGTCAAGTGAGTAATGTAATGATAAAGTAACAATGACAGTAGACACACGATCTGTCTCATTCCGGAAGAAAAATAATTACATTGAAAAAATTGAAAATTTAATACATTTACTGATTAATTTAAATTTGCATATTTAATGTTGGAATCCCATTAAACTAATTTAATTCTTTCTTTGGTGTCAATTTAAGTTTATTAACTTACACAAATTTTTTAAATTATTGTTTTTCATAAAATTTAAATTTTGGGACTTTCAGTTAAGTTTATGTTAATATTACTAAAGTAACCTATTTTGTTCACTTAAATTTAAGAATCTAATTATTTTATTTAAATCTACGAATCTCATTTGTGTGAGATTATAAAATTAATTTACGTTTATCAAGAAATTCCTGTAAAGTTCGCTTGTCAAGTTATTTTATTGAGCATGAAGTTACTTTGAGTGAATTGGTACACTTTTAATTAATTATGTTGCAAATGCTTTAATTAAATTCATTTACAAAATAATTCATGAAATGTTATAATGTCAAAAATGCTTCAATTGAACCCTTCCTGTATAGTTTAACTATTTAATGAGAATTACAGATGTCATCTCTTAAATAAATTATCAGACATGAACAATATAAAATCAACCACAATAAGATTAATTTGTCAATTTTTTAGCTTGATTTGAGCTAAGGAGTTGCATAATGTTGAGTTGCTAAAACTATATCCCAAATTGTTCATCGTTCTAAAATTATCTAGCAGTCTGATTACAGAAAGTAATGAGAAATATTGATTATAAAAATATAGAATATAGAAAAATATAGAAGCGGAAAAATAGAATATAAGCGAAAGCGAAAATAGGTAGGCGTCAAAATATATTAAATAGCCTTTTGCAAGTGAATGGAACTGTAACATAAATCAATTGTGTTTGTATGTTTTGTCATGTACTTTATTGGAAATAATAATTAATGCCTGTAAGAAGTGCATGAAATGCTGCTTTATATTTTTGACTAATTTTATTTCCTTAGTCGGTATTAAATGTGAATATTGGTGTTTATGTTCATCATAAAAGAATTTAAATAAAGTATGGAGTGTAAGTTACGACACTACCATCAATAATTATATAAATATAAGCAATTAAGAAACAAGTGCACATGTTACAAGCAAGTTTTAATATTATAGGTAGGTAGTTGAATTCATGCCGCACTGGAGCAACACAAGGGGTTATTGTGATTGTCAGGAATCAATCTTGAAGGGAAGGATCCCTGAGAATCACCAAAATTAAGGGCAACACCCATTAAGTTTGAACCACGGTCGGATGACGAGGTCAATACCTGAGTTGACACACCACTTTCCAAACTTCCACACAACGCCAAAATTAGGACATTTGAGTCTACAACAGCCACCAAGTACACTATGGTACATCATTCCATTAGCCACCAAGTACACTATGGTACATCATTCCATTAGCCACCAAGTACACTATGGTACATCATTCCATTAGCCACCAAGTACACTATGGTACATCATTCCATTAGCCACCAAGTACACTATGGTACATCATTCCATTAGCCACCAAGTACACTATGGTACATCATTCCATTAGCCACCAAGTACACTATGGTTTTTAGTTGGATCGAGTTTTGATCTTCCCGCAATCTTCCGGTTGCTAATCCGTGACTCTACCACGGCTCCTATTAATATTATAGAAAAATACTCATTTACCTATATTTCTCCTATATTTCTCCTATATTTCTCCTATATTTCTCCTATATTTCTCCTATATTTCTACAGAACATATTCCGTTATCCTGTCTAGAATAATTATTATTAAAATGTCTAAACAGAAGCTTTTAATTGAATTAATATAAAAATATTGAAGTATCTTTTGATCTACAATCCAATCCAAACAAGTCCCTTGCACCATGCATATCCGGAAGTATCATTTCAGGATACTCGTGACATTTATCTCACGAGAGAGAAAAAATTCTCTCGCCTTTTGGCAGAGAACAGAGCTAACATTACTGACTCAACACATCCATACACTGCTCCATCCATCACGATCACCCGTTGACAGTTAACGTCTAGCCTACTTGTTCTATCCCCTTGGTATTTCGGATTCTACTACAACTACATTTCTATCCTTTCGAACCGGTATCATTGCACCAAACTGAGTGCGGTTTTCCGTTATTTAAAAATAAAAAGTGGGAAAACAGGAAACTGGAATGTAAAGACGTTTGTGAAACGGTTCGATCGCTTCCTTCCTCTTATAAATGAATGATGATATTGGTATACAGTGTGTTATTTTTATTTATTTCTGATTAACAAAGTTTTCTTTATACGCAAACTTTATATTGATTTACACATTTCGACAAAATAAATAAGGTAGGTAGGTAGTGAAGTAACGTAGCACTAGAGCAACGCAACTGGTTATTGTTGATGGTCCTTGATCAATCCCGAAGAGAAAGATCCAAGGCCAGCATCTCGTAATTTTGAACAACGGTCAGATGACGAGGTCACACCTGAGCAGATACCCCACTCTCCAAACTTCCACATCACGCCAACATGTGGACATTTGAGGCCACGACAGATTTAATGTGCACCGGCCCCGACGTACACAACGATCTCTGGTTGGATCTAGTTTCGAACTCGCAACCCTCTGTTTGCTAATCCTTTACTCTTTCAACAGGGAATTTAAATAAGGAACTGATTTGCTGATTGGCTAGGTTTTATGACGCAAGGGCCATGTTTGGATATGACTCTCGCGCCATAAGACCCAAGACTAAAACCATAAAATCCAAGGCCCAGAACAGGCAAGTCAAGTAATGGACATACATAAACAAAGAAAGTTCTACGGGCACAGAAGAGAGAAATACACGCAGGGAGAAATCGAACTGGGCTAGCGCACTGGGCAAATCCACTGAGCCACTACGAACCCTCTGTTCTGAACGTTTGTATATATATGCCCACTACGCATTTATCTGGTTCTGTAAGAAGTAAAATTGTACTGCAATAAAAAAATTTCATTGCAGTTTGCATTTAGTTTCGTATTGTTTATTTTTCAGTAGTGCCCAACAATAAACAATCTCAATTTTCTGTTTTAAAACTTTTTCTCGACAAAATAATTAAGGATGGTTTGGTTGGAGTTGTCGCTTTTCGGTAATTGTTTTTATCGCGATGGTTAATTAAATCAGCAAGAATTTTGAGAGCCACTTTTCTAGTAAACTACGAGGAGTGTTCAAATGAAAAGGTACGAAACGTCGTAAAAACCAAACCGGTTGAAATTTGAATATGCCGCTTTGGGATAACGTAGTGAGACATCTAAGGAAGCGAATGCACGAGTACCGGCGTGGTTGTGCGCATGCGCGGGCGCCCGCACATGACGCAGAAGAGAAGCATGCAGCGGTGTGTTCCGTCCAATTGACGCGGCAGTGCGTGTGAGGACATCATGGCGTTCACATTGCAAAATTCGACGATTGAGGAGCAGCGAGGTGTTATCAGATTTCTGATTGCGGAAGGTGTTAAACCGGTAGGTGAGACACTCCGTAGCCTACGCAAGTCCATCAAGAGCAAACGGCCTGGGCTGCTCACGGAGGGAGTGATCCTGCTCCACGATGACGCGCGTCCACACGTCTCCAGGGTCACACAAAGTGTACTGGCCAAGTTCAAGAGGGAGCAGCTTGAGCATCCGCCCTGCAGCCCGGACATATCGCCCTACAACTTCCATCTGTTTTGTCCGCTAATAAACATCTCAAAGGGAAGCGCTTCAACTCGAACGACGAACTGAAGGACACAGTGGAGGACTGGCTCTTGTCACAGCCACAGGAATTCTGGGAACAGGGAATCCTTCGGCTCGTGAAACAGTAGGATAGTTGTGCTCAGTCCTCTGGTGATTACTTTTGAATAAAGACTTCAATTATACCCACAGTGTCGTTTCGTACCTTTTCATTTGAACACCCCTAGTATATTGAACTATCAGTGTTACGGCAGCAGTTTGAGAGAGAGTACTCATAAATTGCTCTTGAAGTGTTGCGGCGAGTGACGTATTACTTTTATTTTTGTTTAACAGCAGGTGAGAGGTGGAAACAAACCTCCAAATCTAGAGCATCAAAAGTTAAACTTCGGCAAAATTAAATGCATCGTTAGAACATCGTTTATAACTTTTCAAAAACGTCTCTAAAACGCTGATATACAAGTACAGTCACATTAAAAAAACAACCACCCCTCTTCGTTCGAGCAATTTTAAGAGTAGAGAAAATTCAAAGATGGCCTTCGACAGCAACTTACGTCTTCTATAAATTAAAATGCATAAAATTAGTCTTCATATTAAATTGAGCACAAACTTCATAATTTTCAATGGAACCCCTATTTTGACACACAATTTCGAATCTATATCTAAATTTAACTTCAGATACTAAATTTCATGTCTTACCGTTTCGAAGTTTGAGGACAGAAAGATTGGAGCTTCTCAGATCAGTAATGTTAGATCAGTTTCTCAGACTTTTATGGATATCTTCCTAAATAATATTTCTATAGCGCTGATATTTTGTATCATGTTACTGTTAAACAACCCAAACAAAATCCACCTAATATTTTATTTTAAAAATAGTTTTTAGTATTCAATAATAATTATTAAATTAATGTTTGAAAAAATTATGAATTGAAACCTTGCTATATTTTGATGGGAATCGATTCAGAAGGACTTCTAATATGACCGTACCAAATTTCAGCTCATTAAAATAATTAATTTTTGAGTTACATTAAATTTTCGTCATTATGACGATTTTAGGGGGCAACCAAAAGTTTAAAAAACGTCTAATAAACTTGAGGAATGTTTAAATTTTTGAGAAATGGTTGGAAATTTCATTTATGTAATCTAAAATACATTGCCTTTTACCAATTATGTGTCGAGGTGAACTCTACTAATCAATGATCAATTGAATGACTCACTCCAATAACTTTTTTGATGATCGGAATATCAGTTCGATTGTACTAAATTGTAGGTAGGCTTTTTGGTTACATACATGAAGAACGCTAATTTAAAAAAGTAACATTTATTTAGAACACTTAAGACGATACATTATACAGAACATAAATTAACACTTTCTCCGTTTCGAATTGTTCTCAAAACCAAAATCCTTTATCACTTTTTAATCATGGTTTCAGTTCACAATATTATTGTTGGAGCTCGTATAATAATTCCCGGATCGTTTGCACTTGCATAATAAATATAATAACATGATTCGAGAATCGTTTTCACTTGCATAATAAATAATACCGATTTTCAATGTGGAGATGATCCCTAAAATTGACAGCAACTTCAGCATTAAATATCTCCTGTTATAAAGATAGTAAAGTCATGAAATTTCATATTTAGACTAATTTAACGATACAGAATCTGATTAAGGCATCAAAACAGGGTGTTTCTATTGGAAATTTTTCTGTTTATGCAAAAATTTTATATTAACCCTCTCGCTGCGCATCCCACGATTTCCGCGGGCAACGTAGAAGTAGCAAAATTTGCGCAGCCCGCGATTTCCGCGGGGATGCATTTTTGCCGTCTATTTAACTGTGCAACCCACTCTTTCCCCGTTCATGGTTTCATTTTGGCTGTTCTGTGATGTTTAATTGTTTATTCAAATCTGGGTTAACAGATGGCTTTAGATGTCCACATTTCTGCGAAATATACAAGCATTTTTTGCAGCATTTTGCACACTCTTTTCAAAGATCAAAGACGTCTGGCAGGAAGCGTTTCGTGAGTGATAGAACCTACATTCCTGACAATATTTCCGACACCGATAGCAGTTCTGACTCTGATATCAAGTATATTGAAGATAGTTATAGCGAAACTGATGAGAATTTCTCGGATTCCTCTGCGGATAGTGATTTCTAATAATTCTTCATTTCTAATAAATGTTTTGTAAGTATTTTGCATATTTTCATTAGTATATACGTTTTTAACCAAGATTAATTTTCAAAATTTTGCTTTTATATGATTATTCTTCAATTTCAATATTCCGACAACCTTTTTTTATGATCTAATTCTATGTTGAAAAAAAAACTCTTTTACGCAAAATTTTTGTATATTTTAACTTTAAAATATATGTAGATTTGAAATATGTAATAAAAAAAATACGCAATTTTTGAACCTATTTTGATAAAAAAAAATTACGCAGCGAGAGGGTTAAGACGGCCCCTTATGCAATTTTTTTTCATTTGAATTTCTAGAGGACGTTATTCCCTATTGAATGATAACTTTGAATTTGCTCTACTATGAATAGTGCTCGAAAGAAAGAGGGTGGTTCGGTTTTTTTCCGCGACTGTACATGCCTTTTAGTTTCTCTCAAGTAATCAAATCGAAAAGATCGAACTGAGAGGGAGATTCACCAGAAATTCTTTCTGTTGTTATTCTTCCATTATCAGAATCCTTTAATAGGGCGTAACTGACCTTCAATTACTTTCGTCAGTGAAGAAAAACAATGTTTTAACAGAACAAGCAGAATTACCTAGAATGGCTCAGGTTGAATTAATTCATTGTAGATTGAAGAATGATCCAAATATTCTAACTATCTTTTATAGAACATTATCACTATAATTTTTAGTGTCCATAAAATAGTTTTAATAAATCCATTTTCAAAATTTTCAAAATTTCCACAATTTACTTGTACATAAAATAGTATTCATTCTACATTCATTTATAATTCATTACATTTGCAATTAAGACACGAATGACAAAATAATTTGATGCTCTATTCATGATATCATTAAGACTAAACATATATTTTGGGTACAAGTCTCAAATAGTGGCACGCAAAATGAAAATAATCTTTCATTAAAATTAATTGTATTTAATAACACAAAAATTAATCTCGATGTTTTTGAAAAAGAAGAGCAGTTTAACCTTTCAGTTTCTTAACCAGAAGAGCATAAACCTTTTTAAGAGATAAATGAGCTTCAAATGAATAGTTTTGTTTTAATTTGTAAAATTAACAACCTCTGATATTATAATAGAGATCTTAATTTTGTTTAAAAAAAAAACGTAGTTAAAATGTTTTCTAACTCAAATATTATTTCGAGATACCACAACAGTTTCCCACGTAGTCATATTTTGCTCTTGAGAAGGTTTATATTGTATGAGCTAAATGTAGAATTCTCTAGTTTTTCTGGAGCTGTGCGTACATTTTGTCTCACTTCAGAAGTGGCGTAACTTGCCAAGTTACTCAAATGCAATATTTTCCATGCAAGTGAATCATAAAAACTAACTTTAAATATCGTCAAAACAGGTGAAAAATCAAATAATCAGAAGTATTTTTCTTCTTCCGGTAGTTTGTTTACATTTACACTGAAAATTGTCTTATAGAAGTAATACAATATTATCTTAGATACGGTATTAGACGTTTTAAACTGGTGGTGATTAAATTAAACCAAACCTGATGAAATATTTCCTAGTTTCCTTCTTTGTTTTAGACAATAACAGACTGCTTTCACTTAAAACAATTACATGCGCTTCCCTTTTCGCGTTTATCCAACGGGTTTAAAAAACAAAATTAAAAAACCAGCATCAAATGTACTGGCGAAGGAAAACTGCTTATGCAACTGGAACACAAACCAGTAATTTGACTATGTGATTAAAACCAAAAAGAAAGGAAAAGATAACCATTTTCATGGCATATATATTATTCTATTAACCAAACTGCAATATTAACGAGATGGTTTTATTCAAACTTAACAGCCATGAAGGAGTTTACGAGGACCTCCAAAAATGCAGACACAGTCTGCAACAGCAGGGAGGGGCGGCAAGATCGTGATACCAAGTTTATGTTTCGCTCGCGTTGCCATGGGTTACATCGAAAAAAGGCTTTTCCAACCGACACGGCCCTAAACAATAGCCCCTCCGTTCTACGAATCTGCGCACTGGAAACTTCGAATGCAGATCGTTCCTGTCCCCTGGGCAGTTAAGAAAAACTTTCATTGCCCATTTTGGCCAAAGAAAGGTCAACTTGTAACCGGAGTTTCCGAATTCTACTCGATAATGAGGTTTCTGATGAGCTACCGTTTCATTCGGGCTTTCGTTAATTAGGTTATATTTTTTGTTAGTTCTCATGGGAAATGGCCAGAGTGGTATTTATAGGATACTTCGTCAGAACTAATGATCTAACCCTGCAGTAATTGAGCGAATATCTAGTCCATTAGTGATTGGATTTTGTTATCGTTATCTTTGCGTTGAGCATTTTCCCTCCTACTCTTGATTTGAGTACACTTAATGCTTTTTGATGTTTTGAGAATGGTGTTTTGGTTCCAGCTCAAATTTTTGAGAATAATAGTTGCTCATAATTAAAAAAGTTAGAATACTCTTATAATGCCAACTGTCCAAAGCAAAAGAATAATAAATAATTAATTGTATCATAATAAACCATTGTATTGTAATCTGTTGAATAAATAACTCGTATTCTAGGTAATAATCCATTCTATCCTGATCTGTTGAAAATATAACTCTTAAGGTAGGGAGTTAATTAACTTCGCACTGAAGCAACACAACTTGCTATTGGCGACGGCCCGAGATCAATTCCGAAGGAAAAGATCCGAGGACAACACTTCGTAATTTTGAACCTTGGTCAGATAGCGAGGTTAACACCTGAGCTGGCACCCTACTCTCCAAACTTCCACACCACGCCAACCTGAGGACACTTGAGGACACGACAGATTGAACGTGCACCAGCTCCCGCATATACGACGGTCTTTGGTTGGACCTAATTTCGAACTCCCAACCCTCCGGTTGCTAATCCGCTACTCTTCCAACTGGACTACCGCGGCCCTAAATCTCTTAAAATGAGTGTTTTCATAACCGATTCGTCCGGTTTTCTCATGTTTGTGAACTAGATATAACCATTCCATTTTTTCTTAAATGTTTGAGATATTTTGCATCTAAAACTAATAAATATTCAATATTTTACTAAAGGTCAATCAGAAAATTAAATATGCTTTCAGGATACTTAATTTTGCTTAAACATTTCGTTACGAATATTAAGCTTGTTATATTTATCCTTCGAGCGAACCCCTATTGTAAAAATATTGTTGGATTTGTGGCCCGTCTCTTAATATGAAAGGCGGCATTTTCTATCAAATTAAATATAAATGGTGGTAATGTTTCAGCGTCGATACGCGTTTTCTAAACGCATTGTATTCTGAACGTGACATCAGTTGGATTTTTCAGATGCAATTTATGCACTCCGACAATGAAAATTCCAAAAAATTAGTTCCAGAAATTATATACGATAGTTAATAGGTGAACAGCAACTATATTAAACGCCAAACGTCGCCAAAACGGCGATAAAAAACACTTTAATATAACTCCAATATGTATCATGTGAGAGAATTCGGACATCAGAAGGAAACCTTCGCAAACTGTCTAGTTTGTTTGATTACTCTAAAAATCCTCTTTTACATAGCTGTTGCCTTAAGATGAAATATTCAACATAAAAATTCCAAACAATAAATTCCGAATTTAAATTTGATTGATTGGTCAATATCAATTGGATTAAACGCCAAACATTGCTAAAACGGCGATAACTACATTGTAAGATAACCCCGATATAGTATGTATATCATGCGAGAGCATTTGGACAGTGGTATTAAAATCTTCGCAGACCTTCCATTTACACTGAAATTTCCTATCAATCATGAGGCATATGTGCTAAAATTAATCACATTATCCTAGGATCGATAGTAATTTTATAATCCAAAAGTTCTCTCTCAAAAGATAATATGAATCTTGTGAAATCACATTTAAAAACTTTTACTCAGTACTATGTGATTTGTATGCTAATTGGTTCTTAGAAACCTTTTTATAGGTATGCAAATCGTATTTATTGCTTTTCTGGTATTAAAATTATCTCAAATCACATTATTGCTACACAAAGCAGACTTCCTTAGTATTACAAGAATCAAACGTGCGATAAACGTAGCTATCACTACAAAAATTAATTTACAATGCAGTAGTATGTATATTAGTACAACCTATCTCCACCATGAAGTATTTTTTGATTGAATGACGTTGAATTCCATGCATGACCACAAACGTGACTATATAAAAGAAAAATGTGCGGTAAATAAAGCATAAAAATAGTAAAATCTGCTTAAAATAGAATATAAAAAGATATATTTGTGCTTAGTAACGTTTAGCTTTTTGATTTGACTTCATTTTACCCAGAATTTAAATTTCTATATATTCTCAAGAAATCTTTATTTAATATTATAAAGATATTCATTCAACTATACTTGGGAGGGAGATAAATACATAATTTTCCTATTTTTTATGCAAATGCTTAATGATATACTATGTTTGGCCTATGTTGTTAATACGTTGGTATCATTGTACAAAGAAAACTAGTATTTACGATATTTACAATTTACAATACTCACAAATAAACAATACTAATATACCAAGATTGTAAAAACTGACTAAAATTAGAACTGTACTATTATACCGAAAGTTTATGTAAATTACTGTACTCTGAACAAGGACTAAGAAAATGAATTTGAACGAATAACTGTAACTTCGTAGGATCGAATCAAATTTAAATTTTTATTAGGTAATCGTTACCAGATCTTAATAACAGAATTTTCCAAGTTGACATCAACTTTCCAAGAAACATTCATCAGACAACACTGAACTTTTTGACTTTATTATTAAAAATTCTTACTTTTGTTTTCAAATATCTTCTAAGTAAGTTATTAGTGAAAAATGTTGAAATAGATACCCTACCAAAATGCAAGGATTTTAACTTTAATGGTAGTGTACACATGTTAAAAGCATGCACACATGTTTTTAGTTTTTACAGCTCTTCAGTGTAGTAACCAACATTGTGTAAGGCCAGTTGATAGAGCTGCAAATAGTTCTAAGTCGAATACTATAAAGTGGTCCCTTTTTTAAGGACTAAGCTTCACAGAGAGAACAATTGATTCTCAACATGTGCAACATTCGTTCGATAGTTATGTAAAATGCGTTTTCCTCAAAGCTGGACTCATGTTGTCTACTAAAAAGGCAGAGCAAAGTTAAGCAGAAACAATCCGTCGTTGATGTTACAGCCTGCATTAGTATATCACTGTTAAAGTTTTGAAAATATCGTAACCAACTTTGTGTTACTATAATTCAGTGCCATCTCCAATATGCTATTTTATAAAAGTATTTGTTTCAATTATCAATCATTTAAGTGACCAAACTCAAAATTTTTGAGTGTCATGATATTAAAGTTAATTTACATTTTTTATCTCACACAAATTAAAATAAACATATAGGAGTCTGTATTTCTATTAAAAATTTTAAGCAACCCTTTTTATCCCGCATCGATGACAGCTCACTTTGCATCTCTCTTCTAGGTCACTACAAATGTTTCTTTCTCTATTGATTTGAAAGCAAAAATAAAGTTGTCGTGATTTCAGTGAAAGTGTGGAGAAATAACTATCACGAAGGGCGTCGTTGTTTAACTAAAGTCACGCAAAGATAAATGATGGTCAAAGTTCTTGACTGCCTTCGTTTTTCACACGATTTGTGAAATGGTGACACTGTGAAGGACAAGCGTTTTCTTTTTAAATGAGGGATAAAAATGAATGAGCAAACTAAATTCTCCTAATTTCTAGCATTTCGTCGGTGTTATGTAAAAAGGACGAATCCGCCATATCAATGATTTTCTGATTTTCGACTTGCCGATATTAAAAGCTATCAGTATGTAAAAACGGCGTATCTGTAGGATTGATGGTTGCCAAGGACATAGCATGTGAGAAAAAGGCGAACGTAATATCAGCTGTGTTAAAAGGCCGAATAGTATTTAATCTTATATCTAAAGGGACACGTAACTTGTGGGACAAGGCTAAAGGAAAAACAGGGGATCAACTGAAATTGGAACTGATATTTTCAAATACATCAATGACCACCCAAATACAGAATTTATTTTTATGAGCGATAGGCTGGTGGTGGTCAAAACTTAAATCAATATTTTTCAACAGCGCCCCTGCATTTTGTTCGACTGACAAGCTGTAAAGTTACAGATCATATTTTTTACGAACCAGGCCATTCTCAGCAAGAAGGTGACGCAATACACTCTGACGAAAGGGTGGCAAAACATACAGGTTAACGTGCCTTCATAATGGGGTGTCATTTGCCAGACTGCAAGAAAGTCACCAAAACCTTCCAAAGTGATTCATTTGAACTATGAGTGTTTTATTTATTGGGTTTCACTAGCAAGTAGCAACAAAGACTCTCAAAGATATCATGTCTGGTAATGTTGAGAGGAGAAAAATTAAATGGTTTCGGTACATGAAGCCTAAACCAGATTCTATTTTTTTTCAAGTACCAATATGACGATGAGATATTTAATAAAATAAAAATGAAATGTTGGTAGATCACATGTGTGGACAACTTCCCTAAGGTATACAAAAAACGTCTGCCAATATCGACCCCAAAACACAAATACTTAATGGATCTAAGTAAAACTAGTCATTCCTTTACATCACCATAGTTTATATGAACTGTCGAAGGTCACTAATCTGAAGACGAAAAAAGGGGAAATGGGAGAGGAAAAACCAAAAAGGAAATAAAACTAGAAAGGAAAACAACTCAAGAAATTCTGTCTTATTAAAAAAATGTCTTATTAAGAAATTCTGTTCACATTAAAAAATAATTTTGCTTATTTGAAGTTATTTTCTTGCTTTCCGACTAAAATTCACATACTAACCATAGTCTACATTAATTTTATTAGTTTTAGATTTGAAAAAGGCAAATATCTAACTTGGTGTTTTATTATAGCTATGTAAAAAGGGCAAATATGCTACAACAATCTATAAAAATAATAATAATATTTTTTAAAAATTGCGTACAGATTTAAAACTTGGTGAAGACTTTTAAAAAGGTGCTGTTAATCTAAATTAAAAATTTCATAAATTTTGAAGAGTATTTTTTAATTTTTTTGAAGTGTTAAACCTTTTAAACTGCTTTCCTGCTTTTACTTCTTTTACTGGAAAGTTATTGAATGATTTATGCAATTAGATGTACCTTATAAATACAATCAATATTATTGATAAAATAAATAATAAAATATAAATACAAAACTAGAAAATAAATTTAATTAACTTGTTGATATTTTACCTTTGTTAACAAATAGTTATATATTAATTTAACAAAACATTTGCATTAAACACTTGCATTTAACAAAATATCTTCATTAGAAAGAACGTTGAATATATCTTGAGTTTAATGAGAAGCAAGATCTGCTCAGTTTAAAAGTAAGTTACACGTTTCTGTTTTATTCTACATGATAATGAATTTTCAAGAGTAGCAATAAACTTGTATGTTGAAGGTATATCAGAGAATGGAATCATCAAAAAAATGAATTTATATTTTTATATTAAATTAAGTTCAGTTTTTTCAATCTTTAAAATTATGTATTACTTTTCCTTGTAACTGTTAAAAATCATATTAAAAAACATTTTAAAGATATAAAACTTTCCATCTGGATTCTTTAAATGCCCTCTAAAACCTGATTTCTCAGAAGTAATTTTCTTGACACACATTGTACCTTTTGAAAAAACTATCAAAGGTAAAACAATTGAAATTTTTATGAAGTAATCTTAGGACTCTATCATATGTTCTAACCAGAAGGTTTATGAGTATTTAATTGTATGCGTAAAACAGAAAAACTCAAACTGAAAGTTTTCTTTACGAAACATTTGGCAGTGCATCGTATATTTTAAATATATCAGCAAAAACTATTAACAAAGTGTATGATTAAAATATCTAAAACTATTCAATGGTAAAAAATATAGTGCCTATGATAATTCGACCCTGAAAAAGGCACATAAAGTATTACTCATTTTAACATGGGAAGCAATGGGGACAAAGCTAAATTCTTAGTATTAAATTATTACTTTATTAGATTGATACTTAAATTGCATTTGTTGAAGTGATCTTTTAAAAACTGATTGATATCTATGTCTTCAGCATTTGAAACTCAATTTTGAGTTCTGACTACTTTATTAATCACAAAACGATTTACATCATTACATATTTTTAAAGAGAAAACTATTCCTTGAACAAAAATTTTAAATAAAGGACTTAAGTAAAGAAATAATAAAAATAAAATAAAAACCCATTTTCAATTAATTTCAATATTCAAATTTGTTTCTTTAAATATTTTTCAATATATATAATTAAATAATTTATACATTGTATGGAAGATAAATGTTTTTGCAAAACTGTTTTTTTTTCATGTAAGTGCAAAAAAAGTAATAGCTTTAAAATAGATTTAAAAAATAAGCTGTTAAACGCAAAACAACTAACATAAACCATTAAAAATTCAACGGTATACATCATAAAGGGCATTAACATATCCTTAACATTTTTAAAAACTTACCATTTTGAACTATCCTTGTTTACCTAACTCGCAGTTCGAAACTATCAATTTTAGAAAAGCTTAAAAAATCTTATTAACAACAAATTCCAAAGCACCAATATTAAACATACGTTAACAGTCAGTGAAATATTTTAATTCACTAATTGAGATTATTTATATTTCACAAAGCTGGTGTAGTTTCTATAACATGTGTAGTTTTTTCACCTAGTTTTAAAACATCGTCAAACAGCACTTTTCCATTATCTGCATTACAAATATCTACAAAAGTGAATAATTCATCGTTTCCGTTTTAGTCTCAGTTGTCTCTCATTAATTGTAAACAAGTATCGGATAAGTAGTTCCAGCATAAGTATCCTAAATTAAACCAATCAGTTGAAATTCCATTTCGGTCACTCATGTTCTCTAAAAAATAAACATCTATTGTCCACTTGCACAAATAGCTGAATCGCACACTCATTAAACAAACATAGTTTTCATAAACAGTCACCACTAAACACAACAGCCACAGATTATCGATATTCAAATCGTCGCCAATGTAAACAACTACATATCAAGTTTACAACAGATATGGAATACCAAACATTAGACCGACGTCCGTACAGTGCACACTACGAACTGATGACTCCTTTGAGCGATAGCGGAACTAGAAGCATTTCCGCGTATGCAGCGAAAACAAGTGGGAAAGTATCGAGACAATATTTACAGAGAAAACTCAACACTAATCACATTCCTCAATACCCCTTCCATTAGAGATTGAACGCCCGATACTGGACGATCACGTGACTTTCGGGTGGTCAGCTCGGGTTCAACGAACTGAGGTTCCTTGATCCCTAAGTTTCCGGACACCTCCAGAAGGCAAAGCTATGATATCGGAGAAATACCCAAAAAATAAAATATAACAATGCAGAAAATATCCATTTTCGTGATTGCTGAACTGTTTTGATGAATTGATGCACCAATCACGTTCTAGACCCCCCAACCCCCACTTTTCACTTACTCCAGAGGCGGTATGTGAGCTAAAGACTTGTGATGTTACAGTGGATGGTTTTTGCTTTTACCGAAATTAAATAACTTTATGCGAGATAATAATAAAAGTTCTTTGTTAGAACGATCATTAGTGACCAGCAAATTATTATGACAATCATAACACCTTAAAGTTTTTATGTGACAAGGAGCGTAATTTTATATATACTTATTATATATTTATGTAGACATATATAACGGCTTATTTAACTCTCTGGGCGCGTTACGAAACATCCGAGTAGTGCAGCATTGCATTTATCCCACAACACACATAATGACTATATAACAACATATATTGGTTGAAAGGATCCTAGAAAAGATTCTAATGACCAAGAAAGTCAAAGCTGGTTAGAAATAATACAGGGATGGTTGGTTGGTTTTGGGTTTTATGGCACAATGGTCAAACTTGGCCAAGCTGTACCAAACACAAGACATAATATCAAGTAATCGTGAAAAAAGACGTAGAGGAGAAATCAGAGAAAAATCGTTTGGGCACCCTGGGGTAGCAACCCTCATATTTACCAGAGGCAGTAAAACCCCATGGGAAAAAATAGATCACTAGGGTACCTCGAGTTCGTGAAGTCCGTACACTCCTAAAGAGTATGTGCCCCTGAGAGGTAATAATACAGGGGAAAATACAAGTTGGAGAACGGATATATGCGTGTGAATCACTCAGAGGGTTGATATAATTAGATATCAGCTTACTGATATCGTGCAAAGAAATTAGTAATTTTTATTCAAACTTTATTTTTTAAATTTTTTTAAATTTTATAATCAGGTTTTTAGTCTTTCTAATAAACAAAATTAATAAACGGAAATATTGTACTCTGTCTTAACAGTTTAAAAAATACTGTTGATAGAGTACAGTATTTTTTAAACCATGTTTTTACATGGCTTTCGAGTTTAAAGTAAGAGCACATGTATAAGTGCGTTATAAAAACTGTATTCGCGTTTAGTAAATGTTCAGTATTGTGCTTGCAAGTCGATTTAGGATGTTTCGGTAAAATAGGCAGTGCATTTCAGAAGTTATGAAGAACAGTTAGAAGTTCATATTATGAATATCAGATAGAAAAATGGTACATTTAAAATTTATTTTATATATTCTATATTCGTTATGCAATCATGTTGAATAATTGATTTAATTAGTGGAAAATTTGTGCATGAGTATTTAAAGTTAATCACATACACAATTCATTTGATATAATTTATTAAAAATTGTATTATGAATAAACGACATGCAGAATAAATAATTATTTGATGACAGATAATGGATACAGTCGGGAGACGTTGCGTGGTGATCCGAGCCTAATATTCTATGGAAATGAAAACTCACTATATTCACTTCTCGGATGATCGGAATATCAGTTCTTTTGTATTATCATAATTATCAGTTCTTTTGTATTATCATAATATCACTTCTTTTGGATTATCATAATATCACTTCTTTTATATTATCGTCGCTATAGTCCGTTGTGTTACTCCAGTGCGACCTTAATTAAAATACCTACCTATCTTTTAGATTATCAGAATCTCAGTTCGATTGTATCAAAAAATTGTAGACGGTCTTTTTGGTTGCATACATGGAAACGAAACACTTATTTAAAAAATTAACACTTTTTAAGAACACTAAAGACGATACAAAATCATACAGAACATCGATCAACACTCTTTCTCCCTCCGTCTCTAATTGTTCTCAATTCAAAAATCCTTTTTTCAATCACATTTTTCATTTCAATCATGGTTACAATTCACAAATATTATCGGTACGCTTAAATAATAAATACAATATAATAATTCTAGGACTGTTTGCACGTGAGTAATAGAAATTTAATTCTCAAATCGTTTGCACGCTGTCACAGATACAACGATGTTGAAGGTAGAATTCTGTGTTATGAGCTTGTATAATGAAAGGCATATTGAATTACATGTAGATGATGGATTACTTGTTTATGATCACTCGTATATTATGGTATAGAAATAGAAATATATCAATTAAACTAGGTATATTGAAAATTATTTATTTTTAAAATATTGACATTCCCATTCCAAAGGCAAACAACTTACTGTATAATCATTTTGTGAACATTTTAAAAACTTAAAGATCATAAATCAAACTCTAGCTTTTAATTGGTAAATTTGAATTTAAATCAGATGCATCTTCATTTTTATAATATGTATATTAATTAAATACTTATCAAACTGAACCACAATGTACAACTCGTACTTAAAACGTTCCTTGCTTAAATACTGAATGACATTAAATATTATCTCTAGTTAACTTTCTGATCATTTAAATTTGTGTAACCAAAATTGTGTTGAAACAATTCCAAGAGAAACTTAGAATTTACTAATAAATCTGAACAATTACCATTATATAGATGGTAAACGTCCCAAATATGTACATAAATATCCGAACATAAATGTCCATAATATTTATATTTTGAAGTTTTACTAGAATATTTATAGAGGTAATTTCCTGAACTTACAGACAGGCGATCTCGTAAAAGCTAGAAACAGGTTTCTGAAATGCATGCTTGCCAGATTCCAGCAAGTTCCCGTGTCAGGGAGAATGTGACTATACCACTAATTTACGTTAGTACTTTTATTGCTTGTCTATTATCATAGGCAGAGTTACATGAGCTCACTCAGTGGAAAATATTTCAAAGCAAAACAACGAAACGAATGAAATATTTAATCAATAAAAAATAATACCTGTATGGTTATTTCTTTCCTTGGATCATCAAAAAATCTCATTTATCCAAATAAGTGAACTAAAAGTTACAAATTTAACTCACATTTAAGTGTTTCGTACATTTACCGGTCCTACGTGTATATGCGTATGCGCCCTTATTAGTTGCATTGAGTGTACTTCAGACATGCATAAAACAAACCCTCTGAGCGTCGAGAGATTTCCGAGTAGTGTTGTACCGCTTTTACCGCACAACACATTTAATCAATAAATAACCACATCGATTGGTTGAAAGAATCCATGGATTCTTTCAACCTTAAGAAAGAGCTATAATTGTCTTTTTCTAAGAATATAATCCTTAGTAACGATTCTTTCTCCTTTCCTTAGATTTGAATCCTTTGAAAAGATTCTTTTGCTCCTTTTCGGAATATAATTCTTTGGAACGATTCTATTGCCCCCTTCATTTGAATTGGATCCTTTCGAATGACTCTATTGCTCCTTTCATTTGAATAGAATCCTTTGTAACGATTCTATTGTTCCTTTCCTTAGAATAGAGGCCTCGGGGTACATTTTTAGGTGTGTACGAGCTCAACGAACTCGAACAACTCTAGTGATCTTTTCTTTTTCTATGGGGTTTACTGTCTTTAGTAAACAAGGGAGTCGCGCTCCCGTTATACCCAAGCCCTTTTACCCCTTTCACGAAACTTTTTACTTGATGAAACTTTTTTTCGATGATGACTCTTGTATTTGGCGCAGTTTGGCCAAATATGGCCCTTTCGCCATAAAACGCCAAAACAACCAACCAACCTTAGAATACAATCCTTTAGAAGATTATATTGTTCCTTTTTATAAAGAATAGAATCCTTTGGAAAGCCCCCTTTCCAAAAGATTCTATTCTTTATGAAATGTAGTGGTAGCTCGGTTGGAAGAGCATCGGATTAACAACTGGATTATTGCGAGTTCGAAACTTGGTCCAACCAAAGACCGTCGTGTACATGGGGGCTGGTCCGCGTCAAAGCTGTCGTGGTCTCAAATGTCCTCACGTTAACATGGTGTGGAAGTTTGAAGAGTAGGGTGCCACAGCTTAGGTGTTGACCTCGTCATCTGGCGGTGGTTTGAAATCACGTGGTGTCGTCCTCGGTTCTTTCCCTTCGGGGTTGATTCAGGACCGTCACCAATAGCCCGTTGCATTGCTCCAGTGTGACGTTAATTAACTACCTGCCTACCTACCTTTGGAAAGATTTCGTTGCACATTTCCTTAAAATAGAATTCCTTGGAAAGATTCTAGAAATCCTGCAGGTTGGAAGGCGAAATTTTTAACCCTTCAGAGGGTTAAAACCACCAGTCTACTTTATTTAAATCAATATTTTAAGGAATATGAATACCTCCGTATTCAGATATCTGAAATGCTGTCTACAAAACATACGAGCTTCAGAATACCATAACTCAAGAGTTGCATATCACGTGTCTATTTCATTCTTAATGAAATTCAGCAAATGGTCATTTCGCATCTATTTTATTACCTGTGGGACAAGATGGGAGGTTAGTAGCACACAGTTCCAAGAACGGCTATTGATTAAGTAGCAGGTCAGTCGACCGATCTATTTCGTATTTGGTATATAGTTCAATTCGAAAAAAGGTGAACGGCTTCTAATCCGCGGGTTGCTAAAGTGTATTACAAAAAATCCTTTTATCTTATTAAATTGTGCTACTTGTAGTATAGGATCCCGAAATCATACTCAAGATCAATGAAATAACACATTTTGTGAGATATGAGAAAGATAAAAAATACGTATACTTGAGTATGTTTGCTTGAAATATCTTTTTATGCCGTTCATCGAATGTATTTACATTAGTTATACCACTTTTTACTAATTTCATTAATATTGGTATGAAGTGCATATTTTTGCCACAGTACTGTTTGTAATTAGAAAATTAATCGCAATTTTGGGTGTTTATAAATTCCTTTTAACGTCCTAATATCAAAGACAATTTATCAAAACGTTATCAATTAACATACTTGATTAAAAATTAAAAATTAATTCAACAATCATTTTCAGTAAATGGTTAACAATTCAATTCCAAAATGGATTTTAACTTGATTTTTACATCAGGTTTCTTATAATCATCTCGTAACCATCTAAAGGTGTATATATTTTTATATGCTTACTGTTACTTATACTGTGTCTACAATTAACACTTTTTTAAATGCACTAACTAGTTAACCAATAACCTGTTAACCAATCTATGATTTTGATTGACTCTAAAATCTACGCGTATGCAAGATTTGAAGCTCAAACACGGGTTTTGAGCAAAATGAAAATAAGCATCAACGTTAATTTATTATCAAACTTGTTGAAATCGAACAATTTTTTAAATCTTATGTTGTTTATAAACTTGTTTTTGCTCTTTCTTTCACTGGCGGAACATTTTCTGTGTTTTGCAATATAACTTTCAAATAAAAAATTAGAAATTAAATTTAGAAATATGATTTTTATTTATTAATGGAGAGACTTCCGAAAGTATTTCAAATACTATCAATCTGATATTTCAGATTGATAATGTTCTTACAGTATTATGTTTATTAATATGCGTTAATGTGTTATACTTTAGTTCTAATCACATTTTATACCATGAAAAGTGTGTGAATCTTTCCTTCCTCATTTTAATTAAAATCGTAAGAACATCTTTATCTAAATAGTATGAAACATGTTAAACGTGTGAAGTGTTCATTTCCAAAGTTATATTATTCTAAATAAATTTCAAAAAATTGAAAATACCTAAGAGAATTCTAAAAAACGCGTTGTATCTTGAAATAATTCTATATTAATAATAAAATATGGATCAAAATCAAGCATTACCAGTAGAATAGTAATGAAAAGACACCCTTTACACACAGTCCCAAATGAATATTGCAATATACAATGATGTAATTAGATCTTCTCTACAGCTTAATTTCAATGAGATGGTATCAACGCAAAAAAGTAATAATGCAGAAATATAATACCTTACTTTTGCATACTTTTATAATTTACTCAGAAAATTCACCAAAAATTTTGAGATATATCTCACTGTTTATTTTTTTACAGAATCAAGACGAAAATCTTTCTGTGTTTTTGGTTGTTTGGTTGAATTGGGTTTCATGGCACAAGAGCCATATTTGGTCGTGCGCTTCTGTGTTTTGAAAATAAGCAAAAGTTTTTGCAATTCTCTCTCTCCAAATAGCAATCGTTGCTCACATTAATATATTTTTTCATGGAAATACAGATTGAAATAAATCAATAAAATGGTAACGGGTATGCAATTAATTATCGACGCACTGGAGCTACACAACGGGCTATTGGCGACGGTCCGGGATCAATCTCCAAGTGAGATCCGAGGACAACACCACGTAATTTTGAACAACAGTCGGATGACGAGGTGAACATCTGAGCTGGCACCCCACTCTTCAAACCTTCCACACCACGCCAACATGATCACAAAGATAACGAAGCATTTATTATCTTCTCTATCGGAGCAATCAAGTTATTGCTCAATATGTCAACAAATTTCCAACAGGAATGGTATTTCGTCTAATGATAATTTAAAAAGTAAATAAGGAAATGGTTTGTGCTTTCACAATAAGTGCAATCAATTCAGTACAAAAATTTATTTGGCTCACCTAACAAATCCAACAGATATTGTGTGGTCCACTGCTTGATTTCGGGCTAATTTTCGTTTCTCCAGCCATTTCTCTTTAGGAACCAAGTACAAATGAAGCTCCACCAACTATTTAAAAGAATTACCAGGTTATTTTATTTTAAAGCATCGTCTATACAATTATTGTGCTGCATGTAAATACAGAATTATAAGTGTAAATGAAAATATTTTTATTTGGTAATTCTTTAATTGTCAAGAAAAAAGTCGAAAATACAAGTGAAACCAAATAATGAAACAAAATTCATAATGATCGAAACTATGGATTTATAAAAATTCTTAAAGATATTACATTCAAAAAGTTTAATAAAAAATGAGTATTTGCTTGGCTTTATTTAAAATAACTAACAGTCACTTAGAATAAATTTTAGTGTGCGATTCTTATGAGGGATTTTCAGTAAAAACAAACCATACGGTCTGCGAAGATTTTACTTCTGCTGTTCAAATGCTCTAGTATGACACATATCGGTATGCATAAATGTGGTTAATAGCCGTTTGAGCAACGTTTGGCTCTTAATCTAATTGGTGTTGACCAATCAACCATCATATTTCAATTCGGAATCTATTCTTTGGAATTTTTATTGGCGAAGTTCTGAAATCGAATTCGAAAAACAAGCCAACTGACGTCTACTTCAGAATACGCACAAAACACACGTATCGTCGCAGGAACACTAGCGCTACCTATATTTAGCTTGATAGAAAATGCCTCTCATAATGTGATGTGACGAGTAAGAATATTAAAATAATCCCAAACTTTTAATCCTTGTGCATGGAATGACGCTATCAATTTTATAAATGATTATTTAAGAACACTTGGAAGAAAATTAAATGTCGAAGGCGTTGCCATCACAAAAAAAGGATGTCACGGACGCGACTACAATGAAAATGATGTCACACTGATAAAGGAACTATTGAGACGCTGAAATTGTTGAATCGGCTAAAGTAGTTCATACGAGTTTGTGTCGATTTAAGGAAAGGCACAGAACTGTGAATATTTTTCAGGTTAAAACGTACTTAAATAGCTTTGAGTATGTATTTGCTCTCAAATTTTCTAACATAGATATTTACTTATAATTTTTCAATAACAATTCGTCATTTGACTTCCTAACCGCATTTAGGTTCAGTATGTTTGCAGCCAGAATATAAACATACAAGTCCACAGATGTCTATCGCTTTATATATGCACTGACAGATGCAACCAATAACGCGCATTGATGACGTTGCTATGTATTTTACATAGGCTCGTGTGTATCAGTTTTTCTTACATTTAAGTGTACATATACTGGACTTCAAATTAAGCATAGAACATGTATGGCATGCAAAAAAGACAGTCACGTAAATCTTTTGAGATATGTTCTGTCAGCCATTGTTTGATATTTTAGCTTATCCAAAGTTGATTCTTTTAGTTTAGCCAAAACATTAAAAAAATATTTAAATAAAGTACCTAACACACAATGTTATTAAGTTTATATTCAAATTTATACACTTTCAGAAATTTTTAAAAGTAATTTATAAATGAAGCAGTAAGTAAAAATAGGGAAATTGGTATCGGATTTTTTCTGTAAAAAATTAAAGATGAATATCAATTTTTGAGGAGGGATTTAAAAATAAAAAAGCTCAATTTAGAATTTTAAAACAATTGATCCCCATAACGAGGATTCTACGCTCACTGAATGTAACATATTTCCCATTACATAATGAATAACTTTAAACATATACGTTCTAATTTTACTGTGTCAAGTAGGCTAGTTGCAGGGAGACATTTTCTGGTATAAGACGTATGCTTACCCGAAGGGTATTTTCATCTGTAGAGCAATAGTTTGCTAACATTTTTAAAGAAAACATTTTAGAGAACATGTATGACAATTTAAATTTTATAACACTTACACTAATATATCTCTACATTTTAATTCTTGTAAAATATGTACTGAGTAACCCTTAACCCTCCAAGTGACTTCGACGAGATATCTCGTTCATCAAGATCTGACGAATTTTTCAAATTACGAGATATCTCATCATCAAGATATTTCGAATATTTTGATGATGACGAGATCAAGATCTGGTCAGTTTTAATCTAATGACGAGATATCTCGTCCATCAAGATCTGTTCAGTTTTGCTAATCACGATGTACCTCGTCGAGACAACCACCAGGAGGGTTAACAGCGGAACTCTGATATTTTATAGGCACTTCTATGCTGTGTTGAGGATACAATCATACAATGTGCAAGACTACAAATTGCTAAAATATAACAAAGTAAAATATTAATCCATTGATTATTCTTTTACTATATTGGAAACAGTTAGAAGGTGTACATATCACGAAATAAAATCGCAAAAAATCAGCAATGATGTAAATTATCAATTGTCCTTTTAATGGTAGAGTTTGGGCATAATTTATCATAGATCTGAATATTCTAATGCAACGATCAAGCGACCTTCCACCATTAGCATTTGAGCTGCTCACATTAAAAATAGACCAAATTAAATTGGACATTACAAAAAAGGAAAATCGGTGACATTTTTCGTGAGTATGGACAGAAAGAATGTTAGAGCGAACTCACGGGAAATCGCATGTAAATGATTTTAGGAACTTCGCTATTCGAGCTATCTACTGAATCATCTGACATGTGAAGGAAAAATAAAAACTCATTTGTTTTCCTGTCACATCCGTTAACGGTAATATCCATTCTCGAAGAATATATTGTAGTATTATTAACGAAAAGCGCAGAGGAAAAGTATTTTTGCTATTGGCAGCCAATTTGTAAAAATACCTACATAATAATTCTTAACAGGCTTGATAATACTATAATACTATACATTTCATGTTTATCTGATACACATCGTAGTTTCTAAAGCACCTTTATAAAAATTAGTGTAAATGTTTACTTCAAAAACACAAAAGAAAATATTTTGAATTTCAAGATATCTACACTGCTGGCCACCGTAAATGCAACAACCTGAAGGAAACATGCAAATAATATGAAATTTACAACATGCATTAGCGGAGGTGAGATATGCAAATGATTAGAATTTCAGCGCAGACGCACATCACGCACGCCTGTGGCGCCACTTCAAAGCGCTATTTAAGGCTTGGAGATTTCGACGATTTCAAGTACGGCAATTGTGTTTTTCTTGTGGTTTTTTCAAAAAAACGATCAATTATGCCTCGTCGAAAACAGCGATCATCTTTTGATCAAGTATCCGAGTTCGACAGAGGAAGGATAGTGGCCTACCGAGATTGTGGATTATCTTTCAGGGAAATCGGTAGTCGTGTTGGACGAAACCAAACAACTGTAATGCGGATATGTGATCGTTGGATGCAGGAGGGTACGACGGACCGACGTGTTCGATCGCATCCACCTCAGTGCACCACTTCACGTGATGACAGGCATATTGTGCGTATGGCAGTGACGGATCGCTCAGCCACATCACGAACCATAGCACAGCACATTCAGTCTGTACCGCATCATCCAGTGTCTGCGCGTACCATTCGACGCAGTTTACAGCAGAGTGGTCTGTCCGCAAGACGTCCATTGCTTCGTCTACCCTTGACGCAGAACCACAGACGTTTCCGCCGCCAATGGTGCGATGAAAGAAGGATGTGGACGGCAGACTGGAATGAAATTGTCTTTACTGACGAGTCACGCTTCTGTCTGCAACACCACGATGGTCGGATTCGAGTCTGGAGACACCGTGGAGAGAGGATGCTGAACAGCTGCGTTATGCACCGCCACACTGGTCCTGCACCGGGTATTATGGTATGGGGCGGTATTGGATATCACTCTCGCACTCCTCTAGTACGCATTGCCGGTACTTTAAACAGCCAGCGCTACATCTCCGAGGTGTTGGAGCCAGTTGTCCTTCCTTACCTTCAGGGCTTGCCCACAGCCATATTTCAACAGGATAATGCGCGACCACACGTGGCACGCATTGTCCAAGGGTTCTTCGTCAATCGCCAGATTGAATTGCTTCCCTGGCCAGCTCGCTCTCCGGATCTTTCGCCGATAGAAAACATGTGGTCCATGGTTGCTCAACGATTGACCCAGAATACATCCCCAGCTGCCACACCAGATCAACTTTGGCAACGTGTGGAAGCTGCTTGGTCTGCTGTACCCCAAGAACACATCCAAAGTCTCTTTGAATCAATGCCGAGGCGTGTGGCAGCGGTGATCTCCAACAATGGCGGCTACTCTGGCTACTGATTTTGGCAGGAACCACACTTCACAGAAGTCTATAAATTTAATCATTTGATACTTGTCAGCATGTTATCTACAAAATAAATTTTGTTGTGATATCTCTTGTCTTTCTTGGTGTTGCAATTTGGGTGGCCAGCAGTGTATTAAAATTGTTTGGCTCCATTTGATCACGTAAAATCATTTGCACTCTGAGTATGTTGCCATACACGTGTTTAACAATTGAATTCTTCCGTATCAGGGCCAAAGGTGTTAAGTCTACTTTCTGATGGGTCCGAGAGTCAAGTACATCATTATAATTTTAAAAAATTATGTAATGTGCTAAAATCAAAATTAAATTAATCTACTAATCTAAATTACAATTATTTGTATCATGGCAAGCTTTTTTCCCCTGAATATTTGTGAGAAAGTGAAATATTCATTTTAATATTCTGGGTAGCCATTTTGACTTAACCCCTTTTGCCGTGGCATAGAAGATTTATATTTAAGTACGAGAGGGATTTTCAGTGTTAACAGAAAAACCAGACGGAAAACGAAGATTTTACTTTCTGTTACCCAAATGCGCTCGTATGATACACATTAAAATTAATATGTTCGTATGATGACATTTTAATTTTAAGGGTTACCTAAAAATTAAAATATAGTTTATCACCGTTTTGGTGACGTTTGGTGTTTCATCTAATTAGAGTTGACCAATCAACAATCATACATCAATTCGGAATTTATTCTTTGTAATTTTATTGGCGAAGAACTGAAATCATATTCTAAGAACAATTCAACTGACATAACGTTCGGAATACGTGAAAACTTTTTTCCCGCAGAAACGGTACCACCACCTAAATTTATCTTGGCAGAAAAAGCCTTATATAATATGAGACATTAAATCAACAAACAAGAGATTATATGCAATTAATCTGAATGAATCTTGGAGAATTATGGATGATTTTTTGCATTAAAATTTAATTGAATGCTGAGCAAACAGAGTAGACTAGTTTTCATTACGAAAATACTTACCCGGAATAGAGGAAATGTTTTTACATAAATATTTTTAATAATTTGAATTTTTATTTTTTGAAGATTACTTTTGTAAATTAATGTTAAAAAGAAAAGGCTGGCATTTTTACACATAATTTTTAAAAAAGAATTTAAAGGTTTAATTTCGTGACAATACGTTTAGACTATGAACATGTTTTTTTGCGTTTTCCAACGTAAAGTAACAGACTAAAATTCAAAACAATTTGAAATGAATGTATTCCAATTTTATATTAACATCTAAATATATAATTTAATGATTTATTTATTAAGATAAAAAATACATTTGTAGGCTTCAAATTCATGTTTTCATACTAATTGTTAAAGCAAACATACACACATGTTTATTCATTATAATAGAGAGTTATATCCTTCAGTACATACTGTTTTCAATTATTAATAGTGTTGCTAATAGAGTTTGCAATTCTAAAAGTAAGAAAGTACCCATTCAGTATGACTAATGACTGCAGTACTGGTATTTATTTGATCTGTTACTTATTCGTGACCATTTTGATTCTTTTGTGAAAAGTATTGATTTAGTTTTTCTTAAAATCAGAAGTATTTCACACGTTGATGCTTCTTAGGGTTGTGTACTATGATACAAATTCAGTTCATTTCAAAAGAGATGTATTCTCTTGATTTTTGAACCATTCAAAACTCATATCAGTTTGAAATTGACGCGCGAATAATTTTAATTTTACGAATAAAATAGTCACGTTAATATCCATGTTACTTTGCCATTTTTTACGCAATTAGAACTGAATTACAATTACATTCAACAACATTTTCATAAAACATACGCATTCCTATAATATTAAAATAACTTAATTAACTGGAATTATATTTTTAATCTTCAAACACCAGTTAGATGCAGTTGTTATTATAAAAGTAATTAATGTACTAAATAGGTTGTGTTTTAGTTTTCAGCAAAAATTGTATCACTGATCGCTATTCAAACAAAATATAATTTTGAATGTTGTGCTGAGCTTAAAAGTATTTTTTTTCAATTTCATATTTGAGACACTGATTTTAGACACTAGTACTGTCTGCTATCATTTCTACCTTTTATTCCGAATTATATCATTTTAAAAGTTAACATTGAATATATATTCTCCAGTCTTTTAAGTCTGAAAGTAACATATCGATATTTAATATCGAACTTTGAAGCAATATAGTGTCTAAATTTATTTTTTAATTCTGTCGGATTTACGTGAAACCTTTCTCCTGATAAAATATCTGCAACAATCATGCGCTTGAACTGAACTAACGTTCAACTGTAATCATAAATTTGAAATAAATCGATGTTTTGAAATATACAGGAATCTTTCATCCATGATAGTGATAAATAATATATAAAAACGCTTCTGATTCTACAACAGAGCTGTTGAAATCGTTCGAAATATGCAAAAAATCAAGATCACTGAACTGGTAACAAAGCAGAATGAATTTACACAGCAATAGTTATCGATCAAAGCTCTGTGAGCCTTTTTTTCCTTTACATCTGAAATATTCATCCATTTAAAAGAACAATAAAAATGACCTGTTCTATTTTCCTGTTTTTACTATCACTTATCAACTACATCTTCAAATTCCCAATCACTTCTTCAGACTAGTGGTTCTTAATCTTTTGAATTCTGCAAGCCTTGTATGAATCACTTTTAAGTAAATCTCCAATTTGTTAGTTTTAATATTAGAATCACTGTATATACCTCCGAGAGTCGGTCTGCGATAGTTCGAAGAGCAACAGATTAGCAACCGGAAGTTTGAGAGTTCGAAACTCGGTCCAGCCAAAGACCGTCGTGTACACGGTGCTGGTGCACGTTAAATCTTGCGGGGCCTCAAATGTCCTCACGTTGGCATGGTGTGGAAGTTTGGGGAGTGGGGTGCAAGCAAGGTGTTGACTTCGTCATGTGACCGTGGTTCAAAATTACGAGGCGTTATCTTTCCGGGATTGATCCCCGACCGTCACCAATATCCCATTGTGTTGCTCCAGTGAGACGTTAATTAATTACCTACCCCTATGAGCGTTAATTAATTACTTACCCCTCACAACACATATGATGACTAAATATCCACATGTATTGGTTGAAAGAATCTTAGAAAATATTCTATTGGTCAAGAAGGTCAAAACTGATTTAAAGTAATGAAAAGATTGCATATTACAGGAGAAATATGAGTACGAACCCCTCAGAGTTAGCCCTAAATTTAACCGTTTGTTGTCTGTAAAATAGCATGTAAATTCACAAAGTGAAACGTATTCAGGCCAATGCCTTAAGGTCACTTGAAAGTACCATCACTGCCCCAAGATGTAAGTAAAGGTTCTTGCTACTATTTACATATTTTATTTCTTTACGACTTTCTTTTATATTGAGCTGCTGTAACCTGGTTAGAATAGTAGATTAGCAACTGGATGGTTGCGAGTTCGAAACTCGAACCAATCAAAGACCGTCGTGTACGTGGGGGCTGGTGCGCATTAAATCTGTTGTGGTCTGAAATGTCCTCACATTGGTGGGGTGTGGAAATTTGGAAAGCGGTGTACCAGCTCAGGTGCTGACCTCACCATCTGACCGTTACTCAAAATTACGAGGCGTTAATCCTCGGAACTTTCCCTTGTGGATTGATCCCGCACCGTCGTCAATAGCCCGTTGCATTGCTCCAGTGCGACGTAAATTCAACTACCTGCCTTCTTTTATATTGACATTTTTATCAAGAGTGTGATGTCATGATTCTCAATCAGTGAAGTTTCTATTTTTCTCTAATAGGTATATAACAGCTGCGTATTCTTCAGATGATTCGCATATATTATTCTGCTCATCAATGACTTTTGCTAAAGGAAAAATTCTCATCCACTGTCCTTTTGAAGAAGCATTTTGAAAAAAGATAGCTTTTCGAAAACTTGGATTTTTTGCCGCATATCATATAGATTTAAATTTACTTTGCAAAAAAAAAAATTTCAAGTCATTTTGATTTGGCACGATATCACACAGAAATGCAGCATTACAGTAGCAATCTTCTTTCAATAATTCACATTGATCATTCTGTTCATAAAATTTAACTATTTGTTCTCATAGAGATACGATTTTAGCTAACACCTATCCCTGCAATAACCAAAGCACTTAAGAATGATACAGCAAATCCACACTGAATATCTCATTATTCAACTTTAGCATGTTACTGAACTGACATTGCAGTGTTGCATTTACACGCATATAATCAACAATACATACAACGTTTTGCAGTGTCACTTGAAATAGCTTTCACTAATGCAAGATACAATGAAAAGAAATTAAAGCATCTGGATATGCTAATACTTTTCATCTGTGCAATAAGCTCTTCGTGCTTTCTTATCAGGGACGGTGAGCCATCTGTACAAACATTTACTAAATTTATGAAATTCAGTTCGACTTCGTCTTTTATCTGAAAAGCTGTAGTGGATATCTGCTCGGAAGAGTGTCCAAAGCGAGTAACTCTTTGTTGTAAAGAAAATCTTTTATTATAGCCCGAATGAAGTATAAAACTTGCCCCAAGTCACAGATGTATTATTTCCAGGTTTTTATTGCTGCTTGAAAGAATTGTCTACTTTTGCTTTTCATCTTTTAATTTCTGCAATGCAATCTTTTTCTCTTCTCCCTTTAATTTAAAATATTTGGCGTCCTTATGATGATGAGCATTGGATTTTTTTAGTTTTGTTGTCCATTTCTGTCAGATGGTGGCGTGTACATTTTGCAGTTTTGGCGATGTCGGTTATTTTCTCGCTGTAAAGCTGTTGTTCAGGATGGTAATCGGTGGTTTGAAGAGCAGCGACTATTGCAGAACAGGTGATTGCAATATCACAAAGCAAGTAAATCATCTTGTCCTTAGTATAAACAAGGTAATATATTTCAATTCCTAATTCCTCATTAAAATATGTCTTCTTTTCCTACGGCATTCTCTTGGTCTTTTTTGGCATGATGGACCGTAAAGCAGACAGAATTAATAAATACTTTTGAGCTGAATAAATATTAAAATTTCATTTCAAGCAGAAACAGTTTTCATCAAGACCATCAAGAAGGTGAAATCAGTTTAAACTGATTTCATGGCTTCTTATGCCACGAAATTTCGTAAATTCATGGCATAGGAAGCATTGAAGATCAGTAATGGTGGATGAATTGATGGCCTATTTGCTAAAATCACGAAGTAGACCACATATTGTGAAAGATTTATGCTATAATTTGTCCATTATGTATGCATTTCTTATCCATACATCAACCATTTAGAGTTTTAGCGTCATGCATTTTTGTAAAACTTATTTCACCTTCCTGATGGTCTAAATGAATTACAGAACATTCGGATACATATGGTGCGCTTATTCGTTTTCAAAGTTGGATTTGTTCGACATTTTGTAAAACTATTTTCTTCTATTTACTATTAATGCAAAAAAAAATGCTAGGTGCGTTGGATCAGCATTCTGTAAAGTTCGTTTCTCCTTGCGTAGCAGCATATCGATGCATATGTGCACACCCATTTAAGCATGAATAGAACAGTGTATTCTTTATTCAATAAAAATTCACTGATGAGCACAATGTATTCTTAAGTCCTTTTCATTTACATTTGCACAGAAAGAAAATATGCAATTTCATCGGACAAAAAGTTTGATACTGGAATTAATAATACTTATAACATGTTGCAAAGTCTCACTTTAAATAGAAGCCTTAGCAGAGATTCTGCTGATGTGAGATATAATGAAAAGAAATGAGCATATGGATCTATTAATCCTTTTTTTTATCTGTGCAATAAACCACACGAAAATGTGGTTTATTGCACAGAAATTTTTGTACAAAAACGTGTCTCTGCTGACGCACCAGTATCCATACGTCAGACTTCATATAATATATAAACCTTGTATCTTAGATCTATAGATTAATTCAACTCTTTTCAATGTACACGTACAACCCATATTTATTTTGTTATATTTTTGTATTTATTAAATGTTGTTTCCTGTAGCCTTGTTGAGTTTCTTTAAACATACAAGCAACCATTAATAACTAAGATGTGAGCTATAGATGTTTCTGAAAACGTTCGTTCTTATTCATTGAGACATTTGAACAAAAGTGAAATATAGTCGAAGCAATAAAGTTTTAAGTAGAAGTAAATTGTTTGAAAAAAGCGATACAAAAATAATATAGTATATTTGCTAAATAGCTGTTGCTTTTAATCTCTCAATGTATTCAAATAAGATTTCACTATATTTTTATCACTTAAAAACAAAAATTATTTTTATAAGTTATTCTTACCACGTGCCTTCTGTTTATAAGTAAGCCTGTCATTTTTCTGCAAGGCCATTAGGCCCAAGTATCCACTAATTTCATGTATACCGTTTACGTGTCTTCTATAGCAATGTAATACACAAATACTACATTCTATTAAGGTGATAATGGTCTTAAACAAACTTTTGCAGTTATTATCCAATTGGTATAAAATTTACGCAGACTACTTATATATTCTGCTAAAAACCTATATATGAAGTTTGGTACAAAAATATTAATTTCTGAGAAAGTTATTACATAAAACGGGATCAACAATTTTGATAGATTAGTAAAAATTGTTAGGTTCCATATGCATTAATTTTCCAGATGTCAAAATTTTTAGTTCTCATAATAGTTTGTATACATATAAATCATTAAATCCATTTCGTAAGTACCTAAAAGTTTGCAAAGAAAAGCATAAGTTAAGCAACATTTAAACCAAAATTTCAAACTTTGGGAGCATGATCAATTTCTCATTTACACTTATAAATACAAGAGATTGCAAGGATTATCCAAAAATTTACAAGAAATCTATTAAAACCTGATGTGCAAGGAGCAGTTTGAAATAAGAATGTCAAAAAATCTCAATCAGAGAAAAATGCATTGTAGAATTACAATACTTATCTATGCTTTATATTGTATAACTCCGTCAAAACTTATCGTAATGAAAAAATTCTTTTGATATCCAGTTTGAAATCAATTATTTAACGCTAAAATTAAATCGATTTTCCATTGGTTTTGGTGATTTTGAAAGTCCACTGTCCCCAGTTATGCAGTAAACTACAGGTGCTCTTTTTTCGAAGGTAGGTAGTTGAATCAATGTCGCACTGGAGCAGCACAACGGGCTATTGGCGACGGTCAGGTATCAAACTCGAAGGGAAAGATGCGATGAAACACCGTAATTTTGAACCACGGTCAGATGACGAGGTGAACACCTGAGCTGGCACCCCTCTCCAAATTTCCACACCACGCCAACTTGAGGACATTTGAGGCCAAGTCAGATTTAACATGTACCAGCCCCACGTACACATCGGTCTTAGGTTGGATCGAGTTTCGAACTCGCAACGTTCCGCTTGCTAATTCGCTGCTCTACGATTTTTTCACATCTAGTGCATTTCTTATTTAACATTCAATATAATTATGTTTTTCGGATTCAGGCTAAATTATTTCACAAGAAATAAAAATATATTATATCAATATAAAATACTTTTTATGTGCTCCATTCATATTAATATTTTTCTTTGACATATATATCCATTTACTGGATTTAAAAAATATCTGAGTGAAAAACATTTTGATGGGGCAACATGCCAAATTACAGTCCCAAAATACCCATCGACTTTCAATCAACAACTCTCCTACGCAACAGAATAAGTAAAAAAGACCATCGATATATAATAAGCGTTTCTAAATACCTGTTCGGAAGGTGGCCGCTCAGTTTCCTGAAACTCTCCGATGTCTTCTGACATAGGGTTAATGTCCACCATTTCTTTTTTTTATTCCGAAGACCTCGAAGCAAAAGGAAATCGAAAGATTGAGGAGATTGAATTCTGCTCCTCAGAAAAAAGGGCTAATCACGTGCGAGGTCCGTCAAGGTGGACGTTGCGTGTAAGTCGGGATTGAAAGAATAACCATAACATTCAACGACGAAGGACAACACCTTTTATCGCAAATCGAAAGGCATAAAGTCTGCAGTGCCATCTGGTGAGGAAGTACTGAGGAAGTGTTCCAAATATTGACCATCGAATGCACGTGAGTAGACTGAAATTTTCGCCAGTGGAGCTTCTCTATAAAATTCGAAAATCGACAATGGGGGGGGGGGGGTATTTCAATTAACGTCACACTGGAGCAACACAATGGGCTATTGGTGACGGTCCGGGATCAATCCCAAAGGGAAAGATCCGAGGACAACACCACGTAATTTTGAACCATGGTCAGATGACGAGGCAATACCTGAGCTGGCACCCCACTCTCCAAACTTCCACACCACGTCAACGTGAGGACATTTGAGGCCACGACAGATTTAACGTGCACCAGCCTCCTTTGTACACGACGGTGTTTGGCTGGATTCGAACTCGCAACCCTTCGGTTGCTAGTTCGTTACTCTTCCAACCGGGCCACCGCGGCCCAAAAAATCGACAATGGAAAAATTATTCTCAAAACAAATTGTGGAAAAATAGTTCTCCACAGAAAAAGAATTTCAGGTTAAAAATAATAGGTTTATGGGTGCTCTTACAATCTAATTTAGGACCGCGGTAGCCCAGTTGGAAAAGTAACGGATTAGCAACTGGAGGGTTGCGAGTTGAAACGCGGTCCAACCAAAGACCGTCGTGAACACGGGGCCTGGTGCACGTTAAATCTGTCATGGCCTCACGTTGGCATGGTGTGGAAGTTTAGAGTGGGGTGCCAGCCCAGGTGTTCATCTCGCTATCTGACCGTGGTTCAAAATTAGGCGTTGTCCTTGGATCTTTTCCTTTGGGATTGATCCTGGACCGTCGAAAATAGCCCGTTGTGTTGTTCCAGTGCGACGTTAACTAACCCTACCCAATCTAACTTAATAGTTAATTCCAGAGAAAGTTAAATCACCTCATATTCAAAAATGTTTCTTTCAATTTATTTCCATTGAAAGTTGCGATTTTATTCCTATCGAGTTAAGAAAATGCAGCTGCTGACACTCCATGTCCTTAAATTTCATCTTTTTACAGATAAATATTTCTGATCTTTACTCACTTGTAGCTAAATTTTGCTAACCACACCAATGTGAGGACACTTGAAGCCACGAGATTTAAAGTGCACGTGTATGAGGGTCTTTGGTTGGATCAGTTTCGCCCTCGCAATACTCCCATTGCTAATCGTTGCTGTTCCAACCGAGCTACCGTGGCCCCTGCGGTTTTATGGCGCAGGGACTATATTTGGCTACTGCCAACACTAGACAGACAACTTCAAGTAAAAAATGGTGTGTGTAAGACTGTTTAGAATGGAGAGAGACAATTGGCGACCGCCAATAATAAAAAACGTTCGCCAACTTCGGAAAGGAAGTGACAATAAGTCCAGAGTACCGAGGTCTGAGGAGCGAGGTAGATCGCTCGGTGTAAGAAAAACACAGGCGTGTCACCTGTGTATGATTTGTAAATCCCATAGAGGATATATTATTAATTTCAATTTTCTTAAATGTCTTATGTTCGTATTGTGTTCTGTTAAATAAACGTATTTGTGATTTTAACTGAAGTGGTTATTGAAGAGCCAAATCATAGTGGTAAAACAGCATTACCTGCTGGGACTAACCTAGTGAAGTACACCAATTATACTAGTGAACTGGCTCTCTAAAGAGAACTAGAACTACATTAGTGTGAGTGAAGAAACTGTAGTGTGTGAAAGTGATAAAAAGTGGGATTGGGGAACAGAATGAGATAAAAGCAGAAAAAGCGCTTGGGTATCCCTGGAGCGCGACACACATATGTTTACTAAAAACAATAAACACCAAGCGAAAGGAAAAGGTCATTAGAGTTCCTCAGGTCCGTGAAATCCGTAAACACCTAAGGGATATATGCCCCTTAGGATGGTCCTTTTAAGGTCACTATAATGATTTTAGTACATTAAGATTGTCAGTAAAATATATAAGGATTTCATTATTCAGAAGAGAAATATAAGGCTTGTCTTTTACATTTTATTACACAGAAAAATAATACATTTTGTAAAATTGTATTAACAAATTTTAAATAACACAGAAAAATCTCTCATGGCAAATCTTACCTGGCCACAACAGAACGATATAAACACTTAAAGTTAACTGTCTCAACATAAACCAAAATTCTTACAGTACTTCCCAATCTGATAAGTATTTGTTTCTAGTACACAGAACAAAACAAAAATACAGAGAACATAATTGTCATTGTGAAAAATTAAACAATAAAAAATCTTGATAAATAAATTAAAATGAATTTAATGTACTTTTTGAAAAGTACTGCAATTTTCAGAAAAAAATGTTATAGAAAACTTTAAGGGGCAAATTATTTTCTAAATGATAAGTATGTTATCGGGTGGGAAGACAAATATTCCTACCAGTTTAGTCAACAGAAATTAAACTCAGACACATGAATACATTTGTAAGACAGCAGATTTACTAGTTCAACTATTACTTTAGAGAAACATATTAATACAAATGTCTGTATTGTATTACCCCTTTACCACATCAGATATTATCTCTTTAATAATACCTATAATATAAAATTCTAACAGTTCCAAATTATGAATAAATCTTAAACTTTCTGCAAACATGAAGTATTAAAATGTGTCATGAATAGTTAATAGAAATATCACTTAATAAAGTTACAATCAAACACTTTTTATAAAATTCACTTAAGATATAGATAATAGATTAAAATATTTTAAATACACAAAAAAAAATATTTTTAACGATCATGCTCTAAATATATAAATTAATAACAATGTCTCAACAAAAAAGTACTTGTGCCTATTTGAAACTTTTTTGGGGAGGGTTTAGTAAATGCAATTCGGATGTGAGGATAATTTTATTCAGATCATACTGCAAAATGAGATATTCATTCGAACAATATTTTATTTATGATGGAATATTTCATGTTTTCTTGAATGAAAATTAAGAAAATAATACAAATATACAACAGAAAGCCAAACCAATATTTCTAATTGAACATTTGTTCCTTTCAAAAGTGCGCAAATCAATAATTTTAATACTTTCCCATGTACGAAAAATGCGATCAAACACAAATATCGCATGAAACATGCACACCAAATAGTTTCATTAAAATTGCCATTAGTGATGCTTATAAAATAAAATGAAAATGTGTAGATAACCAATAGTAGTCTTCAAATAAATACAATATAAAAATGACTATTACAATTATCAGAAGATTATGTGATAATTAAAATTGTATGGAAAATAAAACTAATTTAGTGGGTAAAAAGTGTTGATTTGCATGCCACATAATTTGATTCTGTCTCCTTCCCAACTAAAAAGCAACAGGGGTCTACTGAGTGAATAAAACTTGTGAATCCAATTTTTCAAATTTTTTATTGTTAGTAAATTTATTAAGTTCTCTGCTAGTCACTCTTTGTTTTCAATTAAATTAACAAGCAAATTTATTTTTATTCTTTATTTTTATCTTGTGTAATGCATATATATTCTAATAAAATGTACAGTATTGACCATTGAGCACCTTTTAGATGTCTGCTACAAATTCAGAAATGTGAGTTGCAAATAGCAAAACTTCTAATGAACAATGCTTTGCAATGGTCGGTTGATATTTTTATGGCTTTGCAATAAAAACCTATTCATGAACAAAATACCTGTAATAGTATTGAAATTCTAAAGCAGGAATTCATTTTATACTAAAAATTTTGTTCTATCATAAAGAATTAAAACAAAATTTTTAAAATAGAAAGATTAGATGTCTGTTACAAATTCAGAAATGCGAGTTGCACATAGCAAAACTTCTAATGAACAATGGTTTGCAATGGTCGGTTGACATTTTTATGACTTTGTAATAAAAGCCCATTCATGAACAAAATGATACCTGAAATAGTGTTGAAATTCTACAAGCAGAGAATTATAACATTTTTAAAATAGAAAAATATTTGGTTGAAAATCTTAAAATTAATGATCGATAAACTTTTATGCATGTATATACATTTAAAAATTTTGAGTCATTTTTTCTAAATTTAAAAAGCTATTGACAAAAAAAATTTATATTTGAAAATTGTTAAAATTTATAATTGGCAGAAACAAAAACTTCAAAAGAACATAACATGTTTACAATTTTTTAACAAAATTGATAACATTATATCACTCATCAGTCACAATAGTTCAAATATCTGCAAATACTAATAATGGCTATATTCACAGCACCAAGTACTCAGCACTTCCATTTCTTTCCTTCAAGTTGCAAGTAAATATTTATGCACTTGGGGTGAAATGTCAAATTTATTTGTACTGCTAACAAATGCAAATTCGCTAATCAGGATACTTCTGATACTGGGATGCTGTAAACTGCAATTTTAGAGATGTTTTGTTTTTAGACAAAATAAAACATCTGATAACCAAAGGCATTTGAAGCGAAAAATAACCAATTCATTATAGTATAGTTTAAAAATTTGCTAAATACAATTTAAAATGAAACTTTTCAGCATCTATAACTAGCTACGGTTCCTATAATTCCATAACAGTACATCAGAATCTCTAGCAACTAGACATTCTGTAGTGTAATTAAGATGAATATATATTCTTAATTCTACCAAGAATAAGATAGAACATCAAAACTGCGAAAAATAATTTTCAATTTAATATAGGAGTGCAACCAAATTGTTCTAACTTCTTATCTCTAAAGATGTTTTTACATTTAACAATCTAGAAAAGCAGATCACACATTTATTTTCAACCAACTATTTCAATGGGGGAAATTATATCCTTACAAAAATACATATCAGGTTTACTGGCACTTTATTCAACTTCAAAATTGGTTTGAGAGTTCTACATCACTACAATACATGTAACCCAAGGCAAAGAAATATCAAAAATTTTGTTCAGTAAATAAAGCAAACTGGCTCAAAGTCAACAGAAAAATCTAAAACAGACATCAAATGGTAAAACATGTAAGAAAATATATCAACAAGTAAACACAAAACTATATATACAACAGATATTTCGACAAAACTAGACATTACTTCTTAAAAAATTGAAATAAAAAGCACAGATGCAAAGTTTCAGTGAAATTATTATACTAAAAAGGGGGAAAGGGGAAGCAGAGACAACATTATACAATATGCAATATTTTGAGCAACACATGCTGATTATTCAGCTGCAACCTTAAAATTTTTCAACAGAAAAATAAAAGCTGGCAGACAAATCACAACAGTAAGTATTTTTACAGCAGCACCGTTCTTTACAATAAAATATAATTATTTTAGCAAGTTTCTTCTGTATAAACTTTCTCAACTTTGGCATTAGAAAGGCACAATAATATCCTCAAATAATGGAGGGAATCATTTCATGTATCCAAACGATTTTTCATCCTTGCTTTTCTTGGAAGAGTTGTAAAATGAATGGAAAGATTCTCTGTAATTTTATTAGCGTCTTCACTTTTAGCCTCCTCATCTACATCCATAACAACATCCTCTACATCAGGGGATTCAACACCGTCAAGCAAGGCTGTAGCTTCAGCAAGTGTGTCCTAAAATATAAAAGCAGTAGACATTTATAACAGCTACTTATAATGTACAGTTGTGGGGAGTAAAATCGAATTGCACAAACTTCATAATTTTCTATGACAACACCGAATTTTGAATCTGGTATTTCGTCCATCAGTTTCTGAATTATAAGTATGAACAATTTGGAGCACTTAAGTGTTAAATTTAGTTTCCCAGACTATTTTTCATATCTTCCAAAATAGTCTACCAATCATACTGAAATTTTTATTAAATCACTGTTCAAGAACCCAAACAAAATCTGCATTGTCTTTCAAAATTAAATTTTAGTATGCAACATTGATCATGAAATTATAATTCAAAAATTATGAATAGCAATTTTCATACATTGTGATAAAAATGATTCAGAAGTACTTATATAATGCAAAATTTCAGCTCTTTCCTGCTAGAGATACATTTCTTTGAGCAAAAAAATGGCAATATTAAATGTATTGTAGTGAGAAAATACTTCTGAATCAATTTCCATCAAAATATAAATACTGAAATTCATAATTTTTAAAAGGTTAATTTCGAAATTAATATTTCGTACTAAAAACTAACTTAAAAAAGAAACATTACAAAGAATTTGTTTGGGTTTTTCAATAGTAACATAACAAAAAACTTCAGCATGATAGGATTCCAGAAGGTAAGAAAAAGTCTGAGGAATTAATTTACCATTAGATGCTCCAAACATTCCATCAGTAAAATCCTGAAATGGCTGGACTAAATTACACAAAACTTGGTATTCTAGGTTAAATTTTGAAATAGGTTCGAAAATCGTAGTCAAATTTCAGTGTTATCATTGGAAATTATGAAGTCTGCATAAATTAATATGAAGTCCCCTTAACACTAGAATTACAAGAGGGGTCGTTTTGGCCACAAAGTAGTTTTAACAGTATGTGGCTATTTTATTTTTTCACCTATCATTTTGATGTTTTTTACTTTTCCTAAATACTTGTAGTTATACACAAAAAATTTCATTAATTTTGAGCTATTACTTTTTCAGATATAACTGTGTATACCTAGAATTACGGCTTGGGGTCATTTTGACCACTCCCAAAACATTCCTCTTTTGTGTTGTCCTATGACAGAGATACAGCCTTTTGTTGGCTATTGATGACGGTTCTTCTGCCCGTGGACATTCAGATGGGAGAAAGTCTGGTATGCCAGTGCTAATGAGTATTTCACAAAACAGAATGTGGGGAAAAGAAAGTTGAAAGAAACGTGCTGAACACATGTTAGCACTCCTTTCTGTTGGGGACGCTATTTTTCTTACAAGGAATTCGTTTGAAAGCTGGCTCCATTTCTTGAGATAGTTCAAAGATTTGTGTCTGTTTTTAACACTGTTGCAAGCACTTTATCCTCTGATAGCCATGCCTCATAGGAGAGTTCTAAGTGGAGAAATTCTGAAATTGATGCAAAAGATTTGTCTAGCGACGAATCTGGATCAGAAATTTCTCAGAATGTTGAATCTCATAAAAGAATCAGTTTGAATATATCCGATGAAGATGACCTGAATGTTGCTGCTGTAAAGGAATCAGATTCATCGGATCTAGAATCTGTACAGGACATAGAAAATGTAAATAACACGGTCAATGTCGCACAAGAGAATACTTCATTGCCTTGTTCCAGGAATGAAAATATCGCACTTGAGAGTAACCAAGGAAGAACAATCATTCCATGACAGTGAAGACATCATAGCCAAAGAAGTCAAAGGAAAGAAAGCAATTTCCAAATAAATGGTGAAGAAACAGCAAATGATGGAACTGTTTGGAAAGTAGATCATTTGGCTAGTTCTGGAAGACATCCTCAGCAAAATGTATTGCGTGAAGAATCTGAACCAACTGCATATATACCATATACCATGAGAAAAAATATAGATGGGGACCCAAATAGTACTTGGAGACTTTATAAATGAAAAAATATTGAGGCTTGTACAACAATGCACTGAAGCCAAGGCACGTCATGAACCACGCAACTCAAATTGGTGTTTATCTCTGAGTTGGATAGCTTTTATTTCACTTTTATATGCTCAAGGAGCATTGGCTGCCAAAGGACTGTCAGTTCTAAGCTTATGGAACAAAACTTGGGGATCGAAATTTTTCACTGAAACAATGATTAAGGACAGATTACTGGAAATAATGAAGTATTTACGCTTCGACTTGAAATCAACGAGGTCACAGAGATTTACCACTGATAAATGTGCTGATTTCGGACGTATGGAATACATTTATTGAGCACTGCTTATTGTGCCACAAACCAGGGGAGGATATTACCATTAATGAACAATTGTTCCCTCTATGGCAAGATGCCAATTCACTCTCAGTACATGCCGAAAAAACCTGATAAATTTGGCATTAAAGTTTGGTTAGCAAGTAACGTCGAAACCAAATACTTACTGAATAGATATCCTAATTTGGGAAAAGATGAGAAAAGGCCCACTGAAGAAACTGTTAGTGAGTATGCAGTTTACCATTTGAGAGCTCTTTTATAATAGTGGAAGAAACATCTCACCACTGACAATTTCTCTACTCTGTAAAGTTGGCAAAAAAATTGAAAAGTAAAGGGATAAGTTGTGTGGGCACTGTAAATCGTGCAGGGAAGGAGATTCCTCATTTACTGAAGAAAAAACGAAGTGAATTGTACTCCAGCAAGATGACCCATGATACTATATCCCTTACCTCATATTAAGGGGAAAAACAAACATGTTTTGCTGATGAGTAACCCTTCATCCAACATTGGAAATTTCCAGAAACGAAAAAAGAACACCTGAAGTCATGAAATTTCATAACGCTGCTAAGTGTGGAGTAGATGTATTGGACCAGACGGCCAGAAAGTATTCTGTAAAGTCATCATCCAGACATTGGCCAGTTCAAGTGTTTTTTAATATTTTAGATTTGGCTGCAATAAATGCTTGTATAATTTACAAGAAACCTACTGGTCATACAAATTTTAGGCATCAAGATTTCATCTTGAATGTTGCCAAAGAACTTAGAAAAAATTATGTGTGTTCAAATCAACTTCCAGGACGAAGCATAGACAACATTTCTGGATCTTCAAAATATGAATTTAAATGTAAATATAACTAATGTGAATAGTCAAATGACATAATTGATTACATTGCATTTCAAAGTACATATATACGTATATCATTAATTTTCAATTATTATTCCTTTCTTAAAGTTAAAAAGTCATTTTTAATTTCGATATCTTTAATATGCTATTAATTTATTTTGAAAATTTTATTAGAAAGCTTAAAGTAATTTTGCTTGTTGGACGAAAAAAATGTCTAAATAATAATTTAAATAAATATGGGTTAATTTTTTTAATAGTGCTAAGAAATGGAGCCTTATATCTTCCACTCCAAGCAAGAGGTCAAAATGAACTCTCACCGTAGTTTGAGATATACCGAAAACACCATAATGCAAGTGTTAAAACATTTTACACTTATGACGTTATTCCCTATTTAATGATACTTTTGAACCTGCTACACTATCAGTGATGCACAAGTACAGGAGTGATTCAGGGTTTTTTCCGCAGCTGTACATTAAAATTACTTTCCCCATCAATCATCGCCTATTCCTGCATGAGGTCTGTTTGGAAAATATCCATATTTTGAATCCTCCCGATAACTTATTTTAAAGTCTTGATGAAACTTGGTAATCAGTCAGACACCTTACTATACAAGTGTGAACATGTTATGCTCGTACGACTAATCAACCTGTAACTGATACAGCTAGATGAGTTTATATAGTGTAACCCCTGCACATATACTAGGTAAATATATTGTAATATACTGGGTTAAGCAAGATCAGTGAATATGTACGATTCCATAATATATTTTAAGATATCTGTATACCTTCAGAGGCAATATTTTGAAATTATCATGGAACAGATTTTTTATATTGTAATTGATTTCAACTAGAAAAAGCATTTATTGGCAGAAAATATTGTGTTTTAAATTTATTTTTTATAAAAATGGAGTAAAAAGTGTAATAGTCAAAATACCATTTATGCAAAAAACATCATATTTTAAAAATAGTTAACATTTCTTCAGTTTGTAAAGTGAATTATCTTCTAAATACATTGATTCAGGTATTGAACTACAATTATTACTATATTGTTATATTTAAATTAATTGCGGACTTTAAAGTTCGTCATCCCTAAAAAACATGAAAAAAAAGAGCAAAATACAAAAATATTCAGGTTTACATCCTGCTTAATTTTTTATAATTCATATTTCTTAATAATAATCCAAACCCTGATTTATAATCTCCAGAACAAGTATAAAAAAACATCAAAAGAATTTAATTGATACATTCTGAGTTATTGTGTTTAGCGGAGAGTAACACTTTGCGAAAATTGCATTTCAAGGAAAAGCTAAAACCAATGAACCCCATCTCAAATAGAGATGTCAAACTTTTTAAAAATTTTGTATCTCCAGTTCAATGGATGTAGGAGTAAAATCAGAAGTAAATTGAAGAGCTAAAGAGTTGTACTATATGTAAAATTTGGAAAATGTGGAATTAAGGTGAAAATGGCATTTTAAAGGCATCTGTATACCTTAAATGTGAACAAACTATTCTGATGGTTAAGATTGTAAGGATGATTCAATGTGTGAATAACAGATAAAATAGTGCTGATGCTAAAATGGCCAGGAATCTATTTTAAAATATCCACAGTCCTTAAAAGGCCTTCAACAAGCACAACAATGTTGACATGTGCATGCTGTATTTGGTCGGAAATTATTTTATAAACACAAAAGAATTAAATGCAGAGGAAAACAATAACACATGACAATAGCAGTATTTAATGCTATTGACTAAAGTAGAAAAATAAATTTACAAAAGAACATAGAAAGTCTAATTAACCCTTTAAAAAATGGAGATATCTGGCATCCCATCTCCTTGAAATGGTTAAGGTTAGGTATATAACTCATATTCACTCTAGGTTAAGAATATAAATATTCTCTCATTTGATATTCTGGTAGGTTAGAAATGCTCTAGGGGTGATTGGTTATAAGCCCCTTAAAAATCTACATTTTTGTTATGAGCAAAACACAATCATGAGGTGATGGGTTTTAGAAAGCCTCTTATGGGTGAAACCCATAAAAGGTGAACTTCAAAGAGTTATCAAATTACTTACCTGTGCACTAACAGTTCTTTGAAATGTTTTAGTATTGGAATCCTCATTTGAAACTGAAACATTTGAAGGAGTCCAATAGCTATGCTCAGACATCATTTTCCGAAGCCAATTTACAGCCCACTGCCATTTATTAGGGGTTTGCAGTAAATAATCTTTCACAACAGGACACCTTAAAAGAACGAAAAAAGGTGAAGGCAAGAGTTTCATATCACAACTAATTAAAAAAAAAGAAATAAAATGATAGTTAAATCAGGCTATTAATCATACAAGTATACATATATTATATGCTCTAAACTCAAAAGGAATTATAAATTTGTACATACTCAGACAAAATTCAAGATATCAAAACAAGAGTTAGTAGTTTTTTTATAAAATTACTAGCAAAATTGCCCAACCTCACTCGGGTTGAATTGGCTAACTATATATTGAAAGTGACCAGAAAATAATCACTTTCCTCTTTCGTAGAAAAATGTCAAATCATTTAAGTGTGAGTAAAATAATTTTTTAACACCTTTTCGACATTTTTATAATTTCTACAACCTACTTTGGACACAAATTCTATACATGCAAATCCATTGGCGAAAGGTAAGATACTAAGGTAACTGCTGCAAAAAACGATTTTGAGGGAGGATTAGGAATTCCCTTTCTTAAGTTCTATTACAGTAAAATTACTTAACTTGATTCATAAAAATGAAGAATCTACTGCGGATACTCTCTCACATAATTTATCTGCCAATATTTTTTATTTGTGGCATTCTTTTAGAATTTCGCTACCATTAATGGAAAGATGACAAATTAATTTGTTAAGATATTTATCACTAGAGTTTGTTTAAAAAGTGAAGACGCTTTTTCTTGAAAATTCTGTTTGTGGCACGCATGATAATAAAAGAACTTGTTTTAAAATTTAATGTTTTCAGTAGTGATAAAGCAAAGGTAACCTATTACCATTTTTTAAATGGTAAATCACTTTGACAGCGTTTCTTTTAAAGGAAATCATTGTTTTAAATAAATTTTCACTACATAAGTTGCTTAAATATAGCTTCAATTCGTAAAATAAGCCATTTTGGCCATCTGTCGCTAATACAAAGAATTTGTAATATTTCAAAAGTCCTTGTTCAGATAGTTTTGTTAACGTTCTTTCAATAATGACAAAAATCCACTTAAAATTTGCTTTATTCTAACTTACATGCCGCTTTAAACAGAATGCTTTGCAGTGGTGCTGCATGTGATGAAAAGGAATTACAATTTATTAAAATAATAAATATTTGTAACAGAAAACAGAATTTAAACAAAATAAAAGTTGGCAGGAAAAAGCTCTAGATATAAATTCGTGATTTTTTATATCTTGATCTCGCACAGTTGCCACAACTTACAACTAAAAATTAGATAGAATTTAAAAATACAAAATTAATTTGGTGCGAATAAAAAGTTTGTTGCATGTGGCAAACAAACACAAGTTTCTGTTTTGTTTCAAAATATCGCCTGTCTCAAATGTTCGGAAATAGTTTATATTTTGCAAAGAAAATGAATAAGGCTCAAAATAAAAAAGCATTTCAATTTAAATTCTGCAAAAATAGTTTTTTAAAAGTAATTGATTTTTCAGCAGCACTGGTAAAACGATTTTAGTAATTGCAATGCTCAATATGCATTCCAGCTTCTCCAAAACTACCAAATTATGGTTGATTTAAGTAGTTACTCAGATGTTTTAACATGAAACGCTTAAATACCTAAGCAAAGCAATTTAAAATAATGCATTCACAAAACTAAAATATGTTGTATCAAATATAGAACATTGAATTAAAATATGTTCAATAAATCTTATGTAATACTTGTACAAACACGGACACAAAATCGAACATAGAACGGGAAGACGGACAGACTTACGCAACCAAGTTCAGTCACTAAATGAATGTAAGTACTCACAGTATGCAAAGTTTCATGAAAATATATTCATTCGTTTGGATGTAGCACAGGCACATATAGACAGACAGATAGATGGGCAGACACCAAATGTGCAAGAGATGGATTTTGCATTAGAAGGACCCAAAATGGATAGAAAACTTGAAATGGGTCGAAAATATTCAATGTACAAACACTCCATTCTTATTTATATAGATATAATCATATGCATTCGAGAAATCTTGGAATTTAGTATGAAAAATGTTCAGTATTTTTTGTATTTCACAAAATTTGGAAACAAAATAACATCTCTTACATAAAGTGTAGTTTCTTTAGTAGTTATTTACAGAAACAAAGTTTTCAGAACTAAGTTCAAACTCAAATGGTTTAAGTAATTAACTTAAAGTTGTTCCACTATTGACTATTAAAAACCATTAAAACTAAATATTCTGCAGCAGTTAACAAGAATGTGTATATGTGAAAAAGATGCCAACCTCCAATTTGATGTTTCATTAATCTGAAATGGGAATGTTTCAGGAATCATGTATTTTCAGGAATGTTTTTACAAATTTCCCATTAACAAATTTTTTATACAAATTAAATTTTAATCAAGAGCACATGGTATCGTAAACAATAAACATAATTATATTTTTAGTTTTGTTGCTTCTTCGGTTGCATTAATTCTGCTTGAGAACATCTTGAAAAACAACTTTTATCTAATAACACTTCAATGTTTTTCCATATTGTAAGCTTTTTCAAAGCAAATTTTTTTGGCACAGGTATCTTAAGTATATGCCAACAGAAACATCACAAATGTACATTTCTGCTTAAATGCACTTGAAAGTAGATAAATTTTCATTATAGAGCCTCTGTAAATAGTTACATTCTTTTTTACAAAGTATGTAAATGATATAAGAAAAAGTGAAAAACCTACTGTCTGCTTTGATCTCAAAAGTGAGTCATCCAAAAGAATAGGATGGTTTTAAGAAAATTTTTAAATTCTTGTAGCTGACAGGAATTTACAAGACAACTGATTCTTGTAACTCTCAAGAATCCTATTCCCTTTCAAGCAGACAAGAAATCAATTACATGAGTTGAAGGTTTAAGAGCTTAGTAACCATGCTTTTGAAGAAACATTAATCATTTTCCTACCTGTCTTTTAATGTCAGGGCAAATAAAATACTTTACTTTGGTTTCTAACAGATTAGGGAGCTCTTTGAAGACACTTTTTACAATGCATTGTATCATACGACCTGGACTAAAATAGTGAAGGAACTAAAGCTGCTATACACAAGATAGGGTTCTTTGCAGAGAACGAGATAGAACTGAAGGGTGTTGGAATTTTTGTGGGAGAAACATTGAAATGTACATTATGAAGTCATAAAATTCATCTGAAAACTATAAATAAAATCATCAAGCATTTTTAATATTCAGAGTTCAAACAAAAACACCAACGGACCTCAATACTACCTGCTTTCAAAATCTAATCTACCTGAAGGAAGAATATTCCCAATACTCTAACAAAATTCTTGCACTCATAACTCGTTCTAATATCAAGTTCTTAATTAATGTCAGATTATACTATTTCATTATCCTCTCGACTGATGGTCACTTAAAATATTTAAAACAGTCACAGCTCTGGGTAAGACTTAAGACACTTATCAATTAAAACTCGTTATTGCATCATTTACTGTAACATGGGAAAGGTATTCGAGTTTGATAGTAATTTTAAAAACTAGTGTTCATGAAAGTTAGCCATACCAAAACCTGCTTAGCAGACATCATACTCAAAATAGTACAAAATATATAGCGAAGCTAATATTGTTCATTGTGTGAAAAATGGGGTGTTCTTTAAAATGATAGCTATACAGGAATAACAATTGACTTCACTAAAACGCACTGCTGTGCAGTAATGAAAAATTCTTGATTAGACATCAGAATACCATGTCTCAATATTGCAGTATTAATCAACTTCTGGTGTTTGATGTGAATATTTGGTCAAAAGTTTCTTTTAAAATATTTTTGAGTGAACTTAAGTAAAAATTATATGCTCTTTTATATCACTGAAGACATTTACTATGATTCAGAGAAAGCAATGCCAAGAAGTACCATAAGCAACATATGGCTTTGAACATAAAATTATCAAAACTCACAAACACTGGTATATTGATGTATTCCGGTGGTATTTTTGACTTTGAATTTTGAATATGATTTTGATTTTTTTCCATTAATTTAGACTGTCTTACATGTTTTAATAGAGTAAGATTTTACCTAATACATAAAATAAGTGAAATTCGTGACACTTACTTTATTGAAAGGCTGACAAGAAATTTCACACCTTGATAAGAACGGCGACTATCATTTGTTACATTGGCACGAATAATAGCTGAAAGAGGGAAAACTCAGTTCATTATTTCTGCATGCATCATTACCAAAATAAACAAATTTAAATATATTAACAAAATTTAGGCCCAATATTTCAAAAATTAAACAATAGACTTTTATTCTCATTGTTTGACAAAACGTTAATAAAAATGTTTTTAAATTATTCAGTTTCAAATTTGGACTCATGGTTTGAAAACAAAAACATCCTTAATAAATTTAATTAAATTAGCAGACCCAGGCATAGGAGTTCTGTGCTGAACTTTCTTACTTGCTTATATTTATTAATGGCAAAGTGTCGGTACTCACATTTCATATCTTATTTCAATTCATTTATAAAGGATATTGCATCCATATTCACATAAATGGATTTCATACCTCTAAATGAAATAAAATTATACAACAATATGTAACAGTATTTCATTAACTTTTAGAGGTTTTTCTTACTTTCAATAAAAATACATGGTAAAAAGCACACCTCAGTCATGTTACTATAATTAGATTCTGAATATCTACTTCAATTTCAACCCATTCCCTTATTCAAAGGAGATTCATCATATTTGATCCTAAACCTATTTTGCTTGCATTTTCTTTTCTGTGCTGATTTCTATCTTCCAGATTTCTCATCATTTTCTGTAATTAGAGCTCTTCTGAGTTTCAGCAATATTATGCAGCTCCATAGCTCAAATCAAGCATTTTTAAACTAAGTGACAAAATTGGTGAATGCATCCCATAACAGTTAATTTTATATTGTTTGCCCTTGTTGTCATTCAATAATAAACACATAACATATATTTCTGTGCCATGTGTGCTAGATATATAGATAATTATAATAAATAAATACATTTATAAAATACATATATAGATAATAGATATAATTAATAATGTACTATGAGTGAAACAGTAATCTAGAAAGAAAGATTTTATTTACCAAGCATGCCATCGAAAGATGGATGAGTTTCACTGGAATTTCCATCAATTACAAATTGTACTCGTCGAAATTGAAGGAGGTCTTCCAAAGCCTAAACACGAAATATCAATATAATTAATAAATACAAGAAGCGAACATACAAAAAAGATCCTTCATTTTATATACACAAAGATTAGCAATAAATGCTGTCAAGTTTCAAAAATATACTGTGTAACATTTTACCAGACATTTTGCATCAATGGAAGCATTTCAGAATGAGAAAACTTATTTTTTGCATGGATGACCAGGATTCAATTTCCACAATACTGTGATCAATTACCTATTGTTGCATAGTATCATTTATTCAAATGCATAAATTTCAAAAATTTAAATTCAATGCACATATAAAATCTAGCAAACTATCTCAGTTATAAGACATTGTAAAGTTGTTATTCTTACCACAAATGCAATTTTTAATGCTACTGTTCTACAATAATTTCAAGTCGGATAAAATATTTAAATAAAATTATAAGCCATATAAAAAATGCTGAAGCAAAATTGAAATTTTTTTATTACTTAAACATTAAATTTAAACACTTTCTCACCAAAATTTCCAGCAGTAAAAATGAGAGGTTTTTCAATTCATTAGAAGGCATAGAGGAATATTGTAACTGGAAAAGAATGAACAAGCTATAAGAAAACACTTGACCTAAAAATATTCCATACAATTAGATACAATATAGTAAAATTAAAGAAATTCTCAATAAAATCTAAATAAAGAAAAAATACTTCATTTATTACATACTCTACTTAAAGTTTGATACACTTACCAATTCCACATTTTCAGATTTTGTGATACCAATTGTTCAAACTTAACATTAAATTATCTAAAATGACAATCTCAAGTAAATAATTAGGTCTGTTTAGACAATCTCATTAAGAGTATTATTATTTACATAATACACACACAAATTAGCACCATCTTGTCACATCAAGGAAACTTCTTTCCTTATATTTCTCATTTGAATACAAAGCATTAACTAGAATATACTTATAACAAAAATGTGATTTTTAAAATTTAAAACAAATAAACTCACCATTATTTGATGAATAACAGAAATAGAAAAGTTTTCATTACAGAAACTACACTGGACTAACATGTCAGTAAATACAGAAATGGAGCCAGACACTTCGCGGCAAGCACTGACAATCTACAAAGGTAAACAAATCAAATATATAAACATTTATCTGATTTACAACTTAAAATGTTGTTCAAAAGGCTATATTAAATTAGAAAGAAAAAATAATCTTCAAAGTGTCTTAACTAAAATTTGAAAAATGCTTACCTCTTGTAAGTATCGGTGAGCACCAGGTCCATTTAAAGCATCTGAAATTTCCTGAGGCATCTCAAGGAATGTTTCACTTGCAGACCATATGGAGCTTCTTTCAGGGTAACTTTCAAGTTCTAGACATTTAAAAAAATAAAATGTAAGACTTATCTAAGCATCTATAAAAACGAAAAACAAAATATTTATTAGACTATGAATAAAAATATTAGATAAAACGGAGAAAACATTTAAAGTAAAATTTAAGTTATAACCAGATTAGGTCATTACAATCCTCTTCAATTGTGTACAACTGCAGCCATTTTTAATGTATTAATAAGCATACTCTATATTCAGTAATTTATTGCCAAACACTTAAAACAAAAATCATTTAAGTTAATCTACATAACAAGTAATTTTCCCTTTATTTCTAATTTCATTTTCAAGCAAATAATTTGCTTTCTACATTATACATGATCCATTCTAAACAATTAATGGTACTTTAAAAATAGTTAACATTAACTTACAATTCATTAATTTCAATTGCTTTTGTCAAAGGTACACACTAGTGAAGTTCACTTTAATAGGAAGCAGTTATTTTACGATTTTTTTACGAATTGTACTCATACACACAAAATTCAGATATTTTAATAGAACCCTAACTTAATGCAAACTGGAATTTTTAATATAAACACCCATGTGTAAATGATATCACAAATTAATGAGTTTCATTACCACATGTTCTATGAGGAGTTAAATCACAGCTTAATATCAAAATTGCCATTGTAATATGAAGAGAACCAAATTCCTGAGTTTGCATTGGAGTCCACCTTCTAGGAAAGGATTCCTGTAATATAAATATAATTGATAAATATACTTATTTTATACAAAAACATTCTTTGAACATTTTTCTACATTATACATTATACTCACCTGAACAAGGGAACTATTCCCTTGTTCAGGTGAAAACACAAAATGCTCAAGTACTCAGTACAGAATATAATTGAACATGAATGTAACCATAAAGTCATTCCATGCCAAACCACATGAAAAAGGGGAATTTTCGAATATACTTTTTACCATGAACCAATACATGTTCCAATATTGATATTTTAGAAAACAAAGATTGGTAGTGTACATTTGACTTTTTTTAATTAAATATACTTTTTTGTAATTCAAGGACAATGGAACCAAATTGGAAGACCTTAAAATCAAAAAGGTCATTTACAATATTATGTAATGCATCATCAGAAAAAAAGCTTACACTTTTATCTCTAAAATAAGATGTATGGGCCCAATCAAACAATTAGGTCAAACGACATGTGTTTAAGGATACTGATTATGATTCTATTTATTCGACACATTATTTCACTATGACTGAGCTGTGTCCCACCATGGAACTTCCAGAAACTGATGATAAATAGTATGCCTCTTTGTATTTTTAAGAAAACAATCAACAATACAATTTTTGAAATCAGTCAGAGGGGTCAGAAAACGTTGAATGACCTTGAAATTAAAGTCATTTACGAGATCAAATTATACATCATTTGAGAGGTTATATTTTTATCTACAAAATGAGCCCCATTTCAGTCTGATTGGACAATTAGGTTAAGAGATAAGGGCGATTGAATTAAGTCTAGAAACGGGAAAAATTGGGGAATTTTTCGTTTCTAGATTTAATTAATTAATTTATTATATTATTAATTAATTTATTAATAAATAAAACACTACAATAATATAAAATACAACAAATTAGCTATGTTTTAACAAATTGGGAGGGTGGGAAGTTAGTTTGTGGACTGATGTTTGACATGGAATGAACCATAATTTAATATCAATGTAAAAATTACTCATATTAAATTACCAATCAAGGTTCTCACTCTTTTAACAAAAGAAAAATTAGGGCCTTTTTGAGGCAATATGTTGATCATTGCCTTTGAATGCAGGCAAAATGAAATATTTAGTGTTTTTGTAAAAAAAAGCATGTTTTTAATTATTTAAGGGTGCTTAAATAAGGCTGATAAAAACAAAAACGAAAAATCATGCCTTTTTAAGACCTGTGGGTAGATACCTTGCAAATGAATATGTTCAGCTAACAGGTAAAACTAAGATTAAAAATGCTTTTATAGCAAATTTTGAGAAGTTAAAAAAATCTAAAAATAAAAGGTTAAAATAACATTTTAACATAATTAAAATATTAATTTGAAATAATTTGTAAAATAGAACACAAGTTCAGATGTAAGTAAGTTGTTCAGATTTAGTTTCCTGGATATATTGTAAAATTGACACACATAAAGGTATACAAAACATTTTATACTCACAGAATTTTTCATGTTGGCAGAATCAGGTCCTAATAAGAAAACAAGAAGCTTTTGAAAAGCATTATTTTCGATCAAATGGTTGCACGTTTTGTGGCCCTAGAAATAAAACATAAATTAACTTACACATTTCATGATGTCCATCATAAACCACTATAATCTTCAAAGAAAATAGATCTAATACAACTGTAAACCAATATTTGTAAAACATGATAACAATTTTGAAAAAATTAGAGCAGTTTCATTTTAAAAGATCTTACCCTAAAATATAATTGAGTAAAACAAATTTCGAATTAAAAATTCTTGCATTTTAAGTACGAAATATATCTTTTTTATAAAATAAAATCACATTGTGAAATAAAGTAAACTAAAATAAGTAACATGGTGTCGAAAAGAATTTCTCATTTTAACACTTAGAAATAAAAGTATTACAACAAAATTAATTCAACTTACCAACTGAACATAAGAACTAAGTAGCCAAAAGTACTGACTGCAACTTTTACAATTTTCTGGCACATCATGATTCATCATTTCTAGCAAATATACAATGATGGTGTGCAAGCTGTTTGAGGTCTGAAATTTATAGATTAAAATATTTAATATAACGAATTTCAACAGCACCTTGCAACAAATGAAATTAGATATAAAAAACTTTAATGCATTGTAATCCAAGTAACAAATTTAGAGAGTTGGGCAAAGGAACATGCTATCCCACTGGGGTAGTACAAAATAGAACTATGAAGGAACAGGAAAATTATGTTTGTAAAGAAAACCAGCATAAAAATGTAACTTTCTTTTTGATTATATGTACAATAATTAGACTTACCACTTCACCTCCGTTAAAAAGAAAATTAATAATTCCTCTTTCTAGCAACCTAGCAAATACTTGACGAACTTCTCGACAAGGACAATCTAGTAGAAATGGTCTTAAAAGAAAAGAAATTCAACATAATTATTTAGTCACTTAAACACACAAGTTTACCACTTTAGAGCAAAATAAATTCTTTTTAATTCATAATTATTCAAAATTAATAATTTTCTTAAAGCCTATAAAATATCTAAATTGAAATGTTGTGTTGCTATTTTGGGGAATTTACACTTTAACATTTCAAAAATTATTAGTTAATACACATTTATAATTTATCAATAATTTGCCATAAAAGTTGATGCATTAACATTGAAAAGTTATTTATTTAATATAATTACTTTAAAAGGTATATTTAAAACTATTATAAGAGGTTGAACCATCAGTACTTTTTACAAATCCTAAGCTTTAGATTGAAATTAAATAAAAATAAGTATAATAGAAATTTTGTACTACAATGTAGGTAATAATTTGTTTATTTAGATTGCAAACACATAATATAGTAAACTAATTCAATCACTAAAACAAGATAATAAAAACAAGATATAATAGTAAAATAAAAACAATTCCATGTTTCCTTTATTATTTTTTAAAGATAATAAAGGAAATATTAGATAAAGTAAAATATTAAAATATGGGGAAACAAAACATTAATATCAACAAACAATAAATAACAACATACAATCAACAAACAATAAATAATATTTCAGGACTCTTCACATTATATAAGTTGGAGCTTAAAAATACTTAAAATTAATAAAGTACTTTTATCATGAGATGCTTAAAATAATGTATTCCATTTGTATACTTTGTTTTATATCCTGAAAGTAATTATTTACAATCACAAAAAATTAAAAAATTAAAGAGCATACTTACTTTAAATAGCTTAAACCTACATCAGTGCTAATAAAATCAATGAACCAATTTGATCCTTCAGGGGAGTCATTATTTACTTTATCAATAAAGTCAACTAGCTCATTCATAGTATCACTGAAAAAGTTTTATGTAAATTTAAACAAAATGTGAAACTTAGTTAAAAAAACAATCAACACAGAACTATTTTAAGATTGATAATTCTCAACATTTTTTAATTTGTATTATTTCTTTCAATGTTAATTAAAAATATCAAGTTTATTTGAAATCTCAAAATCAAAATACATGCACAAAGTTAACAAAGAACATTATAATTAAAAATCTGAAAATCACTTTTTATGAATAAAATAAAAGGACCTAGTATTAAAATGTTGGTATTAAATCTACTTAAATAAATGTATATCATTAACTTTTCATATAATGAAAAAACAAGCTAGTTATATAAATTTAGAGAAATAATTAAAAGATAAATCTTATAGGAAAAGTTGAAATAATTTATTAAACATTTTGTATTTAACAGTTAAATTACTTAACATAATCAATAATTATATAATTGTTTTAAATCAAGTAAAAAAAATTAATACCTTGATCTCTTTTTGTAGCGTAAGTATGTGTTGAGAAGAAAGTTTACACTAAGAGGTAACAAACTATTTATGGCATAATTGTGGAAATTCGGCGAGTTCACAAGATTCTGGGAAAAATCACAGAATCTTAATATATGCATGAGAAAGGACAGTTATGTAAATTGTTATCTATGTGAAATACACTTAGGTGTACTTGAATATTAAACTTGAAACATATTTAAACACATATAACTACATAAATAAATACACTAAAACATAAATAAATATATATAATAGACATACATTATATTAACCCTTTCATTTCAAATGGGGTTATTAGTCAATATCAAAATCGCACTAAAAACCAAAGAAACAAAATACGCATCATAAAAAAATACTACTATATGTGATAAACTACTTTTAATCAAAAATAGTTATTGCTCATATATTGTAGTAGTAGTTGTTAGTCATGTATTCACCTTTTATTCAAAAGTAGTTAAAAGCTATGATGTGGTACAGCCAGATTTTTGTACTTTAAAACAATTTTTTTAGGTGTGTGTGTATTCATCTAAGAATATATATCACCACCCCAAACATGATGGTTACATTAAGGATGAAAAATAAACTTAGTTACTAGCCAGCATACTGAGCAAAGTTAAATTAGAAAGGTCGTATTGACAGTTTTGCTATTTGCCAGGTGCAAGAACTAATAGTTTACAATACATATCATAATATCAGTGATGGTAATTGCTACAAAGTGTTTTGGAGCAGATCTTGGAGCAGGTAAATTAACATTTTGGAGCAGCCAGACTGTCTTTTGGAGCAGCACATCAAAGGAGAAGTGGAAGATATTTTAATAATGAAACTAATAAAATTCAGGTTTTTAAACTTTAAACATATGACTATGAATGATAAACAATAAACATAACTGTAAACTATTACAAAATTCATTTTAAATACTTACTAAAATTGATGAAATATATATAATGAATGAGAAAAACATACATAAAAACTTACCAAGTGTTTTCCATTTCCATAAAGTTATGTGCAAGGTAAGAAATAACTTTGACATTAACATGACTAATAAACATTTTATTAAACAAGAAAATATTATTTTCTTTTCTTATGTTTGTTACATTCCAACTGCGCCTTTCTGTTTTCTTCTAAGGCTATCATTTTAGACATTCTATCTTTACCTCCTTTAAAAAGAATCTGTCCGCTTTCAACAGCACTCATCTGTCTGCAATACTTTGTGAAATCTTGCTTTCATCATGATTTAATAGTTTTTGAGAAAGTTCCTTTTGCAATTCAATTTGTTTCGACTTTAATTTTAAATCTTCCTCATTGTGGCAAATATTTTCTACTTTTCTCTTTTTTTGTTCTGATGCTAACAGCAATCTGTCATGGTACCGCCTCCAGGAATTTCGAACTGATTTAATCAAAGCCGTAGTAACTTGAAAGTTCTTTATGCTTTCTGTATTAGTAAAATGCGACTTAATTTGCCTTATACCATTTATACTGTATAGTCAGATTACTCCTATTTTCCAACATGCGATTGTTTTCACTGAAGCTTCTTTCTACATCAGTTTCCATGCGATAACTTAAGAGACTTGACAAAAATAGGCAAAATCTCAAACTTAAACTTGCCAGATGATTTTCTTATATTAAATATATTCCTCCAATAATGGTCTATATGACTACATGTTGAAACTTCTGGAAAATGAAAGCTATCAATAGTTTCACATTGATATTTGATCCATTCATATGATAGAGCGGATCCTTCACTTGGTTTTACAATAAATGGAAAAGATGCTGCTAAAAACTTCAAAGAGCTTAAAGATTTTTCTTCAGTTCGCTTCATGGGATGAAGGCAAGAAAGTAATTCTTACATAGCGGGGGAAGACCTCAAGAGTGAATTTTATTACTCGAACGCGATTTGGAGCATCTCTGGCGCAATCTTAGCAAAAACGGGCGTTTTGGAGCAGTCTGGAGCAGGCAATACGCTATGGCGCATGTTGGCGCAATTGGAGCAGCATTACCATCACTGTAATATTAATAAGCAAATTCAATATGTTATTCTTTACATTCTAGATATTATATATTCAAAGATACATCACTTACAATATTAGCAAAGAGAAGCTGCCTGATAAACAGGAAGTAGGAATCATTATAAACATCACGATTATGCATGAAACGTAGATTTTCATCTTGAACAACTTGTTGAATTCTAGCTGGCATTTTCTCTAGGAACAAACCATGCCTTTCTCCTTTATCAACCAACTGTGTCAACTGAGATAAACTATCCCTTTGTCGATGAGGACTAACATGTTGTGTGGGAGACTGTTTTTTAGGAGTTCTAGAAAAGGAAGTAGATATAATCAATCATTAAGATAGCTAGTGCACAAAATATATTGCAATTACAACATTAAAGTGAATCATATTTAAAATCGTTTAATTTTTTTACATTCTTTCTACTCTGTAATCCAGATTCTATCAAAATTGGAAATAGCTAATAAAAACAGACAGGTGCATGGCTTTACTATGCAATTTTGTAGCCCCCTCACACCGACTTGTCCAATGCACCAAGCTTTTACTAAGTCATTGTCTTATATGGTGTCTTTCAAACCCTAAATGCTTCCCAAGTAAAGCTCATTAATCACAATAGTACTTTGTGTCATGTTTCTTGGGCATCTTTGGTTGATTGGGTTTCTATGGAGCAAGGGCCATATGTGGCCATGCTGCACCAGAGACAAGACATACAATATCAAGTAAGACACATAAGGAAAGTTTTACCGACACAAAAGAGAAAAATACACCCAGGGAGGAATCAAATCTGTGCCGCCTGCAACTTGCAGGTTGCTAGCCATATGGCAAACCCACTAAGTCATGATGGCCCCTAGGCATCTTTGGAATTTTTAAGACAAAATTGTCTGCCATCAAGCCCCTACCTCAGTTTAAATTTAGGTTTTCCCACCAGCTTGATACACATCCAATAGTGTGGCTCTGTAGCTACAAACTGAGATGCTGATGTCAATGCTATGACATGTGGTTCAAATATGGTGAAAAGTAAAGAGACCTGCAACAACTTGATAAGCCAAATGTGGGACATATTCGTGACATTGAAGGTTCACTAAGGCTAAACCAGCAGGGGCCATTCGTATTTCGTTTGAGCGTTGCTTCCTCCGTTTGATGTGTTGTTGGTATATATATATATATACAGGCGGCCCTCGACTTTCACACAATTCACCATTTCGCACATTTTGAAAAATTCAATTTTTTAAAGATTTTTGTCGAAAATGCAAAAATTGTTCGCTTCCATGCAGTCACTCCCACGGAGCGCTGTAACTCGCGCTCACTCACACATTGCCGCCTAAAGTAGCAGACTTCTCGGAATCGTTGTGGCATCACTAGGGTTCTGAGACCCGGTTGCGGGGGCCGAATGTCAAATACATACAATGCATTAAACAGGTTTAGTCTTGCGTTAGGGCGCGTGTCGATGCGTTGCGTGTTTTGCTAATTTATTTGTGTATGTTTAAATATTTCGCCCTTATAAATTTATAAACATGAGTGAGAAACGGAGAAACTGCAGTGTTGATACAAACAAAAAGAAATTACGGACTCATAAACTTCATACGATCAAGACAAAGATGGAAATAATTAGATGTTCTGAAAGCGTTAATTTTTTGCTTTAATTGGCCGCTCGTATGACATAAACAGGTCTACGATATGTTCAATTTTGAAAAACAAGAATAAAATTAAGGAATACGTTCAAAATTGTGGAAATATATCTTCAAAGATTGTTTCCAAAAGACACGGCATAATGATGGATGAAATGGAAAGATCTTTGTCATGGATTGATGATCAACATCAAAACAATGTCCCTGAGTTTTTCAATTATTCAAGCTAAGGCTCTTACTTTGCATGAAGATTGGAAGACTAGATTAAAAGAAGATTCTAACACGGTGTTTCAAGCAAGTAATGGCTGGTTCGACAAATTTAAAATGAGGTATTCTTTACATAATATTAAATTCACTGGAGAATCGGCTGATGCAGATAAAGATGAAGCAAAAGAATTTATTTCTTCATTGACCAAAATTATTGTAGATGGAGAATATTCTCCTAACCAAATATTCAATGTAGACGAGGCGGGTTTATTTTGGAAAAAATGCCTAATCGTACATTCTTATCGAAGGAAGAATCAGTTGCCCCTGGACATAAACCTTTTAAAAAACGATTGACATTGCTTCTTGGTGGAAACTTAGCTGGTGATTTAAAATTGAAGCCAATGTTAGTTTATCAAGCAGAAAATCCCAGAGCATTGAAAGGGAAAGATAAAGAATTGCTTCCAGTCATTTGGAAATCAAATAAAAAAGCCTGGGTTACTGCGTTAATATTTAAAGATTGGTACACTTTTCATTTCATGCCGGCAGTTAAGCAATATTGTAAAGACAAAAATTTACAATTCAAAGCATTATTAATCTTAGACAATGTTCCAGGACACCCAAAATCTCTGCAGAATTTACACCCGGAAATCAATGTCGTGTTTCTTCCTCACAATACTACCTGCCTCATACAGCCCATGGACCAAACAGTGATATCTACGTTTAAATGATATTATATGAGGACAATAATGAATCAGGCCATCAAGGCAACTGGCAGGGAAGGTGGGCCTACATTAAGAGATTTTTGGAAGAACTATAATATATGGAACGCAATAAACAATATTGGAGACTCGTGGGTCTCCAATATTGTTTACATCTATAAATCTTATAAATCTATAAATCTTATAAATCTATAAATCTATAAATCTATAAATCTTATACATCTATAAATCTATATTACATCTATAGAAAGACTTCTATAGATTTATACAATACTCCATGTACTTATACAAAGACATTCTAGCAATTACTCACCTGTTAACAGTTAACTCTTCAGATTTCCTAAATGAAAATTTATTAGGTGTTTTTCTTGGAGTCCGAGGTGTTCTCACCACATCTTCAATCTTCTCATAAAAAAGCATATAAGCATTCCAATATCTTTGTCGAATTTCAGGATAAGAATTACCTGGAAATATTTAATGTCATTGTCAACTGTTTTGTTAATATATAATGAATGTTTTGAATTAATCCAATCGAATTAATTAGCCCAATCATATAAAATGAGTAAAATAAAAGCCAGATTTAACCATTGTTGATGTATCCGAAAGACTACAAAAATTCATACATGGATACACAAACTTATTGTCCATGGCAGGGGATCATATTATTTTTACTTCTGCATAGCAAACCTCTACTCTATCATGAGAAATCCACACACTATCATAAATATTGAAATAAATCTTTGAGAACTTTTCTGAATCTGAGAACTTTAACATTTGTTCAAATACCCTTACCATGCAATTTTTTAAAACAAAGTTATAAAAATTAAATACATCTAAAATATTCACTGAATATTTATCATTTGTTTGAACAAAAACAATTCTCTACAGATATGCATCCATCAACAATGGAGAGCTGAAATCAGAATTACTATTTCATGAAACAAAATATTGTAACTAAGCATTACTTGAATCTCTAACTTTTGCTTTGTAAGTTCCTCCAAAACACTCTGCTTCTAAGGTCAAATCATTCATTTCAAATTCTTCAACAGTGATGTCATTAAATTTGTACCACTTGGAAGACTTATCATCAGCATTAGACCTTGAAATGTAAAATTAAAAATATGATTAAAACATTAAAAATTTGCATATAATCACTTCCAATCAAAAGTATAAAAAATAAAACTGCATATTTTAAGAGAACTAATGTCAATTTTATATTTAAGTACTGGTGGTCTTTTAAGAAATAGATTAGAGATCTAAAGATCTAATCCAATAAGTTGAAGAACAGTAATTTTAAACTTCAGTTCCATTCAGAAACATTTTAAACTCATGTTCCATTTAGAAACATCCCATAGGATGTGTGGCATTTGGAACTAAATGCACAAATATGGTTTAGAAACTTTCTTTATAATAAAAAACAAATATGTCAGTTACCTGATACCTCTCTCAGATAACAATCTAAAATATTTATAATACAGTCAATCAATTTAATACAAATAAACAATACCTTCTTTCTTTAATATAACTGTAATAGTGTCCAGCATTCGCTTGCCCACTATGTACCAAAACTCCAACTAACTCATACATGCTGTTGCCTGGCTTTTGAACACCTACTGATGCAGGAACTATTTGATCATCACTGTCACTCTCATTCTTCATTGTTTCTCTCTCTTGGATACCCTCAGCTGTATAAGGTTGCATGTCCAATTTCCAAGGAAACTGAAATTCAAATAATTAAACAAACTAAGATAAATTTTAAATTTCTATAACATATACAGGGATGCCGAACTTTGGTTGACTATATCAGTTATAAGATTGATTTTCAGTAATAATGTACGGAATTTCAATAATAGTTATGTTTAAACATAGTTAATATGCAATTGAGCCTTAGTGGACTTTAGGGGAGACAAATAGATGATAACAATAGCATTCTCATTCAAGAAAATCTGCAATCAGTCTTTGTAACTAATATTTATATTACAAAAGAATACAGTAAATTTGTTATTTATCACAAATTTACTGTATTCTTTTATCTTTATCACTGAAATAGATAGTTTTAATCATCCTTGCACCTGACCATAATTAATATCCAAAAAAGAACAATGGAGAAATGTGAAGAACAATCAACTCCAATTTGATGTTTCAGGAATCTGAAATGTGACTTTCTCATTGACGTTACTTAACTTATGGAAATTTATGCTTTTTGCAAAGGGAGAGGATATAAGACATGGAATTTTGTAGCCTTTTGTTGTATATGTTATTTTAAATACCTATTCATAAGTTATAATATTCACAAATCAGATAATTTTAAGATTGATATTTGATAATTTTATAAATTTGTCTGTAAAATTCCTCATTTTAATAAAGTTATATAAGTAAAATTAGAGTAATCAGAACAGCATTTTCATGATTTAAAATGCATGTGTTGCAGGGCTTCAAAGCTGCAAGGAAATAAGAAATACTAATCATAACTCTAATAAAAACCACAAGAGTAAAAATAATACACCTAATTCTGTTTTTACACAATAGATACATTCCTGAAGAATACGTGTAGAAAAAATTCGTGTAAAAAAAGACATTGTATCTATGGAAGAAAAGAAGATTGATTCCGGATCTAAAAAATCAGTAAAAATAATTTTAAAACCATATGAAAATATTCGTTTTAAGCTTATTATTTTATTTCAACAAAATACACATGTAATAATATGTAATGAAAATGAAAAAATTCTTCATGAACAAAAAAATTTGTTTTACATCCCCTGTCATCCAACCTGTACTTAAAGAAAATTCATACTTTCTGTTTAACTGAGATGAAGTGCTTGGCTCCTTTTCTTTAATCTGTCTATAAATTCTTAGTGTTGTTTGCTTGATGGCATTTCCATCTACTGGTACTCTTTTTTGTGACTTATCTTCATATTACCAGAGCCTTTTCCATCTTTTCCTTGACAATATCTCTTGTATATGATGATGAATTAATACTTACTTTTGTTCCAGAACATACCGACTTCCTAATTGCAGCTTCATTTTTCTTAATTGTTCTTATGGTAGCTTCATGTACACCAAAATGCTTTCCTACAGACGTAGCACCTTGTCCAGTTGTAAGACGATCTAAAATTTGAATTTTAAGTTCCAAAGAAATCGCTTTCCTTTTCGTTTTGGTAATGGGTGAATTACGTGACATTATATAAGGGGCTACCGAAAAATATCTCAAATTAAAATTAATAATTAAAGGTATGAAAAATTTGTAAACTTACAATTTATTGACTTTCAGCAAAATTTATAAATTTATATGTGCACAAATTTCACTAAGATTCTTTCACTTTGAAATAGAGCTACATACTAAATGTCTTCTGAAGATACAATGCACGAATACGGTAGATGTGCCCCAAATTCAATAATAAAGACGTCATGTAATTATCTAGAGGAAAGCGTGCGTTTCAAAACACACACACTAGCTGTTATACATAGAGAAAATGGAAATGATCTACTACGCCACAAATAAAATTTTGTTTTCTTAGAATTTAGGCAAAAAAAATTGTTAGAAATTGGATTGGACCGCTCGTGTTAAATCAAAATGACTCGCATAAAAAGAGAATGAAATATTTATTTTGAATTCGTATTAAATCAAATTCGTGTAAAAAAAGTTCGTGCAAAAGCAGAATTAGGTGTATTTATCACCCAAAACAAAGGAAATGCATTGGAAAAGATTTTTAATTTCTTCAAGCTTAAAACTGCCAAGACTTTATATAATTAATATGTGATTATTTGAATTCAAACACTTCTGAAAAAAATTGCATAGTAAAGTTTTGATGATAGAAACAAACCAATATAAATTAAAATTGTAATATCTACATCTAAAAACAAAACTTTATGCTACATAAAATTATATCTTATAAATTCAAATTTAATAATCTTAAAATTATTGCTACAAAATTTAAAAGAAAACCATGAATAAATTTTGAAACATTTTACCAGTAGATTTAGATTTGAAAAATAATTACCTTAAAATAATCATCAAACTTCAGCGACCTGTTAGCTTCCCAATCATAATCAAACCTTTTCAACTGAATCACCAACACAGGGGGCAAAGATTTTATGCATGTTCTCTTTATAGTGTTACGCTAGAAACATAAGAAAGTGTAAACAAAACACTTCTAGATAATGCTGATAAAAATACAAAAACACAAAATTTAAAGTGAGTATTTAGAATAAAAAGCAGTGCAAAATGACAAGCAATGAATAAAAATAGAAACTAATTCTTTTAGATCTTTATTCACGATGTATACAATAATTTTTCTGACTCTAGGGCTAGTGCCACACGAGTGTTCCGATGCCAGAATGTTAATCAAAACCTGTCAGGGAGAGAAGTTTTCTGATCAATGTTGTTATGGCTAAATGAAAAGAGTAGATAGAATAATCACATTGAATGTGTAGTTATCACAATCAATGCGATACTTATTGCTGAATTTGGCGATGCTTATTTAACAGGACCATTTTAAGGGGTGAAATAGTCAGTTAAATCATTTGTTCAGATTATTCTACTCCAAATATGAAAACTTTATAGCGTTAAATCAATCAAATAAATTTCATGATAAAATACATTTCAGACTGCAGATTAGAGGTCAAAGTTGAAATTATTTAGGGCTTGTATGTCACAAGGCCTCGTTAAGGTACATGCTAATTTGGTAAAAAACTACCATCTTTTATCAAAACATTAAAAGCTATATATATATATATTTTCACTTTTATAAATATTATAACTACCTAAATCTCCCAAATATTTAAAACTTTAAAATTAAGAATAAAAACATGTACATAAATAACTAATATGACATCAAATTGAATTCAATTTGGATAAGAAAAAGATAACATCAAAATATAAAGATAAGAGATCATTGCATATTACCTTCTCATGGCATTTCTCACATAAATATGCATTATGGCCTTCAAGAAGTTCTCCTTTTACAAATTGATCCAAAGAATCAAGAAGGTTTTGGCTTTTTACAGGTAAATTGAGAGCCATAAATGTTTCTTCTCTTTCATATCTAGAACAGATTACATATTTTAATTAAGAGTTTCACATTTGTTTTTGTTTTTTAATTTGCAATCACTTTTATACATATAACAAGCATGGTAATTCTTGGATTTGTAGAATTTACCTATTGTACTTCACAATTTGATTATATTTATTTTTAAGCTAAGAAGAATAGCGTAGGACTTCGGTTTAAACTGTTTGTCACAAGATTCAATGAAATGTTAAGGGTATAAAATGAACATCCTAAAGTAAGTCAAATTTTAAAAACAAATTGAAATCTGGAGATAAAATGATACAGAAATAATGCCCTTTAACATACATATAAAATATCTCAGTTTGAGATTGATGTCTGAATTTTTATCAGACAAAATAAAAACATTTGCACAATATATACATAAATTGTCTTACAATTTTTATTTATTTCATTCTCGGATATCTATTATCTAGAATTGATAGATGTAATTTTTATCCTTGTTTTGTAATTAAATTTTCAGAAAATATGAGCTATAATTGTTCAATTTAAAACAGTGTTTAAAATAGAACAGACCTGTGAGGGCATCCTTGACATATTTTCTGATCTGAGAACATCCCTTCATATTTTGGTTTAAAAATTGGATCCCAGCCATTCTTGCTAAGGTATTCATCTATTTGGTCAATCAGATGGGTGAAAAATTCAAATGCATCTTGTTGTTCTCGAACATTTATCGGCTCTCCCCACAGACGAAAACACTTCCAAAAATTTTCTGGAGCATGATACTGCAGACGAGATTCTAGCAGGTGTCCGAAAACCATTTGAAATTGATAGAAGAGACTGGAAATAAAAATTCAAAGAAATTAATAAATACATACAGAAGGAAGCATTCAAATGCATAATTACATTATAAGAAATTATATTTGCATTATTTTACTAGATCATATTAAATTATACAATATACAATCCTAATTCTAAGAGAAAGAGGAACATGGAATTCCATAAATTCAACTTTTATTTCTATACTAAAGCAGGAAAAGAATTTTTTTTAAGACAGTAAAATGTCAAGAAATTTAGAAAGACTAGGTCTACAATTTTCAACAATAACTAAAATAAATTATGTACATCAATAAGTCAGATAGCAATTTCAGTTGACAATGGTAACTATGCTATGAACTCTTCAATTAACAAATAATGAATAAACAAAGAAAAAAAGTTCTTTTAATCTGAATATTAATTTAAATACCACTTTTTAGAAGTATTTCACCATTTATATTTAAAATACTAAAAAAAATAATTTTACAAACCCATCTTCATGTGGTTCATTTTCATCAACAGATAAAATAGCTTCTTTAACTCCAGGTTGCATGTACAGTTGTTGAATAACAGAGTTCATATAACATGTTGCTCCAGCGTTTTTTAAACCAACATAGCCACATGTGGCTCTTGCAGCCACTAAAGGTTCATACTAAAAATTTGAAACATCTGAGTTAAAAATAGTTCAATGGAACCTACTATCATTTATAACATGCTGTATAATATAACTTGTGATTTTAAGTATGTTGCAATTATGATCAAATATCTTACATATATCAAAGCAATAGTTTTATTTATTGTATTTACTGAATAGAATTTTTAATTCAATAAAATTGTACTAAAGATTTAACTTTATGTAGATTTTTGTTTTGAAACACAGAACTATGACACCTTAAGCAAATGTTATTGCAAATCACTTCATAAACTACCACAAGCTGTAGAGTTAACAAACATAACAATCAATATGATTAAACTTCAGACATAACAGCAGATTTTTTGTATTTGTTTAAAATTGAATACCAAAATAAATTATGCAAAGCAAATATTCTAGTTGAGCAACCTTATTTCATATACTTAACTGACAGAACCAAACAATTAGAGCAATTATTTAATGATGCTACAGATTAATGGTTATAAATTCCTTCAGTCATTCATATTGCCAAAAATTAAATGAAGCAAACATTTAAAGGACATAGACAAACATAAAAAACAAACCTCATATTCTTTAGTAAGTTCAGGTTTCAAGTGGTGATGCATAGATAAAAGTTGTTTTGCAATCATCTCCATGTTTTCAGAACTACCCGTAGCAAGCTCAACTAAAACTTCATATGCAGCTACCCGAGATTCTAAACTACTGCACCTGAAATTAATCCAAAATACTTGACAGTTTAGTAAATAATTTAATGCATAATTTTACTTTTGCTTTCAAACCATTCCAATTAGAATACTGGAAATAACTTCAGTTTATGTTCTGAGATTTCAAAACTATCTATTTCTATATTCCATTTATCTTATTCCAAATCAAAATAAATACTAATCTATTCTGAAATAAGAAGTACATGCCTAGAAAGCACATAACTAGGCTTTTAAATAATTCAAGTTTTCCAGATTTCTCTTGTAACTTCTCATATTGAATATTTTTGCCAATAAAAGAATTTAGCAACATTTCTTTTTCAGTAGTATTCTCAATTTCAGATGAAAACTCACGATTATGAACGGTCACTTAAAATGCAAAGAATTTACAGAAATGCATAAAGTTATGGGAATCGAGTATTTCTAAGTTTACACAAGAAAAGAGTCCAGAATCTGGGGAAATTTAAGTACATTTTCTGGAATTGAAGATTGAAAAAAAAATTATTTTTCTATAAATCAGCCTCATATTGTCATCTGTCCATGTATTTTAAGTTAATGAATACAAGAGAAGAGATCACCCTCTTTTGAATTAATTACTCACTTTTTAAATGGTCGTTTCCTTGCTTAAGTGTATCATTTGAAACATTTTCTTAGGATTTGCTTTAATTTGTAATGGTAAATTTGTTTCATTACCTAATAATATTAGAAATAAATTTGACACAGAAACTCACTTGGGAGCAAAATCTTGAGAAATATTGCTATTTGTACAACTTTTACCAGCTGAAATCATTAATGATGCAGGAAACAGGAAATTGGTTAGCAGATCAGGTATTAAAACTTTTCCTACAAATAGAAAACAAAACAAATGTATAAAATAGCATTCTTCACCCTGAAGACAAAATGTCAAAAAACAGTCATCAAACAAATTTTGAGTTAAAACAGCATATGAATATAAAAGCATTGGATACAAATTATCCAAAATACTTGCTGATTTCATTATTAAAATAATTCTACAAACAATTAAAATGACAGGATATATTTTAGTTAAATATGTGATACAAATCCCTTTATATTTGAAGGTTAAAAAGATGCAGTGTATTTTTTCTTTGACTAAATTAACACACTAGTCTTTAATTGGTATGCATCTAACAATGGTACAAATTAATGTTTAGTGTCATTTTAATCCAAAACAGATTAAAAGAAAGAAAAATGCAATGTGAAGTACTAGATTTAACTTGTCATGGATAGTTATCAATACATAGTTTTACTTTTGGTATGGTCAATTTATCTTTTTACACAACTCAAATATATCTAGTTAAAAATCAACTACATGGTTAAAAACGAATATTCTTCAAAAAGCTTACTCAAAAGGTTTTTACTCGTGAACAGCAAAAACTGAGCTATTCTTATATTCCTTACTGCACAATATCTTTCAAAAACAAATTATTGTTTGATAAACCAAATTTAAAAATTCAGCATTAAAAGCTTGTTTTCATTGAATTTCTCTTTTAGACATTTTTAGAAACTCTGCCAATAATCAATTCGAGCATAAATATATTAACTATTGAATAAATTGACCACATTATACAAGATTACAGCTTTTGGTGACATAACAGAAGCTAACTATTTTATGTCAAATAAAAGAAAAACCAAAATATAAAAATATCACTGAGAATAAAAATAACTTACCTGCTTCTTCCTTCTGAACACCATCACATGTTAATAGTGTTTTGATGAGATGAAAATGGCCTGCCATTAAAGAACTATCTGCTAATTGTAAGGATGCTAAAGATGATGGGGAGAATCCTTGAAGCCAAGCAACTTCATCTTCAACCATTTGCTTCGTGTCAACATGAAGGCGCAGCTGGTCGAATTCTAAATGAATGGGAATGGAAATTTTGTTCAAATATATCAAAAAGAAGCTGTTTAAACAAGTCTTTATAACAAAAAAAATAATTAAAAAAATCAGATTTTGAGTTTGATAAAAAAATATAATTCATGCAATCTATAAAACATTTATATATATATATATATATTTAGAAGCAGTTTAAAAATTCACCTGTTAAACCTCGTAGAAGCCTACAACCGAGCTCAAAATATTCAGTGCATTGACTAAGAAGCCTGTAATAAACACCAAAATACAAAGAATTAGGTTTCACAAAATAATCATTACATATATGGGACATTGAAAAAAATTCAATTGAAAGATCATTTCAAAAAATGTTTTAATACATATGGTTCAATTTTTTACAATTAGCACAAGAATAAGCCCAGCATGAATATGCAAAACTTTTCAGCTACAAATTACCTCATTTTCGATATTTTTAGCTTCTATCAATACAAAGGATTGTTTGTAAATAAAATAACTCATAAAACAAATACTCTGAATGAAAAATATTTCAACCAATTAATCATTAAACCATTCTACTCAAGTTAAGCAAAATTGCTACAACACAGAGTAAAAGATTAAAGCCAAAAAGACAATCATAAATTTTTAAGCAGATTATAGTCCCACCTGAGCCAAACCACACAAGTAATTCGGCCATGTCCATATCGTATAAATGAAAGTAAATTTGCAATCAAATTAACATGTATAACATGCCTTAGGTATGATAGCTAAAGCACAACTACAGAGTGTCCTAAAAGTTCCCGTACTCCAACTTTAAAAAATCATTGCCGTTGTTTTTTTTAATTATTGAATTTTATCGTCTGCTTATAATTTTATGGATTCTTTAATTTTTATCGTTTGGTTTTCTTCTCGCTCAAGTTGTGCGATAATAAAGTTCCATGTCATTTTGTTCTTCATTGCAAAATGAGTTTATCACGCATTCAGAGAATTGCGCTGCTTGAGGCTTATTTTGAATGTAAATCATATGAAAGATGTAAAGAATTTGGCGACATAAATATCCAGATGATGCAATACCGAGTAAAGATATGCTACATCAACTCGTTCGGCGATTTTGTGAGACAGGTTCGGTGGAAGACCGAAAGTCGTTACACCAGACTTTGTGCAAGAAACTCAACGTAGGATATTTCAATCTCCTCATCAATCCGTGAGGCCTTTCTCGCAGCACATGGGCACATCACGTGGATTGACACATAAGGCTTTAAGAGCTTTGCATTTTCGTGCTTACCGTGTAAAAATGTTACAGGAGTAAAGTCACTGGACAATGAGAGGCCCCATTTCATTTATGCAAAAACCTTTACATTCTAAAAAATTGCCGTTTGGTGCGCCGTATCACGCAAAAGGATTGTTGGGCCTGTTTTTCAAGTCAACTGTTGATGGCACAGTATACAGAGAACTTATCCTACAATTTGTTGCATTATTAGAGGTGAATGAACAAGATTCTTGGTTCCAACAGGACAGTGCAACCTGCTGTACAAGTTATGAAACCATGGGCATGCTTCAAGATTTTTTGTCGATCGACTCATCTCACGAAATCTTTGGCCACCTCGTTCCCCTGACCTGAGCATCCCTGACTTTTTTTGTGGGGATATTAAAAGAACAAAGTTTATGAAGATAATCCCCAAACAATAGATTATCTGAAAATTGCCATTACTCAAAGGATACAAGAAATCACTCCCAGCATCTTGAAACGCGTTTCTAAAAATATGCGCAAACAACTTCAGCTTTTCCTCCAAGAAAGGGGCGGACATTTTGAACATTTATTATAAATGCGAGTTCAAATTTTTTTCCTACGTTATGTTAAAAGTCCTTTTCACCATTAGCATAAAAATAATTGTTTTAAAGTTTGTTGTTTTTGTATAATAAATTCATGAATCGTCAGTACGGGAACATTTAGGACACTGTAGAAATGTAAATTCCATTTATTTAAAAATAATTTTTAAATACCATGCAGTATATTTTTAAATCAATGAATGAATACATAAATGAAAAAATCATAAATTTAAAAATGTAGTACTTCTGGGGCTAACATTAGAAAAAGAAAAACCATGAGTTATTTTTGTACTCTTTTCAACAATTTTGTGTGAAGTGTTAATTATTTACCTTTCTGGAAATATATGTAGTTATTTTCAAGTTCATTCAAAGAGTTTGTTTTTAATCTGTCCCACAACCAATAAGTTTAATATGTGCATTGCACAACAATATGCAGAAATATGGCGTTATATGTTGCTCATCAAATCTCTAGATTCCACCGTGGAAGCAGCATTATCAGTAATATATATCATGGTTTTAAATAAAAACTAAGAATTATAAAATAATTTCTAAAAAACAGTAATTCTGGGAGACTATTCTCTGCTAACAACTCTAAGCACAATAGTTCAGCAAATCATTAGACTCCATTGGAAGCTGATGTGACATGCAATGGCGAACTTGCTGATCAATTATCAGAGGCTCATGATCTTTGATCATGTAATGATCAGAGAGGTAAAGTGTGGTATGCAAGGTATCATGTGGTACAAATTATAAAATATTTCAAAAACCCAATAGATACATCAACTTTGGAACTCCTCAAAAATAAAAATAACTAGCGAACTTGAAAATGAATAAAAGCTTGTTACACTTCTCATGTCCCATACCTTTGACTGTCACCTCTTGTGCAGCTGGATGGCACCCATAATGGCAAGCGTGCTTTTAAAAGAATTTCAATAAGATAATCCCTTGGGCTAGGTGTAGAATTTACAGCAGTGGCACTTAACTTGCTGAATTCTTCTAAAGCACATTGGCGAACTGCGACACTTGATGAGCACAAAAGAATGTCTATGACGTAATCACTAATGCAGGGCAAAGATGCAAATTTACCTAGAAAGAAACTCGCATATAAATTCGAAGAAATGAAAAAATATGCTCTACAAAAATATCTTCACCTTTAATTGTTATCCTTGGAAGTATTAGTTCCAAGTTATATTGATAATTATAGTAAAAATTGGAAACCTTCAAAACAATGGATAATCATGATTTAAAAACTTTGTCAATTTGAAAAAAGCTTCAATGTAAAAGCTTGTCAATACTCAATGGATAAGACACCTACAATCATCAGGACAGAAGTAAGTCACAAAAAGAAAAACGAGTTTAGATATGTTGCCACTACTCACTTTTTTAACTAAGCCTTTCCAGGTCACGTGTAAAGGCACGAAAGCACTAGCATCATTCACTAATTTGTTCAACAACATAAAAATAGATATGTCTCTGATGTTTAACTCAAAAATAGATCTTGGAGATTGGACCATTTCATTTTTTCTAAATAGAAATGGTGAGAAAATTCCCAACTGTGTTGGGCGGTGGCAGATTTGCTTATTTCCTTTTTTAACAATGCATGTGCTCTTGCAACTGGAACTTCAAGGTTCATCTAGTCTGACCAAAATAACCTGTACCACATGTGCAGGGTATATGATATATTCCCCACCTGTTGGTGGGTCTGAGTGGGATCTTTAAGATTGGAAATTGATCTTATATGGTAAAAAACAACTCTGCAATCAAAATGTTTAATTAAAGGTTTGGTGCAATGGTGTCCATCCAATCTTGTTCTTTGCTTTATTCTCCACTTACACCATTGCACAAACCCTTAAAAATTGTTTTACCCTGTATAATATCAATTTCCAATCTGTTCAAGATCCCATTCAAACGACCAACAGATGAGGAATATATCAAACATCCTGCACATGTGGTACAAGTTATATTGGTCAGACTAGGAGAGCTTTGAAATTCTGGTTGCAAGAACATATGTGGTGTTAAAATAAGGAAATAAACAAATCTGCTATCAACCATCACCGTTGGGAATTTTCTCACCAATTTGATTTCAAACAGACAAAAGTGGTCCAATCTCCAATATCTATTCTCGAGTTTAAAATCAGAGAAAGTTTATCTATTTCTATGTTATCGAACACACTTGTGAATGACGTTAGTGCTTCCCTGCCTTTACACTGGAAAGGCTTAGCTAAAAAAGTGAGTAGTTGCAACAATATTCTGAACAACATATCTAAACTTGCGCTTCTTATGACTTATTGTCCTGATGATGGTAGACGTCTTGCACCACCAAAATGACCATTGACAAACTTTTACATTGGCGAAGCATTTTTTGCATTGACAAAGTTAATAAATTATTAGTTATTGTATTGAAAGTTTTCAATTTTTACAATGATTTTGACTAAGGTTGTATCTATTTAATCCATATTGATAACTATTTTCTTAAAGCTAATAGTTGAAAAGGGATCATTCTTGAGGTGTACAAGAAAATTTTAAATTTGGATAGAGTAATATCCTGTGCCAGGTTATTCCAATTTCAATAGGAATAAACTTTAATCTTCTGAGGATCATGCATGCATTATTCCACCATGCGACTTGCAGTTCTCCCTGCATGATTTCTGACCAGTTTTGACCATCTGGACCAATAAGATCTTTCCGGTGATTCTTTCAACCAATAAGATTTTTTGGGGGTGGGGGTTATGGCATGAGGTCCAGAAATGGAGAAGCTTCAAAATTGCAACCAATACATGAGGTTATTTAATCTTTATGTGTTGTGGAGCAAAAGCAACACTTTACTCGGAAATCTCGTGATACTCTAATGGTTAATCAAAACAGAAAATTAAAGTTATTGATTTAAATAAATGATTTTCTGAAATCAATTGATTTCACTTAGGATTTATATCATAAATTTAATGAAATCATAACCATTTAAAATTTGAATAGTTTATATTCATTATAGTCAAAAAAACATAACATGAAAGTAATAAATCTGAATATAATTAAACTTGGTAAAATAAACTTACTAAATATATCTGTTCTCATTTTAATGCAGGTTATCAGAAACTCTAAAGCCTTGACTGACAAAAGAACATCTTTCTCTCTTACATATTGCTGCTGAGCACATACACCACCTTGTAGAATCAAACCCTCACCATTATCACTACCACTACTAGCATTGCTACCTAAAATATATAAATGGAAAAAGGTATATAGAAAAACTTATATCATTTAGTACTTAATTTTTGAAAAAGTACTTTACATAACAGAAGATAGCTTTTAAAAATTATTCATACACAAAAACATTGTAACATATTTATTTACTTTTCCAAAACAATTTTTATTTTTATCAATCAGATTCACCCTGATAGAAATGCATGCAGTTTTTAGCAGAGTACATAGTAAAAAATCACATTTCTTGACAAAACTAAAGTGTAAGTGCACAAAATAAACTCTAAGATGAAATCCCGACAATCAGAAACCAGCTGGGTCTGAATTAATGTGACCCAAAATATCAATGTCATAGTGCCAAAGTTCTAAGTTGATCTGCTTAAATGATTGGGGGAGATAAGCAGGTGTTTTAAGTCTAACTATTGAGAAAAATATGTATCCAAATGTAATGACGGCCAGACATTATTTAAGTTAAAAGTTAGAAAAAAAGCATAAAAATGTTTCTTGCTTTAAAATCTATTAAAATATAAAGATATTACATAAACCCCATAAGATGGAATTAAGGTGAAATGGCATTGTTTGAAATGAAATTACTAAACATTTAACTCTCGAAGTGGTTTCGACGAGATATTTCACTCTCCAAGATCTGATTAATTTTTTGATGACGAGATCAAGATAGGTTTTTTTTATTGAAAAGATATCTCGTCCATCAAGATCTGCTAATGGTTTTGCTAATGACGAGATACTTCATCAAGACAACCACGAAGAAGCATTGTGTATGAGGATTGAAGATTTTTCAATGCATGCAATAAAAAAGAAAAATCTGCTACATTCAAGAAAAGGGAGAAAGAATTGAAACACATCAAAAACATTCACCTGGAAAGAACTTTTGTGACTTACCAGTGCTACTCTGACGACTTCTCCTTCCCATGCAAGAATGAGTCCCTTCTTTAGTTGGCAATGTACAGTTCACAAGAAGCAAATTACCAGCAGCAGCTGCCCATGACAAACGAACCAGACTTGACAAAGTTGCAAGAAGTTCAGTACATTTGATTGTCTAGGATGAGGAGAAAGCTTCAAATTAAAATCCCAAAAGAAAAGTATAACTACTTTTAAATCAAATCATTGATTTTATTATGAAATCGTTCATATAAGTTAATTTAAATCAGATATAACAGGTGTGATTTGTGAATATGTTAGTAAAAAGGAAGATATATTTGTACTTAACTAATAAGCAAAGCATCAAAGGAGAATCAGAATCTTCTGTTGAATATTCTAATCATCAAGATTTTCAGCGTGAAAAGTACTTTTACCATATAGAATATTTTATTGCTTATTAACTGTTCCTATTAAAAGCAAAATTGTTGACATGTTCGATAGGGCATGAAGCAAGGAAAAGGTATTTGCTCTTATAAATTAAACTAGAAATTCCAGTCTAGTTATAAATGCAAGGAAAGCTAATAATGGGTGAAAATTTAGTCAGGTATGTTTTGATATACATGATTGAATTATCAAGAGTTTTAAAGCATTCATTAGTGAAGATATTGAAAAACAGCAATTAATGTAAATAGAAATAATCTTTAATTTGAACTTTCACAGATCAGAAAACATTTCAAACGCGAATGATAGAAATATGGATGCTTTGCATATAACTTTGCTTTTCTAAAAAAATAAGCAAGGTTGTTTAATATGAAAAAATTATTAAGGATAATGCAATTAACTTACTTCAATTGCTTTCACACCATTGAGCCTTTTTACAGCACTTGACATTTCATCAGATATTCCAGAATTATTACAAAATTCAATAATAGAAATCTTTCCACCTCCACTAGCTAACAATGCTTGGTTTCCAAACAATGATGTCATCTCTAGGCCAGTTTCACCACATAATAGAAACCTTTTTAAAGTTAAAAAGCAGAACAAATTATCAATACAACAATTTTGAAGCCATTACTTTTATTAAAGAAAAATCAAACAAAAAGTTTCACCAGATATCCTCTTAAAATCTGATACTTCAAGTTTTTATTGTTAAATTTACTTCATACAAAACTGATTCAATCCCCACTTTTATTGAACATTTTAAGTTCAATACAAGGTACCAAAAATTGATGCAAACATAAACTTTTTTATTTTATGTACCAAACAAAAGGAAATGTTACAATATTGCATCTAAAGTATGAGTAAAAGATATTTTTGTTTTAATACAGGTTAAATTTTTGATGTTTTAACATAAAACTTCTTGCCCAATTAAGCATATTTTTTACTTTATTATATAGCAGAATAATACTGTGAACAATCAAGAAGTTTGATTTTCGTTCTCGTATTTTCTCATAACATATATATAATATACAGGGTGAGTCTAAATTGTTTTTACAGAATAAGAGGGGTGATAGTACTCAACCAGATGAGCAATAATTACCATGGAACATAGGGTCGCATTCCATTCTGAGAGGCAGAAAAGAGTAAGTCGAAACGCGTCGAGCATGAACAAAGTCATCGCCTCTGAATTCGTTTTGTACCTGCCTACATAGCATATCTCCTAAGCAAGATGGCCTGGCCGCACGATGGATCGGACGTGGCAAACCTGTGGCTTGGCCTCCTCACTAACCGGACCTCAACCCACTGGACTTTTTCTTCTGGGGGCACATGAAATCTTTAGTGTACCAGACACCTAAGGACTCGGCTGAAGATCTCGTAGCGAGAATCAGTGTCGCCACAGACAAAATTAACACAACACCAGGAATCTTGGAGAGGGTGCGCCCGTTATTCCTTCGCCGGTGTGAACTTTGCAATGATACATGTGGCCGCCACTTTTGAGCACTTGCTGTGAGTTTTTCTCTGATCAATAAATCAGATTGTGCAACTTTTGGTATCGTTCATTTGCTTTCCCAACACTGTTGTAAGTTTATGTTGAAATTCTAATTTTACTCTTTTTTGCCTCTCAGAGTGGAATGCGACCTTATGTTCCATGGTAATTATTGCTCGTCTGGATGGGTACTATCACCCCTCTTATTTTGTAAAAACAATTTAGACTCATCCTGTATATATATGCATAATTCAATTTTTTATCAAATTCAAAACTACACAATGGAGCCTCTTCTTAGATAGCAACCCTTTCAGAGAATCTTCTTTATCTAAGGATTATGGGTGGCTTCTTTACTATGGTAAAACTGTAATAATAATCATAACAGTGTAATAAAAATACATGAAAAATAGGTCATGGGTAAATCATCAAAATGATTTAGTTACCTAGCAATAGTCAAAGCAGTCAAATAACATCCTTGCCGAATGTCATAGTCCACATCATTAGGTATACTATCTTTCTGGAAAACATTTAAAACTAATGATAATCCACCAGCAGAGAGAAAATCATTGCTAAACATTTGAGCACTTTGAACAGTATTGGCATCTTGTACTACAGGCATTAGCTTTCCACTTAGGGCCTGAAACAAAATAAGTATAAAATTAAGCAATCATTAAATACAATTCAGTTGTTCTTTTAATTTCTTGGTTGGTTTTGGGTTTTAGACACAAGGGTCACATTTGGCCAAGTTGTGCCAAATACAAGATGGCAATGTCAATTGGGAAAAGAAAGGATGGTGAGAAGAAAGTATAGAAAAATCACTTAGGCATCCTGGAGTCACAACCCCCAAGTTTAGCAGAGGCTGTAAACCCAATCTGGAAAGAATAGATCACAAGGATACCTTGGGTTCATCAAGCCCTTGCCTAAAGGTAAGCCCGAGGGATTTAAATTCTTGGAGATACATTCCAAATCTTAATGAACAGAATCAAGTTGGGATCAACAGTGTTAAATAAAGTAAGATCATAGTAGTATTGTCAGAGCTAAGCAGACTGATTTATCAGAATAAAATACTATAATCACAAGATGTGAGCATATCCACAGCCTGCTGTCTGGAGAGATAAATAATTTATAAACCCCAAACAGAAGTGTTGTAGCACCAAACGTTCTTGAACAATTGAGTCTTTTTGAACACACGAATATGTCATGCCTAGAATAGTTTCCTTTTATTTCACCATAATTCACTTAGTATCATATTAATTTCACCTTGTTTCCTCTTCCTTATACTCCTGTTAAATCCTCTCTGCCTCTCATTATTTACATCCTCAGCCCTATAGACATATCATATCGTGAAAATATGTTTGTTTTTGCCATGACCATCATCATGTTAAGAGCTCAACAAAGTCAAGCTGCCTCTTGTAAAGGGGCATTGACCCAAAATTCTACTCACGACTACAAGTTAATCTATAATAAAATTCCTGGTTTAAATTTAGTCATGTCTCATCTATAAGCATGATACATGTATATAAAAAAAACTTATACATATGTTTGAATGAGGCTCAGGATTGAACCAAGGTGGTGGAATGGTAAAACTGGATTATGCAGGGTGATTCAAAACTCGACATTCAAACTTTTAGGGGAGGTAAAGAATAAACAAACTGTAATCACATAGAAATGTATGACCAGAAACACCATCCAATGTACTAGAAGATGTACTAAGATGAAGAAATGACAAGACACTAAATGTTGAAAACTTTTCATTAAGCGTAACTTAACAGTTTGATAGTACTTGCACATAGTTTCACAACAGATAATAAAAGAATGTTCATGGAAGTTCGGTATTCGCATAAGTTCTGGTGCAAATGCGCAAACATTTGGTGAAGCGATACACGTCTATTAGGATACTATTCATGATACAATCGCACTGTGGCTCTTCCGTTTCCATCAGCTACCCCATACACTAGGTGCATGTCCACCATCCCAGCATTCATAAAGCAATGCATGCTCCCCATAAAAAGTTGGCACCTCAAATAAGGTAGTTAGGTAATTAACATCACTGGAGCAACACAATAGGCTAATGGTGACGGTCCAGGATCGATCCTGAAGGGTAAGATCCAAGAACACCGCCTTTTAACCGGTCAGATGACAAAGTCAACACTGAGCTGGCACCCTACTCTCCAAACTTCCACACCATGCCAATGTGAGGACATTTGAGGCCATGACAGATTTGACATGCACAAGCCCCCATGTACACGATGGTATTTGGTTGGATTCAAACTCACAACCCTCCGGTTGTGAGAATTCTTTTTTCTTCCAACTAGACAATTGCAGTCCCTTCAAATGAGGAAATCTGAATGGTCCAACTGCAGCACTACAGAAAAACATCCTCTAGCACATTAGGGTCATGTTTCCAGTCATATATTTCAATGTGATTACAGCTTGTTTCTGTGTTCTCTACCTCCCCTAAAAGTTTGAACAGTTTTGAATCATCCTATAGAATACTCACAGCAACATAGTGGTAAATTTTAGATTTAAAATCATTTATAAACAGATTTGAGCAACTAATTTTTTAAAAATTTTGTATTTGTATTTGTTGTTTTATGAGAATGCATAACAATAAAATGTTATTAAAATGTGCCAATATCATACCTCCAAGTTGTACAAGAGCTTAAAATGGGGAATCTGGCAAGTGACATCAAATAAATTCATTAAAACTTCCTTAGGAGATTCACACCTCTCTTTTGTGGGTGAATTTACTGTAAATTTCTTAGGACTCGATTTGGGACTATCTTTTGGGGTCCCCGGAGATGGAATTTCCATTATTTTCTGGGGAAAAAAGGTTTAATACAAAACATAATTACCAAGAAATACAATAAAAATATGTGTGCAAAGTCTTAAAATATTACTTAGATATACTGTCAAAACTAAATAGACAGAAAATTTAAAGTACTTACCTTAGCACTTATTGAATCTAATGCATCCAATATAGCAGGATCAGTAGGAATAAGATGCAACAAATTCCTAACCTGTGATGTAATGCTGAAATAAAATTGAAACATGCCAAAATCAAAATATGGTGTTCATATAAAATATATTTTACAAGATTAACCAAACGAATATTCAATTTTGATTAAACTCAATTTACTGAAAAGCGACAACCCTGTGTATTGCACAACATTGATCAATGCTTAAAAACCCTGATGATCAAATGCAAAATGCTGCTAAACAGTTGTAGAAAAAGGGAAGAGAGAAATTTATCTTAAGTATTATTTTATCTTAAATATGCTTTGTTGGTGAGATGGGCAGCTTCTTTTAATTGCAACTTGGTTCACGACCCAAGTGGCACAATACAAAAGGATCAGTCAATCACCCTCTGTCTGGTTAGGAAGAAAAGGCGAACTTGGGTCATGCTGCACAGGTTGCTTCTCTGTCAACAGATTGATAAGATAGCATGACTTTTGAGTTGCAGATGATCAACCGTCGCTCACGATTTTGTGAGCAGCACTACCTATTGAAATTCATTTACTTATTAGGTTGCCCTGTCTATCATCTGCATGCATATGGCTAAAATTGACCTACTTACAATTGGATACTGGAGAAACAAAACTCTTTATCCAGTATGAAAATTAAGTTTTCTAAGTGTATTTTTACTTATTCAACAAAATACATTTTGTGGTACCTAAATATAGTGATTAGGGATATCTTGGTTTCTGAATGTCTCATCGTTTAAATGCATACATTAGTTGAAAGTTGAAGAAAAGAACAGGTGAATAATACCGTTAAAAATTATCGTTTAAACTTTTTAGAGGGTGAAAAAATATATATTTATCAAGGATCCTTAGCTAAACCATTTGTCAATGATTTATCTTTCAGAAAGAACATTTCAGAATTCTGTGAAAATGAAAGCAAGCAGTTTAGTATGCCTAGTTTTTTAAACTTGTGTTGAGTTTAAAGAATCACTTTGTCTTCTGTATATCTTAATAAATTCTCAACTGAGACATTCCTTGTTCTAATCTGAGGGTTATGAATACACAACTATACTATCACACCATCAAACATAATTTTTAGAGATCAATATTCTGATTGAGGAAAAGTTTTACACACAAAGGAAGAATATAAATTTATCACACTTATACATTTTATTTAATATCAAAACCAAACGCACTTTGAATCTTCATGAGTGGATAATTGGTACAGCTTATCGAATACTTGTCCTCCTGAAGCCATAACAACACCAGGTAAAACTCTTTCCTACAAACATATTAGTTCAGTAAGCACATAAAAATCTTGAATGACTATCAGTTTATTATCAGATTCTAATATGTATATTAAGCAAAACTAATGTTTGATTTACATTTTCACATCTTTTTCTCTATCTTTTAAATCATTTAATTATGCATAAAAAATTGTTTGGAAAATGTACATATTATTAAATACTTCTTTTAACATAATATGATTTATTATTAAGTCTTTTTTTTCCTTTGTCAAAGAATTTGAAAATAAAATTTTAATCATGTGTCCTTAAAATCCGTACAATCAATTCAATTATACTATCAATTACAAAGAGTAATTGATAGTATAATTGAAGGTAATGCTAAATACCATTTGATGTATATTTTCTGAATACATACTAAATGTGAAATCTTAAGAGACAATTGCAATGTCTTATTATACAAAATTATATTTAAATTCACCAATCTTTTTAACTTTCAAATAAGATTGCCTAATTTCATAAAACTGAACTTCATATCTTAAAGTTGTGTATATAATTATTTTCCCAGCAATGTCAAAACTAGTTGCTTAGTCAAGCTTTATAAAATTTTCAAAAAGCTACATACATTTAACACACATTTACATAACATTTAAGATACTCCACATGTTAGATCTCACCTGGTCTAAAAAATATGACAGATGATTTCCAGCACTTGCCGAATCAGAAAGTAAAGACAATGTTCCATAACCAGAATAGTTTCTTGTATCCTGAAATAGTTTTCTTTATTAAGAATGATTACAAAGACTATTTTATGGTGTTATATTTATAGTCCTATAAAATAACTAAGTGTAGTATTTAATGTTAACTAAGGAATATAAACTTTATCATACATAGTATAAACATGCTTACAGTATATGGATTTGATATAATTTTCATCTATCTGATTAGCTTTTATTTGTAGATAAATCAAATCGAATTTGTACAATGTTGAATTAAAATCAATTTTATATATTTCTTTTCACCAGCAACAATACTGAACTAACAAACTAAAAATTTTAAATAAAACTGATGTATCCAAAACAGCATCTTGCTCAAATACTGTTTTTAAAACATTATTCTCAAGACTGTTTTTCCCTTGCATATATAAATTAACCAATGATTTATATTCAAAATTTTTCATATTATGAAAAAATAACTTTTATATCACTATTTAATGTTTTTCAGTCAAACGTTTTCAGAATCCTGGAAAAAACAATGACAAAACTTGCAATTTTAAGTATCCAGGACAGGGCTGCCAAAACTGAAGCTCTTGTGAAATAGTAGCATTAGTAGCATAAAGTTTCAAAAGTCTCCTCTTAAAGCCTATTTTAGTAGCAATTTTAGTTGTTCAGAAGCAAAATGAATTGGCTAAAATACTAAAAGTGCTTATTAAATATGAAACAGACGTTGAAGATCTTACCAAGAAATTTAAATTTTAAAACTGAAAAACTAAATATTTTCTAAGTTTTCATTACAATCAACAACCATAGACCCATTTTCTTCTATCGGTGCCAACACTTTGAAATTGGCGTCCCTTGGAAAATTTTCTCCCTAAAGAATATTTTTTCGACGCGCTATTCGTTTTTAAAAAAGGGACTAAACTGTCATTGACCTTTGGTGAATTTCAAAGTTCCCAAAATTTTCAAAAAGTCACTAAGATTTTGAATATAGGAGCTTGAGACGATTTTAATTAAAAAGATACCCCTAGTCACCAATACACTCCAAATGTAAAAATCCTATGATCAATAATTACCTGGGAGGAAATTGTTGTTGACATTCCACTGCCAACACATTTCACAGTCATAACATGACCATCACGAATATTAAGCTGGCTCATCAACCTTTGTTCTTTATTTTCTGGAATCTGCAATAAATGTTTGTTATTACAATAAGAAAAATCTAAATAATGCTCGGTAAATCAAAACATTGGATTGCAATGGCATTGATTTCAAATTTTAATAAACTTTCCACGAGGATAATCAAAAGTGGGAGTAAAATTTATTTTATTGAGAAATGAGTAATTAATAAAACCTTTGTGAAGTTCAATTTAAAATACATCAATCTTTAACTCATCTAACTCAGAATCTTGGAATTTTCTTGCCCATGACTCATTAAAAATCTAACAAGTATTCGATGAAAACAATTTATAAGAAAGTGGAGAACTAATATCATTTCACTCAAATCAAAGTAAATTTTTAAATATAAATTTAAAAGATTAATTATTCACTGATTAGAGGAAGTGATTTTTTAATAAAAAAGATGTTGACTTACAGAAATATCATCCTGGTATAGGTGAATTTGCAGTGGACTTTGATGTAAATACTGAGCAATTCTTTGCTTCACAGAACCAAGAGTTTCATTACTGTGTGTCTAAAATTGCAATAATTAATATTAGAAGTACAATTTTCAAGATTTCATATATAGTGTCAAGTATTAAAATCATAACTGAGTTATTTCATTTTTATAACAGGCTTCAAAATATCTTAAAATTCTAATTTAATGTACATCAATATTTTTATATTCATCCTTTTTTACTATTCTGGTGGTTTTCCAATGAAGTTTCTAATGGCTCAACTGATAAGTGCACAAGTTTTAAAATAAAAGGTACTTTACATTCAAATTTTACAGAATCAATAACAGAAAACTATAGATTTAAAATTCTGTGTAGGCTTCGCATATGCACATCATCTGTCTTGGCTGTTTCAGGCTAGATAGATGATGTGCAGTCAGGCCAGTTTATTCACCATCCTGAGCTGGTTCTTGAGGGTCTCAAGTCTTGCTGATTAATAAGCTTGGTGTAATAATCTGCCAAGTGAGATAAGCAACATAGATTTAAAAGTGAAAATCATCTATATTGTTCATTGAATTGTGAATGCATGAACGAATGCATACGAATTTAAAAGGAATCAAATACTTTACTAGTCAAACAGGCAACAAGCAGGGGTAAAGCTTACTTATCCAAAATATAAAATTGATGTTAGATATGGAAACAAAGATGAAAATTTTCATCGTCTACCTTTCAATAAAATACTTCAAAGTCAACTAACACCATAAAAATAGAATATTTAAATATGTTTGTTTGGTTGATTGCTTTTAGTTAGGAAGGATCATATATTCGGCCAAGCTGCAAACGCAAAACAATGCCAAGTAAAATATATCGTTAAAAGAAAAAAGAGGGATTAGGAATAGAGCAGTAGGTTGAAAGCAGAAAAAGATTGCTTAGATATCCCAGGAGCACAACCCCCATGTTTATAAGACAGTAAAACCCTATAAGAAAAGAAAAGATTACTAGATAACCCTGGGTTAGTAAAGCTCATACACACTCAAAGGAGACGTGCCCCTAAGGGCTTAAATGTTTGGAATTGTGAGCTTTTGCTGGTGCATCATGTTTTTCAAGGTCTGAATTGTATTCTAAATTTCCAAGATAGATTAGATGTCATGTCACATTATGTGCTCCATGTTCTTGTCAGGTGTATGCATGCTTCAAGTCAAACTATTACAAATATCACATTTACAATACTATAAATATTTCATTCAGTTTTTGTAAAAATACAAAAACCTTCATTACACCATTTAATTCAGAATTTTAAAAAAAATATGAAGTCTAACAAAGCTTAAAAATAGTCTTACAACATACCAACTGACCCTCCTTATATAATTGCTGATTTTTTTTAGATTTCCAGAACAAAAAACATTTCATTAACATCACCACACTCTACACTGATAGAATTGCATGAATATAGCTGATGGTTACATTGCACGAGCTTATCATTTCAATCGTTTTGTAGTGTTTGATGACAGAGTTCACTTCTGGATGGGTGATGCAATTGAGATGATAAGTATCATGAGGCAATCAGGTGAAAAGAATTCAGAAGATTGATAGTAAAAAAGTTGGATGTCTAGGGAGGTCTCTTGGAGACCTGGTATTAACTATACCTTGTTAACTAAATCTATAAGTGTACTTTTGAAGTATGAAAATCTTTACAACACCTAGGGAGGTCTTGTGGAGACTTGGCATTGGCTGTGAACTGGTGTATTCCTGTAAATTTCCATTGTGTTGTGTTTTTATTAAGTTCTGTTTCATCACAGCTAAATAAAACATGTTTACTATTCCTGTACATTTCTTCATTAACTAAAGAACCATACCACCCACCACTGCATGATAAGTTTAGTTTGACATTCTCAAGTATATTTTTCCCACCTGAGGACTAACTAAACCTGTGACTTCAGTGTACAGCCTCCATGAACAGGAAAGAGAAATAAATATAATATTTTGGAAGACAAATACTTTGCAGGAATTATCTTAACATTTCAACAAACTGAAAGCTACAATTTGGATACTAACTATACCGATGGGATTGGGAAGCCACCTGAGTTAAAAGATATTCTCTTAAATTCTATTACAAGTTTTTTTTTAATTTGAACGAAATATCACGTTCTACATAACTAATAAAAGAATGTTCATTCATAGAATTGTAAATTATAAATTGATCAAAAAGAACTTACCACAACTAGAAGTTCTTCTTTAGAAGAATCAGAGCAGATCTTTAATAATAAAGGATGACCAATAAACGATGTACCATGAGGTAATATTGTTCTAGCAGAACGATGGTTCTCTTCAATTGAAGATATATATCGTTCAGCAATTTGGAGCAACCGACATATGCTTTGAAATCTTTCAGATCTATCATGAGTAAAAATAATGATTATATACAATAAATCCTTATAAGTAAACAGTAACATATAAAATAAATCATGTACAACATAGAATACGGATAGAATTAATTTGCTTTTAATAGTTTTCGTTTATGATTACTGTGCATACTTACTGAATTCCATAAATATTTTACAATGCTTGACACAAAATATAACATTTAAATGTTTGCAACCATTACCTTTTTAATTTAAATTAACCTTACTGGATAAGATTTCCAAAAATTTTAAGTGTTTTAAATTATGAGCGCATAACATGTTTAATTTATACAAGTTTAGTAACAAAATGTTTATTAAAAATAAAATAAAAGGTATACCTTTTAGGTGCAGGAGATACAGCAACTTCGAATACAGACATTGCTGTCAAAGTCTTTGTGGCACTTGAGACAGCTGTGACCATAGCATTCGTATTCAGTGATAGAGATACAAACTATAAAACAGCAAATATTAACTATAAGCGCATGTGTGATACAAAGAACAAGGATTTTTTAAAAAATGTTTTGTGCTCTTTAATACCATATTAGACTAAATTCACACTACCAATCAAGAAAATATATAATCTTTTCATGAATAATGTAAGACAGTAACTTTATAAGTTATCTGATTAATGAAACAAAATGGCTATGGAATAGAAAACTTTTTAAAAAATGTTTTTAAGATCAACTGTCAAATAGGGCAGAAAGGAAAAAACATTGATTTTCTATGCCTTATGTCAAGATTTTGTAATTTATATTTTAGTTCATTTTACAATGAAAATTTGATGCTTTGTACTGATCAATATATTCAATATAAAAAATGAATTTAAGCAATAAAATAAATTTTAAAAATGAAAATGAAGCAACACATGTGCATTATGATAATACCCCAATTCCATTATATTTTGACATTACATTCCCATAACATTAATTACAATATAAAAAATATAACTGACCTCCAACTTTTTGTAGCACTCATTGATGAATCTGTTGTGCAAAGATAGAACATCCTAACAAATTCAAAAAATTACATGAAATAGCTTGAAATACATAAATTGTAATCCATACTTGAATACATACTTGATCCTACATACATGCTGTAATACTTGATTTGCATAATTACATTTGGCTTTACATCCAAATAACATTACAAACATACCTTTTTCAGTCTTGGTACCAGAGCATGATAAGATATTTCCAGGAGATATTCAATTGCAACATTTGCCAAGTGCTCTTCACAAGAAAGAGCCACTTGCCATAGGAAATCTGTTCCATTCAATTCTAACTTTTCAACATTCTGTAAATACAAATTTAATTTAATTATCAGGTATCAATATTTAGATATACAAATAAATATTTGGTCGAAACAGGAAATTCATAGAACGTATATCAAAATTCCTATAAATTTGAAAATTGGATGGTCTAATGTAGTGGACAGAGTAGTATGCTAAAAATGAATCAAAATCCAATTAAGTTAAATAATAATTGATAAATTAGAGAATAATTTGCATTATTTACACTTGAATTTAAAATTATGGAATAGAGGGATCTGGATCTCTCAACTGTGGGAACTGTAAAAAGGGATTATGATGTTACGAGATCAACTCAAAATGCCCAGCGATCACACATCAAAAATCCTCCGTTCAGATTAAGAGTTCAGTCTTCTGTCATCCCTCCAGTTGATACTTAGGGACAGTTAATTAAAGAGGGGTTGTTGTGAACCCCTTAAAACCATATGGATAGGAAGATCTTTCTAATAAATGCATCAAGATTTATGACCGGCAGTCAGTGAAAACCTGCTTTACCATGGCAAGAATCTAATTTCAAACACAACTGTGCAGAAATACTTAAAGGCTAATCAAAATTAAACTTAAAAGTTTACTATCAAAGCTAAGAAAGTTTAAGAGACAAAATAGAAATCTATACATCAAGAAATTAATATTTCAAAGATTGTTGAAAACAATGCAAATCACCTTGAATTCTGTAGCTTGTTCTTATATGGTAAATATTATGATTATTTCACAGGGTTACAATATTGCAAACTGATCAAGTCTTCAAAATTAATCAAACACGAATAAAAATGAATCAAGAGTGGCACGATTGAAAAATATACTTACCAAAGTTGATGCAGATCTCTTTAATCTGTGCTCTGCAGCATTAACACTCTCAAAGTATGTCTTAAAGCAATTGAATCCTATAGAAATATGCTTCATCAGTAATTCATCAGTAACTCATTTTAAATAAAAACCACTTAAATTCATGCAGAGAATTTATTTGCATACTGAACCATAAAATCGAAATAATTAACTTCTGAAAATTAATTGTCCAGAACCAATCAACTATTTTTAAGTTAAGAAATATTCCTTAAAACAGTGGTTCTTAACATTTGTGAGACTGCGGCCCAGTAAATTCTTTTTAAGACAAATGCATGGTCAAAATACATTTTTAGACATTAATATCTTTGCAATTTTTTTAATGTCATGCATTAAATTAACATAATAATTAATTGTGGCATAATCATAAGTACTAGTGGTCGCCCAGTGGTCGAAATTCGACCATAATTCATTTAATTTTTAAGTTTGAACGTTAATAACGTTCTTTTGTCAAAGAGTATACCTCTGTATTCATTGCATATAATTTTTTTGAATTTTGTTCTACTACGTAAGCTGCGAGCATGTACAAATACGTCATAGGAAAAATGCGGTATAGCTTGGTTAAGCCATATCTAAAAAACAATAACGCGTTGTTTGACATTTTCTTGTTTTTTTTATTGCTATACTGGCCACAGGTTTCGCCAAGGCTACACAGTTAATTTGCCTATCTTTTTCAAATTATATAAAATATAAATAAAAAATAAATCCAAAAAATGAAATAAGGAATACGTGCTTCGTATTTTTTTATATATTTTTTATTGGAACAAAAAACCGGGTGGTTAAAAAAAATAAATGTTGTCCATTGAACTTGAAATAGTTCGACAATGAATTTAATGATTCAAAACTTCTGTGTAGACGATGTTTTTTGTAAAAACTCTTTCATCGTTTGCTAAATGCCCTTGACCGTTATATTCTGAAATATAAAATCTCAAACCATCGAATGATCGAACTCTACTTGCTGCGACGTACAATTGACCATGTGTAAAAACTGGCTGCCTCAATAAAATTCCAATTTTTTCGAATGTTTGTCCTTGAGACTTATTTATTGTCATCGCAAATGCAGGTATAATTAGAAATTGAGTTCTTTCAAAGTTAAATCGTAAAATAGTTCCGGAATATGTTAAATTTATACGTGGAATCAAAATTCTCTTATTGCGTGCGGTTCCAGTTAAAACTTCGCAATCAATAGTATTACGATACATAAATTTGATGCGCATTCTTGTTCCATTGACTAATGCTTCCTTTGTATTTAAGTTTCTGATCAGCAAAACAATGCAATTAACTTTCAATACTAACTTATGGCGTGGCAAATTATGCCAAATCTCATACCTTTCACGCAATGTGCTTAAAAAGGGGTACTAAGTTTTTTCTTCACATATTAATATATAGCTTACAGTATATGAACGTAAACAATGAATGTTTTATTTTGTTTAATGTAATATATTTGTAACGCATATTATACATTCATTTTATCTTTCTGCACTCCTTCTTCATATGAACTTTAATTATGCCAAATCTCATACTCCTCCGTGCGCGCAATGTGCTTAAAAAGGGGTACAAAGTTTTTTCTTCATGTATTAATATATAGATATGGTGCGACATATTGATACTTCAGTATAGGGTGTGGCATATTAACAAATATAAAATTATATTTGAATTAGTTACCAATCACTGGTCTAAAGAAACCTTGTAGGGTATTGTAGTTTTCCAAGGCCAATACCATTAAATTAATTTTTGATGATTTCTATTGGTATATCTCATTTGGATGACCAAAAATTTATATTTGTTGCTTAAGAAACTTTAATAAAAGATTTCTTAACACCCAAATTAAACAATGTCCCTTGCCTCTTATTCGTTTAAAAATTAAATCTGTAGACCTATTACTTTTAAAATATCATGATACTCGGGTTTCAAAAACACATAGCAATGTGAACTTGTGAAGAAACAGTATTATATTATTAGATTTGATAACCAGACAGACTGCCTTGATCTTCAATTTCAGTGATTTGTTGTATACTTCCATACTGATTGGTAAATGACATTTGCTACAGATGTTAATTAGACGTTCTGGGTCTGAGTTTAATGACACCATTCCCAAATATAATTATCTTCGGAATATTTCCACTTTTAAATATATATTCATAAAAAAATGCTTAGAAAACAAAAATGGCTAATTCCAGGAGAGCCTGTCATGGCCCGGTATAATTGATGTAAGGGTTTGGTGTGGGTCGCAGCCCGGCGATTGAGAAACACTGCTTTAAAAGATGAAAGGATAATAAGACTTTTTTCAAATAACATAAGTACTATGAATAACATGGATGGGACTTTATAAATTAAAGAGTTAATAGATTATCACTTTGTTCAAATAATTTAACTTAACTCAATGTCTCAATTTTTAAAAAACATTGAATTTTTAAAAAGACAACATATGAATCCATATCATGAACAGTTACTGAAATATTTTGACAAAATAAATATTTTAAAGACAGCTAAAACCTGAAACAAAAATAAAACTAATACCAGGAACTGTATTGTGAATATAATGCCAAGTAACAGTTTTCATTGTAAAAGCACTAACATGGTATTTTAACAATATCCAAAAGTATGGACCTGTGTAAGTTAGCTGAGATGGATCCAATTTCAAAAGTTTATACTGGAAGAGCATGGATTGAGTATCAGGTTCGAGATCTTGTAAGCATCTTATACACCATTCAAAACACACCTATGTTAAAGATGAAAAATTGTGATATATTGGAATTAGTTATAAATCAGAATAATGTATGCAAAAACTGTTATTGAGAGAAAAATCTTTAAAATGTATCTTTACATATACAGGAAATTTTATGTAACTTTCAAAGCTGATAAACCCATTTTATACATTAAACTTTCTGGTTGTCTCAATTGATGTCACTCTTCAAACAAGGTATTTTAACAGCGATTGTATAAATGATTTCTATAATTTTACCACTGTCACATAGTACATACTTTTAATTAGTTAGCATCAGAATAACTGATGATTATGTATTACTTTGGTTTTAAATAAATTTCATATTGATGTCGAAAGAAATTTAGAAATATAGTTCTGAACTTCTAGATTATCTTGATTTATTTGCTTAAATCTCATGTTTCAATGACTACCTAAGGTTCATATTAAAATACATCTGTTATTCAATTTGATTTTTCATAGAAATGAAGGTTAATATGTAGAAACTGAATCTGTGGTCGAACTACTATAAATGACTGAAAGTGGATAGACAAATGCAATCATAAAATCATTTTCCTTTCTAAACAGACTTATCCAGTCATAATGTAAGCATAACATGCACATTCAATTACTATTACTTATTTTTTCAAACTCCTGTATCTTCTCTTGAAAAGTGGCAATCAATCTTCCTTCTGTGATGTTTACCTTTTCTGAGGATTTCTTGCTATTCATTGCAGAGCTTTGATATGCTTGGTAATACAAGACAAAATTCTGATCACAAAAAATAGCTGATTTCAAAATCCAAGAAGTCTTTCAGCTTTGATAGTTAGTTGATACAGCTTTCTGGTATAGAAGGTATAGCTACTATACCTGCGATCAACTTAACTTGATTATATGTACAGGCACTCTGTACTAAAAGATTAAGTTCCATTCACACAACTAGATCGTTAAGCAAATTGGTTGATAAGCAAGGAGCTTAATAATTTTTATTTATTCTGAACAAAGAAACAGTCTAAAGGAGTCTAAAAGGTTTAGGGAACTATCCAGAACTTTGGCATCACTGAGTAATCATGACAGGAGCAGGGAAAGCAAGGCGCACTAATCAACAGAAATAATCAACAGTAGTTAAATCATACCTGCATCTGATTTAGTTTTATGTTTCACTGACTGTCCATGTCATACTTTCAACACATAGAATCTTTCATGCATGACATACATAGTGCGATTTTACTCTTAGAGATCAGAGCATCGGAATTTGCATTTGAGACTTTTTACTTACCTGTAGGATATCCTGTATAATCAAGTTAACTTGATCTCAAGTATACATATGTAAATAAACACTTGTAACTTGTAAATCATTGAGAGTTTAATGCAACAAATTCACATTTTACAGTGGAATAATATAACTACCAGTATGCATAACAAATTTCGTTGTTCAAGGAAATGATTACCTCTTTATCTCTGTCGCAAGCATCTGGATTGGATATTAAAGTATCCCAAACATCTTTTGCTCTAGTCCATTGTAAGTACTGAGCTCCGTCTTGAAGAATAAATTGCAAGAAGCTCAAATGCTCAATAAGGTACTAAATATTAAACATAATATTTCAGACAATATCCAAAAATCAAGACAATCATGTATAATTTTCAAAGCAATAAGAATGAAATTAATGACATATTGCAATTTAGAAAATAAATTATATTAAAGAATTTAATTTATATTAGAGAAATACTTTGTACACATCTACAGTATAGAGTATACATTTTCTATACTATAAAAGAGCTATAAGAAAACAAATCCAAAAAGTTTGTATAGAATATTTATTTTTAAATGTTGGAATTTTATGCATAAAAACTTAATTTATCTTTTAATACATTTTAAACATTTTACTGTTTAAAAACTAAGTATAACAAATTTTTAACATTAAATTAAAATTTTCTATAAAAACTTAATATTATTTCTTTAAAATCAAAATGAGATCATACTACACAAGAATATACTATTTAATCTTGCAAACATTATCAAGCAAGATTTCCAGAAAAATAATTTAAAGATCCTGAGAAAGAGGACTGCTATTATTAAAATGATATTTTTTATATCATTAATAGGCATACAGCCACAAACTAAACCAATGAATCATTCAAACAGCAATCATTTCAGCTTACTTCTGATCTCTAATGAATAGAGAATATTTTTCATGGGTAAATGTTTTTGTTCCATTCATGTAAAAGTATGGAGAAAATTTAACTGATAAATTTTGACAGAAATCATTAGTATATAATAAACAAAATTGATAAACCAGTGTGAACAGTTATGAAATGAACTTAATTAATTCTTTAGATAAAAGCACAAAGCTACTTGATACAATTATTTCACTATCAAAATTATTAGTTAAAACTTAAGTTACATGTACACAGTGAAACCCTTTATTGCAAGTATTGATTTAACAAGAATCCAGATTCTGTAAGGGGATAAGAGTTTAATTGTTGGTTCAACAGTAAACTACAGCTGTAAGCAGAATCAAATGTATTATTTACAAAAGTAAGCTAAATGAAAATAATCAATCTTACAAAATTAATCTAACAATGAGATAGAAAAATTCTTACATCTTCATGAGTATATCTTCCATCTATTACAGTTGAGGGTTTCAGATCATGATTCAAAGCAGCGTCAACAGCTTGTTTATGACATTTTGCTAGACTAGTGGTCATCAATTTGATTATATCATGGTTTTTGTTCAATTCATGCAAGCTAGCCTAAAAAATTATATCAAGTTATTATTATGCATTTGTAAATGTTCTTTACAGAAACATTTTTCAATCATTTTAAATTCAAATACTGTTGTGTGCCAAATTCAAATATTAATTGTTCATAGATATTTTGCAGTTAAATCTATTTTATTCTTTTACTGCAATAAATTTAATTAAATACAAAGATACTTACTCTATCTTGTTTGTACACGCCAGATTTTAAAATATTTTTACAGATATTATGCAACAATCGAAGAGATGGCAAAACAGAAACTCCCTAAAACAAAATTTGTAAAAATTAAGTACAAAAAGAAATAATTAATTTACTTTTAGAATAAATATAGAAGTGATAGATAATTCTATCATAGCTTGTCATTTTTAGAAAGAGTAGCAAAAAGTAAATTACATTATGTTAGTAAACTTTCCCAATTAGCAGTACTAAACCTTAGTACTACTAGCTAACTAGAATCTAAAGCCATAACTAAAGGACCAAAATTTACTAGTTTAATCTTTAAAATCGAAATAAATTGTCTACTAATTCTATACTATTTTCTACTTTTCTACTAAATTTTCTAATTCACAAAAGCCCAGTAGTGAGCATTTACATGCTAGTAACACAACAGGATAGAAGCATGTACAATTATCACTAAAATCAGTGTTATTTTCATTAATATATTAGAACATAATGAACACATATTCTTTCTTATGGATAAAACAAATTCACTTAATTAACTCTATATCTCATTTTCATTGTTCACCAATAAGTTTATTTGTCCAAAACATTTCAAACATTTTTAAGCAAAACACCAAATTTCCCTTTACTTACAGAATAAATCAGTTCACTATAAAATTAGAAGAATCACAATTCAGTCTCTGAAGAAACTTCTGTTCAATAAATTTTTCAAATCAATAAAAATGTTCATATAATCTTAAAATCGCAGGAATTTAACATAAAATACAATCCCTATTTAATTTTCATTCAGTGAACTTTATCTGCTGCCAACCATTATTTTCAATAATTGTCCAGGAATCTAGGAAAATAATTTTCAATTTTTATTTTCTCGGTAAAGAAATTAACTATTTCCACATTGTAAAGATAAAAGTATCCAGTGCAGTTTACAGACAAGGAATAATGTATGTATCAGTAGGGTTTTTGATTTTATACACAAATGTTTAATATCCATTTGAAAAAGTGTATATCAGTAAATTTTATTAGCATTTTAAAACAATTTTTTCATAACAAAAATTCTCTTAAGCAAATTTTTTATAAGGCAAACTTGTTTCACAAAAATCTTCAACTTGATTACATAGAGACAGCTGTATGTTGCTCATTCATTTCAATCCGGACTGTATATTAGTTATTTTCACATTATCCAAAACATAAAATTCTTACTTATAGCCTTCAATTTTAGAATTATATAATGAGTATTCAAAGGATAATAGGCACAGTAGAATAGAAAATATCAACATAAATGTCATTTGCACTTACAGAAGTCAAGATAAGATGCAAACTTCTAATTGAATTCTGTGTTAGTGTTAAAGGTTAGTGTTAAAGGTTTTTGTGAACAGTGTTCACAGCAACCTTTTTTTTAAATAAAATGTATTGTTCTTGAATTAAGGAAGGAAATTTCCTACACAACATACCTTCCTGATATTTTCAATACACTTCACACAATATTGTTTCTTGATTTGATCTTTGTGTGATACTTCACGTAAAATTGAAAAATGCTCTTCAAGGGCAAGTTCCACAAGATTCATAGAGAGTGAAGATGAATGTCCAAGTTCCCACAAGAGATCAACAATCTGTAAAAAGAAAAATATTAGGAAACTAATTTAATGCATATAAAGTAACAAATATTAACACATTCTATGTGGTGAAACGTGAATCCAGTAACCCCTCATGTCACATCTTGATGTATCATACATTCAGCTAAATCCCTTTTTTATTTGTTCCTCACTGAATGTATATCCAATCATTGAAGCAGTGCAATAGCTTAAAAAGATACGGTGATAAGAGTTTAATGTGTCCATATCAAACAGAGCACCAATATTTTTTTCTTTATTTGTGCATACACTATTTGTTTTTGCCATTTTTTTTAATTCAAAATGTTCTGAGAAATCATGTGCAAGGTTTTCAGTAACCAATACCATAGCATAACTCCGATTACTGAGGATGTCGAGATTGGATCTAAAGCAAATAACAAATTTTATGCTTAGTTTTAAACCTTATGTCAACTCTATTAACCATTGTTTCTTTTTGAAAAGACGAAACAAATCATTTTAGCCCTAACACAGCTTGATTTAAATCCAATCTAAAATACCAGGCATATTAGAATAAAATATACCAAAATAAATGTCATTCACACTTACAGATTTAAATCCCAATTTCAATCAAGTGATTTTTATTTTTAAAAATCATGATTTATATCAAACTTTAAAAAAATTTTAAATTTAATAGTAATATTGAAAATGATATAACCTTGGACAGGATGCATTTTATTTTGTACAAATAAGTATTAAAAAATTTGCTTCTACTCAGGAACACATTACCCTTTTTAAACTAAAAATAACTGCTGTTTTCCCTACTTTGAGGACACTTAATTGATTGGGATGCAATAGTGCCAACTTGGGGAAGTTATTGGGGTCTGCGTAAAACACCAATTGTTTCATTTATAAGTGTTTCTGAATTCTATTTTGTTTACTTACATCACAACTAGTATGATCAGTATATTTTTAATATATCTCATGTTGGAGAGGATTCTAGATACTTGGTTACTCACATTTCTTGTAATACTTATCCTTTATGTTTGCGGGTCAGACATATGTACTCTTCCACATGAAAAGGTTAGATAGACTTGAACTCATACCCTTTCAGGAGGGAGTTTGTAATTTCTGATAAAGAAATCAGCACTGTTTAACATTTATTTTCAGTGTTACAAACAAGACTGGGTGCTCCTCACTTCCTAGTTCATTTAATAAACCCTCCTGAATAAAATCAACTGAGATTAAATGGAAAAAGCTCTTGATATTTGCAAAAGCAATGAGTATCATGCCTGTAATTGTGACAATTCAAGTGAAAGCATTTTGGGGGAGTTCCTCTTTGCAAAAACATTGTATCCCAGAAATCTCATTTGGAATGGGAAAAGAAACTTATTTAGATTTTAGAGTATGTATAGAAGACAAAGTCAATCAATTATCCATCTGGGTAACAAAAAGGCAAGAAAATTAAATGTAATTATTATAATTTATTAAATTTCAAATTAAATTACCTCCTTTTATTTAAATATTAAGTGTTATGGATTGTCTTCATAAAATTGAATTCAAATGAAAGAATAAATGCAAGATCAAGGCCCAAGAACAATTTTAATTTTTTAATGTTTCAAACATTTGACCTGCTATATTTTCTAAACCATCATATATATTAATGTTTAACATTAATCAATACTATCTAAAAATATGTGATTTGCATGTCTCATGTCTAAATGTTTAAACTTATAAGTGCAATATATTAATTAAAATCATAAAAATCCAATTTAAATTTTAAAAAATCTTATTTAAATCAGAATCATATGCACTACTATTCTGTAATCTTATGCACAACTATTTAGTTTTATTCTTCACTACTAAATAAAACAGATAGTTGACCAGGCTCAGTTCAGATATAACTTTATACAGTGTTCAAAAGCACTTACTGATAGTAAAATTATAGAAAAAATAACAGTTTTTATAGGAAATAATGGCCAATTAACAAAGATTTTTGTTTACAGGAATAGTGGGGAAATTGGCTTTTGAAAAGGTGCAAAATTAATTTCACCAGAGTAGTATCAAATGCTGGGAAAATTGGAATAAATGATTAATTATATTGGTTTTTTCAATAAAATGGATGACTGAAGAACACATGTATCACATTCCTCTAATGTTTTTATAGGTCCACAATCTCATTCTAAACCCACATAACTCATTGAAATGAAGCAGCAAAATAAAGCCCAGTAGGGACTAATGCTTTTATTTACATTCTTTTCTGGCCATTCCCAATATACATAGAGAATTCTTAATATTTTGAAGAGGGCAAATATTTTGAAGTTAAAATAAAAATGAACTTATAATTTAACTAGTTCTTAAAGAAAATTTTTCTGAAATTGGCAGTAACAATAGTATGAAATTAAAATGGTATTCTTACTTTGGTTGAAGATCTGCCTTGATTTGTCTCTTTTCCAACTCGTCCAATGAAGAAAATGAGTCGCTTTTTCATTTGATCACTACTATTTCCCCAGCTCTAAAAATGCAATACATGAAAGAATTTAAAAGTACATGATAGAATGTTCCAAACATAAATTCTAAACAATGAAACTGTTAATTGAAAAAGTTGTTCTTACATCTTGAACTAAATGTAACAAATGGTCAAATTGTTCTGAACTATATTTAGATGAAGCTGCAGTCATAATTGAATGGATATTATCAACAATTTGAGCATTCTGTCCATCCTACAAAACAAGAATAGTCAGATATAAGAGATTAACTAATAGTATCAATTTGCATATTATAAATATAGACAAAAACTCATCGGCAAATTTCTGAAATCATTTTTGTCATCTGAGGTATCTTGGAGACAACAAATATTTTTTTTAAATCCCATTCTTTTCTGAAGAGGATTATTTCTGCACATTTTCACAATTGTGTTTAAGCTACAAAAATTCTACACTGAATTAAGAGTTGCTATTTGTCAAGAGATTTAAGCAGAAATAAGGCACTTTCTCATTTCAATGACCTTTGAATTTCATTTAATTATACCCTTTATGAATAGTAAATTATTTAATATTACGAACCTAAAAATGGTTTCTGTTTCGAATATACAGTCAAATTTCTATTTAATGAACATGTGTTTTACAGAATTCTCTAATTAACAAAATATTTTTCTGGATCAAAGAACTACTTAAGAATTGCCATATAAAATAAATCCAAATAGCGAAATTTGTTCTCTACTTTACAATATTTTTCTTCCAATACATTTTCTTGGCTTTATTTCTGTAAGTGTTCATACATTCAAGCTTTTCTTTTTTTTAATCTATTTTAAGTTGGTTCTAGAAACTGGTCAGCCACAATGATTTTGAGTAGCTGTCAATCACTGTTACTTAAGAAGTTTTTTACTTTAGTTCATTTTTTGCTTATTTTCAATAGTTCAAGAAATTGCAACAATACAGCAGTGGTTAATAAAGAAACCAAATGCAGCCAAAATGGTCAGAGCTGTACAAGGATAAACACATCTGAAACTATCTGAGGTCTTCAAATAAAAGACAACACATCAGAATATGTATGAAACACAAAAAGTTATTTGGAATAGTCCAGATGAAATCAAGACTTTTCTACATAAATTAATGCATAGTATGCTTTCATACAATGGATGTCCATGTGTAAGCAATTTGTGCATTACAAAAACTGTTTTTATAGGTACAACAAATGTATTTAAAATTATGATGCTCATGATCTAGTGTTTAAATCAAATAAAGAGTAACTTAACATTTTTTCAAAAAAAAGAAAGAATTTTTCCATTCACTACATTTTTGACAGGATCTTGCGACTTCATTACATAGAAGTTGAACTGCATTATATAAACATGTTTTGATGAGTACCTGTACTTTTAATAAATGTTTTTCTACTTTGAAATATATCTCAATTCAAACTCAATTCTCCTGCTACAAAAATTAGATTCAAAATCAAGTGTTTTACTAAACCTTTTATTAAATTTTTAAAATATACTTGGAACATAATACTAGTTATGTTTGAAAAAAGTATGAGTATTTTTGTGTGGAAAGCATGGATGCTGAACCATTCTGCTTTACAATGAAAGAAAAATTTGTTTGCAAAAGCAGTGATGTTTGGTTACAGCGTGAAATTAGTGCTAATAGCTGAATGTTCTTCACATGAAAATTGCCAAGATAAAAAAAATTGAAAAGTCTTACTAAATTTAGCCTTTGAAAAAGTAGAGTTGAAACGTATAAGTTTTTTTTTATGTACTTTAGTTTCCCAAAATTAAATTACAATTAATTAGGTCATTTATTTATTTATTATTTTAAAGAAATCACAAACCTGCATCCTCCAAATTTTTGTCAATTCTTCTAGAGAGAGACGGTGCCCAGTAAACTCAACAATCCCTTTGATTTTATCAGTGTACTGGACTTGATCAATATTTCCTATAAATACAAAAGTTGTTTAATAATGTAAAAGAAATATTTCTATATCATATCTATTACCTACCTTTCCCCTTCAAGTAACCTTCAGTAAGGTTTGGTTGGGGTATACGTTTTATGGCACAAAAGCCACATCGGCTATACTGTGGCAAACACAAAGTAACAGAAATATAAGTGTAATCTTCAGTAAGACATAACATTTTCATTAACAGTTTGATGTGCAAGTCAATTGCTGTCTTTTCCAGTATAGGGAATTTCATTGAGGATATATTTGGAGTTCACAAACAAGTAGCCAAAATTTGATGCCAAATTTGTCCTGCTTACTCGGTATATATAGGGTAAAAGGACATCTTGCCTTAGTTGGCAACTGCTCATATTCCATGTGATTTTCTTAAGGTGTGTAACAGTGCCGTTTTCAATGAAGGGATTCCACATTGCAGATGCTAGAATGAATTTGTCAGTCTTCAGGTGCTCTGATCTTTTTAATTTGGGATCAAACCAGAGGAATCACAGAATTCTTTGAAAAGGTTTCTTTGCCTGATCTGGGTTGGTTGGTTGATTTTGGATTTTACGGTGCAAGGACCATATTTGGCCAAGTGGCATAATTGGGGAGAAAATGGTGGACCATACAGTCTCAGAGGGAAGTTCTGCACCTTGTACATGACTCTTCTATATACATGATTGAAAGCAAAACATCAATTCATCCAAAAACAAGTCAAAATAGCAGCATATTCAATTGGTAAAGGAGTACAGTCTGCCAAACACTGTACAGCAAAACATTTTTCTGATATAAAAATAATTATAGTAAATAAACACAAAACAAGTTCTGTGCATTATTTACTTAACGAAGTTATCCTAAACTTCCAAACATATCCATGGAAATTATAACCCACCTTCTAATGCTATAGAGAGCACTTCATTTTCTGCTAACCAGTTCAAAAGGCTTTCTGAATCAATAGCTATTTTAGAAGATCTCATGCTTGAACTATCATCAATGAGTTTCATAACCTGGAAGAAAATCAAACCATGAACATACATTTCACAAAATGTTTAGTAAATTAGCATGAGAAAGATAAATTGAATAATTACAGTATGATTTAAAATTCAGTTTCAAGCAAGTTCAATTCAGTTCAAAGCATTATCAGAGAAAAAGACATTCGTATACAAAGACAGACTACCTCTTTCAAGCCATTCATTCGAGCATTAAAATGTGGACACTTTAACATACGAAGAATGACCTCGAGGCACAGAGAATTAGTCAGTGCCACTTGATGAGGCCATAAATGAAAACACAGTAATTTCATACTCTTTAGCAAATCCGATATGGAGCAAACATTCTGAAAAGAAAAGAAACAAAAATTTTGAACAAATATTTTAAATAAATGACAAAATCTATATACAGTTAATGATGAGATTTGAAAAACTTGAATAGAACATTTTAGAACTGGAATACCAGATGTTTCTTCGAATTAGTTTATTGAGACATTTGACTTAATTAGATATCTACACCAAACTTAGATCCAGTGTAAAAATTCACAAAGGGTGAATTAATTCGAGTGTTTTTTTTAATTGATAAAACTTCTAAGGTCAGATTATGTGTATATTATATTTTTATTCTTTTTCAATTGATATGCTGCAAAGGTTGGTTTGGTTTTATGGCACAAGGTCCAATAACGGACAAGCTGCACCAAGCAAAAGATAAAATAATAAAATTAATGCAGTAAGGGATTCATGATCTTACTGGAATATAATTCATTCTGCATCTTCTTTAGTGAAAGAGGAACCTCTTTCTTTGCATGATTTACTGTACCCACACAACTTATTTCTTTACTTCTCAATTGTTCTATCCTTTAATGAAGTAAAGAAATTGTGAATGGTGATGTTTCTTCAACAAAAGTAAAAAGGCTCAAACAATAAACTATATGTTCACCAACAGTTTCTTCACTGGGTCTAATTTCATCTTTTCCCAAATACAGATATCCCTCCCCAATCGGTATTTAAAATAAACATCACTGGCCAGACAAAACTGAATGCCAAATTTATCATGCTTTTTAGGCATGTACTGCACTCAGCATTGTGCTTTTGTAGGGAACAATTATTCATCCAGTGATATTCTACCTTAGTTTGTAACACAATGAACAGTTCTCGATAAACATACTCCTAACCTCTGAAATTGGAGAAAATTTATTAGTGGTTAGTCTCTGTGACCTCATTGACTTCAAGTATAAGAATAAATATTTCATTGCTGCTGACAATTTTACTGAAAGATATTGGAGTGAACACTCAAACTCTCTTTTAAAATGGATCCATCTTTCTAGCAAATTCTTTGTTGGGAAAAAAGATTGTTCAAATACACATATGAATGTTAACTTATGCAGCACCATGTTTCTGTTTCCACCTTCTCTCAGGCTGCTGCTTTTTGTGAAATACACAATAGCCTTGACAATTCTGACTGTCCCCAATTAAAGCAGTCAGAGATAGTAAAGAAAGGCTATGGTAGGCTCTTAGTACCCAAAACAAAGGAATGCTTTGGAACTGACAGCCAGCCTTAATTTTAAGTATAATTTTATCAGAAAATAATTAAAATTAGTGAAATTTTTATGTAATATTTAGATTTAGGAGAAATTTTTAAAAAATTACAAAATGATCAGATGTAAAATAAAATATATATATATCAAATCCACAAAAATTACTTTGTTATCAAAATGACCACTGCCATAATTCGTGTTTAACATTTTCCTCAATATTTCAGCAATTTTTAATGTAAATTTAGATTTTTAATTTCAAAAGCACAATGAAAATACTATACTACAGTTATTTAACAAATTTAAATTTATTATCAATTTAAGTTGTTGAATTAACAGTGTTAAACTGTCTTCTACCTAACAATCTGTTACTTTGTCATAAAGAGGATGTACAACAAACAAATCTTCCTGATTTAATAGGAATACTTTATTTAAAATGTTAGTAATTGAAGATCAGAAAACTTACTTTGCTTTTTATTTCATTATCAGATAAGGACTTGATATGGTGGACAGCAATATCCATACAAGATGATAAAATAGGACAAACTTTAGGAGCATTTAGAAACTCAGCACATTTGGCAAGGGGTGCTAACAAAGCTGCCATACCCTACAGAAAGAAAAAATTGTTAAACATATTTAACAAAATAATTAAAAACAATAAGACAGCAAAAACATAAGTCATAAAATGCAAAATTTAATAAAATATTATAACTTTTAATAGTTTTAAATAGAATGGAATTCTTGGAAAATCTTTGGTTTTGTAGCCATTTGAGGAATATAAATTCAATTTGTTTGAATTAGATGAATTATCATTAGTTACTACAAGTATTTAAAAATTAAACTCCTGACACAAATGCTCTTGAAAGCTAGGAAATAATTGATTTCTTACACCATTTCCCTTGTAAAACTTGAAAGTCAAAATTTACATTTCATTTTTAGAAATCTTTCAGTTTTTGAAATGGAGCTTAAAAAGGCACTTTTATCAGGTCTCAAAAAAATTTACAACTTACACAAATTCTTTCAAAATATAAAATTTACAAAAAGTTACATACCGTGCCAGTGATATCATCACTACTAAATCGAAGTTGAATTTCTTGAAACCCATCTTGCTGGCCAAACTAAAGGGGTAAAGTTTTATGAACAGCTAAAAATCAAATTATCAAAACGTTTTTAGAGAAATAACTTAAAACTTAAAATCAAATATTAGGTATTTTTGTATACTTGAGTGTTGCAAGATTTGCGAGTAGTGTATTGTTGCTTTTACCCCACAACACAATTAATAACTAAGTAATCACATCTTTCTAAAAAATCCATGGATTCTTTCAGCCTTTAGAAAGATTCTATTGGTCCTTTCTTTGAAATAGAATTCTTTGGAACGATTCTATTGACAAATTATGTAGAATTGAATCCTTTGGAAAATTCTATATTGCTCATTTCCTTATAATAGAATCCTTTGAAAAGGTTTTATTGGTCAAGAAGGTCAAAATTGGTTAGAAGTCTTGCAGGCAAGATTGCAGGTTGTAAGTTGAAATTATTTGTGTGAACCCCTCAGAGGGTTAAGAACTCCAATAAATTTGGTAATTAATAAAAATAATTATATCTCTAATTCATAGAATAAAAATGTCTACACTATTTGAATGCATACTTTAGCAACACACAATTCAAATAATATATAGTTAATTTCAAAATACTTTCACAACTTAACATTTAAGCTATTTCAGCAAATTAAATCAAAATATCCAATGTTTACAAATGTGAAATATACAGAAATCAATAACTGCAAATGTAAAACAATAGTTCTAGGTATTTTAGATACATAAGAAATATTCATACCTTATTGATTAGATCTACAAGCCAACCATAAGGCTCCTGGAATAAAAATGAAATAGTGTTTACTATAGATGAAGTTCAAAAAGTCTTAAAAGGAACAAAAATTACTTCATATTGTTGAACAATATAAAATCAACCATAACATATCACTTGTATTACAAAACTAAACTAATCTATATAAGCATCTTCAAACATTATTCAATGATATATTCAAGTACATCAGTACAAGTAGAGCAATTTTATCTTGAACATCTAATATCAATAGTAAATAAAATGTGAAAAGCTAAGTTTTTTTTTAATTAGAATATGATCAAAAGACACAAATAAAGAGCCACAGACCCAGGTACAGAAACAATACTACAAAGTGCGACATCAAGATTTTAAAGTTACAAGACACAGAAAAGAGGAAACATCTTAACCAATATAAGCTACTTTTATTATTTCTTATTTGATTCCAATACACAGAATGAAAACACGTTGCTTTATGAGACCACTTTTAATTACCACTTGGCTTTATAACAACAAAATCCCATAACTAAAAACAAAATACCCAAAGCATTATTTATCACTTCAGATTTATCCTATTCATTTGAATTTCCAGTAATAACTAATTCTTTCATGACTTGATTTTCAAAATTGCACAAACAATATTATTACACATCAGGGCTTTTTTGTCATTCCTATAGTTTGTTTCTAAATTATATACAAATCTACAGCTTTAATACCTTATATGAGATATTTCACTTGTTCTGTTTTCATATTCAAGAAAAGAATGTTTTTAACAAATTGTATACTAAAATGAAATATTTTGACAAGTTAACTTTTTAGATTTAACCTTAATGAAATGGAAAAACTTGAAAAAGAGCAAATCCTCAAACAAGACTCACTATTGTGTTCCGACTAATAGCATATGCTTGATCTGGTCCAAACACTGAATCCAACCAATGTGCAGAGGAACTTGATTTGTGCTTATTTTTTATGTGAAATTCAGATTCTGGATCAAATGCCTGTAAGAAATAATTATCATCGTATATAATTTAATTTCCTGTTGTAATTCATTGAACAAACTTTGAAAAAAATAAATACATGTTTACAAAAGATCAGATACTGACGACATAGTGGTTAGAGGAGAAACTTTTACAGCTCACTGTTCACAATATACTATTTGTGTGGCTCCTATATAGCCTTCAGAGGACTCTGTTGGGCTCAGACATGTGTAATTACTCTGTAATTCTAATCATTCGCATTTCATACCCTGCTTTGCATATCCAATAAGTTTTTAATGATTACCATCATTCCTTCAGTGATGCAATTTTCACAAACAGTAGTGCTATTGCAAAATGTAATTTTAAATTTGTCATTTCCTAAAGAGTGTTGCATAATACAAAGCAAAAGGTTTGCTAATTTGTGTATTGAACACCTGCAAAAGAATTTTAAACTTATATGCATCCCTGGGACAATTAAGTCAGTGTCCACTTCAGCACCCAACCATCAAAAGTTATGAGAAAAATTTCAAAATACCAAAGGTTGAAACAAAACCAAGTATTTTATACCACTAATAATTAAGTTTTAGTACTCAATACAAAAACAAAACTTTTCAAATAATAATGCATACCTTTTCTAAAACCTGCAATAATATTTCAGGGACAGGATCAGCTTTAATCCTTGTAGTGACTAAATTGACTAACAAGTGTAACATAGATTTGACTCCTTCTTGCACATCTAACCCCCAATTTCGAACAGCACCTGAGGTTAAGAGCTATAAAATAAATTTAAATACATTACAAAGAGCTGTTATTTTGGTCTTACTTGTTTACTAATAAAGAAAATTCTCAGTTATCTAACTTAAAAAAAGCAATCCCTAAATTAAAAATAGTTTGCTTTAGAAAACAATTTAGAGAAATTTTAATAATCAAACTATTTATAATAAACATAGTACTAACTGGTCATATTTATGCAATAAACATATTTATGCAAATACATTTATGAGTTTGAAAAATGTGTGTGAAACTAACTAAATTGTTTTTCAAAATAACTTGAAGTTAGAACTAAAATGCTTTTAAAGACTTGACAAAAAGGACTGAGTAGGTAAAATTACTAGAGATGGGAGTGCTCAAATACAAAAGTGCTTGTGTACTTGATACTTAAAAGTATTCGTTGTACTTGATTTTTCTTGTTGTATTCAAATACAGTGGTATTCATCCGAAGTATTCAAATACCAAAGTACTTGAACACCCAGGCATTCATCTTAGGTAATCCAATACCTAAGTATTCAAATACCTAAGTACTTGAATACCAAGTATTCAAATACCAAAGTAGCAGTGTTGCATTGTATGTGAATCCATGTTGATCATGTGACAAAAATTATCATTTTCATGTAGAATAAGTAGCAATATAATGATCTACTAGTTTCCTCTTGCAGTGGGTTCAAACTTTGATCCACAATTCAGTGAACTAACCACAATGCTGGAAAAATCAGAGCAACAAAGTTTTATTTTTATATAATAGCCTTATATTGTAGTTGGCTGATTCTTTATCAATTAATCATTTTTTGTACATGTATTCAAATATTTATTCAATACTTGAAAGTACTCAAATATCAAATATTCAATTCTCAAAAAGTACCCGATTCCATCCATCTCTAGAAATTATATTCTTAACAAATTCTCTGATATTGAAATGTGAGCAATGAGAAATTTCCTGCATAACAGGAACACTGCAAGTTTTGTAAGATTAAAATAAGTTGCACAAAAGCATTTGAGAAACAATAACTTAAATCTAAAAATTAATACTATAATTTTTATTAAAAGTTAAGCGTAACTATTCCAATTTCTCTTACATGTGTAAAGTAAAACGAGTAAAGTATTTACAAATATTGTCTCCATCACGCCAAAAGCGCAAATCTGCAAAATCATTGTATTGAGAAAGAAACATGTTTAAAGTTTTGACACCTTAGGAAAAAGTGTAGGTATTAATTTGGGTTATGAATCAGAGTTTATCCCTTAAGAATGATATAAAACATCAAATAACAGTCTAGAAAATGCATTTAGATAAAACAGCCAAGACCACAAATCTGTGTCAGATGGAACATACTGACAGTACATTTATTATTAAATTGGAACTTACAAGTGGAAAAAATTACTCTAATCTATTGATCCAATAAGGTTTTTATATAACTTAACGTTAGCTTTTAACAGATATCTACAGCATCGTATTGTACATTAAAATAAGAATATTATAAACCTTTTTAAAAGCTTCTGGTAAGACACGTTCAATAAACCTTCTACAATTATCATGAACTTCACAGAGACCTAAAGTGCAAAAAATAACATTTTTAAGGATTCAACAAAACAAACTTAAGACACTATAAATAAAAAAGAAAGCAGCGAAACAATTATCAAGTTTAAAACTCAGAATCTTAACTTAAATATTTTTTTACATACACTTAATTTGAAAATGACAATTGATGAAAATCTCATGCAAATGCCTTGAACTCACTATTTAAACAATTGATCAGAACAAAAACTATCATAAAGCATATCTGAGTCACATTTGATCACTCTGCATATAGCTATCAATTTCAAAAGAATTTTAGATTACAAAAAGCATGAAATGTAACTATTGAAATAACATGAATATAAGAATAATAACATAAATATAAGATTTTTCAAAATAAAAAATTTAAAATTAAGTTCATATTCTATGTATTTCTCACTAATTCAACAATAGAACATCCAGTACTCATTACTCTAAAATGCCTGCCAGTATCATTCAGATACCAGTAAATCCATTGTATAAAATAGTTATACGTAAATGCTACAATTTTTATTTCATAATACTATTAGGGAGTAAGAATAGAAATAGAGAACTGAAGTTCAGAAAACAAAAGAAAATGTTTTTCTTGATAATACAATATGCAGACAGATTTTAACATTAACTTGTCAAATTTATATTGTACAAATTTAATAAAAACTCTTTGCTAAAAATTGCTTTTTTTAGCAAAGTTTTTGTGCAGAATTTACTTAACCAAACATGTTTTGTGTGTTGGTTGCATAAAAATTATCCTTTTAATTTCATGTTTCCAGAACTTGAGATAAATTTACCACTGATTCTAATTTATAATTTTGGTGCTTATTACACATTGACTCAAATTCATGGTAGTCTCATTGACATTTTACTTGACAAAATTAGAACTGTTACTTTCACTTAAAAAGTTTTTACCAAAAAGGTCACCCATTATAAATTTTCCATTCTGTGTAATCCAAGTGATGTAAATCCAAATTATTCTGGATAATTTCAGCATCTGTCACTTTCTTCAAGTTCTTATTTGTTTTTCATGTAATCAGGTTTCCTGAACCAAATCTAAATAGGAACAGGAGAACTCATCCCCATCAGATACAGAAGTTCTAGCATTAAATTTCAATTTCTTTAGAACTGAAACCTTTGTACGAGTCCCATTTTTGTGTATGATAGAATACAAAATCACTGTAAATAATGGTGTAATTGGAATCATAATTGCAAATGATGCATAAATTCAGGCTTGAATATGTTAGTAAGACTGACCCATTGCTGCCATTGAAAGGGATTCTAATGTATTCAAGGTCAAATAAACGATAAAAGAAACACTATTAAATGAATAATGGTTAGATCTCTGGTTTGCTGCTTTATGGTAATTTTTTGCTGAATGACAACTATTTAAACCATGAAATCTGCTTGGTGTCAAAGTTTCCAGTGGACCTACTAGTGCTAAGAAATTTTCACACAAAATCACTTAGAATCATTGAATTGATAATAATTCTCTTAGTTATATACATACCTAGTGTCACTTTTTAAATGTAAAAAAAAATAAAACTACACATGAAGAACAGGCATTTCAAAAGCAAAACTAATGGAACTATTACCTTCTTCAGCTAGTTGTGTGGCACTTAATAAACACTTTCCTAATGACTCTTCTTTTTTAAAAGGTATAGACCAATGATCAGTAAAAATTCTAGATTCAAGCTCGTAAAGATTTGTAGTAGGAAACTCATTTGATTCCATATACTCATCACTCTTAGCCACATTTGTTTGAACTCCCTGAAAATGAAATCAGAATTGTTTAGACAGAAGAAATAGAAAAAATCATTTCAGATCTAATATTATCCAAGTCAATAACTTTGCTTAACACCTATCATCAGCAATACTTTTGTATTATTCAAAAGCTTTTTCTAATGACAAAACAACTAAAATTATGTATTAAATCAGTAGTTCTCAACTGGTGGTACGCGAGAGCATTTGGGGTGGTAAGCAGAAGGGTTCAATAATAATACAAACCAAAAGTACTGGGTAAAACTTAATGAGTGTTTCACAGCACTAATCAGTGACAGTTCGATGAAAGACTCTTTCAAGGAGAAAAGTCTTGTTTCTTTCTGGATGTCTACAAGAAAGGAGTATCCTGCTCTTTTTAGTCAAGTACTAAAATTTTTAACTCCATTTGTAACAACGTATTTATGTGAATGTGGGTCTTCAGAGCTAGTATATGTGAAAAACAAGTACAGGAACAGACTGCATGGAAAACGACTTAAGATTAAAGATAAGCACTATTGAACTTGACATAGAAGCTCTAATAAGAAATAAGCAACAGCAAGTTTCTCATTAAGCCTCCTGATAGACATTTTAGTGTTGGGAAATTGTATTTGCCATTTATTAATAACAATTACATATTAACGGCTCTTTCTAGTTTTATGGATTTATTTTCTGTATTTTGTTTTATTTATACTTAAATACATTTTGTAAAGTTGTTCATATGTGTATAGAATTTATTTGGCCCCCTCAGAAAGTTATAGCATAACCAGTGGTATGCCACGACCCTACAAAATTCTCAGGTGGTACTTAAGTATTGAAAGATTTGGAATCACTATTAAATGAAAAAAATTTTGAACAAAAAATTCAAGGTATTCAAGCTTTCTTTCACTCAAGGTATCAAGTTTCTTTACCAGTTCAACTACAACTTATGTCTAAAATTTCCAGGACTGATGTAATGGCGTGCGAAACAGTTGCATCAGAAAATTTGGATGTGTGCTCCCTGAAGTAGCAATCACCGTCCAATAAGCAAGCAGCCACAAATCTGTTGACATTTCTGAGAAGCAGCACAGAAGAATTATGAAAGTGATAGCACACACTCATGTCTAATTGCCAAGGAATAGAGAACCAGTATTTTTTTGTTTGAAATTGGGTAAAACAGTTCATGGCACAACTGTTCCTCATCCCCTATATTTCCTGGATATGTTGCTGTGATTACTCCGCTTCCCAGTATGTCAGGCACTAAAAGGACAGTCATGCAGATATTCCAGCTAACCAAGCAGCTGTGACAAAGGAATTTGCAGACATACCAGCAAATGCTTTCTAGAACTGTTTTAAGGACCCTCAGAAATGCTGGAAGTAGGTAGTAATTTGGAGGGCAAATCCCTCCCTGCAAAGTATGCAAATTATTAAATTTTTTTGGTCAATGAATGAATAACAGAAGCTACTGGCCATTGGAATTGATGGTGCTGGATATGATGATGTACTAAAAAGAGAGCGGTCCTTGCTTTCAAGGATAAAAAAAAATTCCCAGTTCATTCCTAAGGCAGTTATTTTGAAGGAAACAAGTAATAATTATCAGTACATTACTTTTCAAATTTTTTCTAGTAGCAGTCCTGGATTTTTTTTGGACATAGGCTCTATTTATAACTGTTAATGGAGCAACTCTATTAACAGGCATTTTAGAAATCAATTTGAGACTAAGGATCATAACAGCAAATAATGTTTTTAAGAATGTCTCGAGTCTTCAAAAGTACTCTTTGACAAAAAAATTGAAGAATCTCGAAAAAATAATCTGATTACGACAAAATTTGGTAAGCAAATCCCTCCCTACCAAGTATGTATATGATAAAAATTTTGTGGCCAATGAATTAATAGCAGAAGCTACAGGCCATTGGAACTGTGTATTATGATATTGTACTATAGAGAGCAGTCCTTGATTTTAAGGACAAAACTTATAGTTGATTTTGATCATGTTGATCTTTACTGACTGGCAATGCCTCGGTGACGTATCCGTGCACACTGTGACCAGTTGGGAGTCCAAAAGAGGAAGTGTCATCGGATTGAAACAGGACAGATGCTCAAATCTTGCATAGCTTGCCATTTGGGGTGGAGCTGCGCAACAATTGGACAATGTTGGAAGGAATGGGTCGACAACGGTACATTTCAGCTGACAGCCCAGGGCAATGACAGAAAGTGACGATTGGCCAATTGTGTGGGCAGCTATCAATTATCCATTGTGTTTCTTGTACTGAAGTGCCCCCCTGGGCCATTGCTAGATGACTACAAGAGTGGGAACTACAATCACAAAGGTTACAACACAGGCTATTAACTATCAACCAGCGTACATCGTCAACACTGTACTGGTGGCAGACCCAATCCACATGGAGTTGGGGCAAATTGTCTTCAGTGATGAATCCTGTTTTTTACTAAACTGTGAAGGTGTATCTGGACAGTCCGCTCAGTGTGCAGATCATACTTTTACTGTAAACACCACACAACACGATAACATGGAGTTATGGTCCGGGGCACCATTTCATGATAGCTGGACCCCAATGGTAGTCCCCATGGCATATTCACAGCAAAGTGAAACATCAAGGATATTCTATGCCACGGTGTTACCCTTTCTTTTGCAGTATTCCGGCCTATTTTTCCAGCAAGATAATGCCAGATCACACAGTAGTAAAGAATCTCTAATGACTGCCTTTATGCTTGCAATACACTTCCTTGGTCAAGGCAGATCAGTCCTCTATCAAGCACATTTGAGATATGATAGGATGTCAGGCTACACCCATCACATAATCTGGATGAACTAGCCCATAAATTGAACATCATTTGTCAACAAATCCTGCAAGCTACTATCTGTGAAACTTATGAATCTATGCCATTCCAGGTAACAGCTTGTATCAAGATCAGAGGTAGATCAGCTAAACAGACTTGCTCCCTTTGCATCGATCTCTCTGTACGAATGAATTGTCTAATTGTTCTGAAATTGTAATTTCTTTTCCTGCACCATATACAATTATGGACCAAATTTTATCTCTTGCAGGAATCTTTCTGTGTGCTTCGATTTTTTTTTTGTTAGTTATAAGTTATTTTTAAATACCCCTAGTCTAATCTCTCATTTCAATATCTGAATTTACCTTCAAATTTTATTCTTTACTGAAATAGAACTAAAAATCCTTAGATCATTAATGCATAAGGGCTTCAATTCATTCATAGAAATTATGTCAGAATTACGTTATAAAATAGTTAGATGAGTAATCTTTCCAGATTTCCCTATCTATTAGTAAAAAATCACTGATTTACTTTAAAGGATACACAATTTGTGTCTGTTCCGTTGACAGCTTCAAAAACAAGAACTTTAGTTGAGTAAGAATAGTTACCTTTACCTACAATACCCTTATGTCAAAATATATTTTAAAATGTATTGAGTTTCTCTTTAGCAGAAAACTCATTTAAGTGTTCTTAATTGTTAACTTAAAAAGGTACGATTTGATAGTTTTTTGTACAAAGGCTACCTTGTACTTAAACACGAAGATTATGCATCTATCAAAACATTACCAGCTATTTACATTTATGAATTTGGTATTCACATTAAAAAGGCCACATGATACAGACTCTAAAAACTACTTTCAGTAATTTTAAATTATAGAGAACGTAAGAGACAACACAAAACAGAAAAGCACAATTTAAGTTCTGAGAAAGAAAATAGGTCCCTTATATATTCTTTTATGTATCATGACTGCATGTGATACATTTAAAATGACAAATAAAGGTAGAAAAAACACGATTATTCGATACAAATTTATGGAGTTATACAAGTTGCTCTTGGCACTGTTGTCAACTTACTTGAGAGCTACAGAGGGGCTCATAAGGAGGTGGAGCAACACTACTAACATGACTAGATGACAGATCTTTCATACTTTCATCAGTTCCCAAATGAAACTCAGAGTGTTCATTCGTGAGTACAGACACAGCCTCATTAATGTCATTTTTACAGTAACGCAGGGCTCTCTCAATATCATCTATATTTTCGAAGCCCATGCTGAGTAAAGTAGCAATGCTCTCCTCGCGATCCATTGCGCTGTTATCATTTCTGAGTAAATAATAAACTATAAAGTGATTCTTAGCTCCTCTTACTATTTGAAAGTCAAACAAATATCAAAATTATTCAGCAGCACAATTTCTGTAGAAATTATATGATAAAATCGTTAATATAAAAACAAATTTACAGTAATAAACAAAAATATAGCTGTAAAAACATGCGTGCCGCCATGTTGCTCTATTTTCCTAGGGCTTTAAAGTAGTAGTGGTTTCTCTTTCGTTTTCTATTATTAATTATTAATTAAAGCGAATCGGGTGAAAATGAAAATTTAGTCCAAATCGAATTTTGAGAAAAAAATCATTGTATTTATTTTTGCTTTAGTTCAATAAATTTTCTAATTATTTATTCGTTTCTTTTTATTTCAGAATAGCCCGTTGTGTTGCTCCGGTGAGACGTTAATTAAAATGCATACCTACCTACCTTTCATTTCAGTTATTATCAGAGTGTGAAAATAACCCTTGTCTTGCTCCAATGTGACGCTTCACCGAGGGGGATATTTCAATTAACGTCACACTGGAGCAACACAACGGGCTATTGGTGACGGTCCGGGATCAATCCCAAAGGGAAAGATTCAAGGACACCACGTAATTTTGAACCACGCGCTTCACCGAGGATGAAAAAAGTATGAAATCTCATAGGACAGGGCTGTAGTAGCACGATTGGTAGGTACATATTTTAACATCGCACTGGAGTAAGACAACGGGCTATTGGTGACGGTCCGGGATCAAACCCGAAGGGAAAGACCCGAGGTCAACACCAAGTAATTTTGAACTAAGGTCAGATGACGAGGTCGCACCTGAACTGGTACCCCTCTCCAAACTTCCACACCGCGGCAACGTGAGGACATTTGAGGCCACAACAGTTTTACCGTGCACAAGCCCCCTTTATACACGACGGACATTGGTTAGATTTGAACTCGCGACCCTCCGGTTGCTAGTCCGTTACTAGTCCAACCGGGCTACGGCGCTTTGCCCGGTTGGAAGAATAACGGATTAGCAACCGGAGGGTTGCTAGTTCGAATCCAAAGATCGTCGCGTGCGTTAAATCTGTCGTGGTCTCAAATATCCTCACGTTGGCGTGGTGTGAAAGTTTGGAGTGGAGTGCTTGCTCCGGTGTGACCTCGTCATCTGACCGTGATTCAAAATTACGTGTTGTCCTCGGTTGGTAGGTATTTAAATTGACGTCGCACACAACGGGCAATTAACGACGGCCCGGAATCTTTCCCTTCGGGTATGATCCCAGACCGTTGCCAACAGTCTGTTGTTTTGCTCCAGTGCGACGCTAATTAAAAATGCATTCCAAAGCTTTCATAGCATGAAAGGGCTTTTCTACTTTCTGTAAAGTTAAATGGAATGAGTGTCTCGATAGCATTTTTCACAATGAAATTTCTGCATGAAGTGTTTGAAACATTTTCAGTGTTAACTAACAAGACAAGAAAATGAGAATTTTGTTTCCGGTTACCTATTATGGAACTCGAACAAGCATTTCCCTCACAAATGCTGATGCTATCTGCATTTAGCTTTGTAGAAAGCCTCTCACATAAAAAATTAAATAGATTGCCAAACCAACTATAAATCAAATAAGTAAGAAACCAGAAGCATTGTTTCTTTCCTGGTACTTTGTTTATATTTACAATAAGACACCAATGTAGAGGCTTTTTCTCTTAAGATGGCGATAAAATAATCTGTGGGTACGCAAGTAAAATCATTTTTCCGGTCGTTTGTTTATATTGAAAATATTTCATAAATGAAATTACTTCTCAATTGGAAAATTTTTCTTAATGTGTTTTGTTTGCACAAAAAACCCTGTAAATCAAACTAACACAATTGCGCAGAGGGCAAACCAAAACCCCTTTTTTGAGTCTTATCACATTTCCCAAACCAAGACAGTAGTCCGTGTCCAGCTATTCATAAAGATTCAGATAATTATAATTTCTTCAATAATAGAGTTCCTTCAAAGTGGCACAAAAATTCAATAGAACACAAAAGTATTTTTGGGTGTTGGATGCTATTTCGAACACAATGCCAAATTTTGTTACCCTCTCCTTCCCTTTCATGTAATTCACACCAACTGCAATTTAATTCTTAATAAGTACTTCAATCTCAAAGAATGACATTTTTAGATTATTGCAATAGCTCACAATAATTTATATGATTTTATATGCATGACTTAAAATGAAGAACAGGGATGTGGCTTGTTTTTTACACACCATAATTCCATGGCAGTTAAAATCGAATTTAAAGGGACAAAAATCAAACGTTGTAACAGAAGTAGTATTCGATTCCAATCTAAAATTGCTTCACAGAAAAATTACAAAGATAGTATCAGTATTGAATTCATTCTTTTTAAAAAATATTTGAGACCCTATGTTCTCATCTTTTCTCCTGTATCTCTGCACTTAGAACATCACAAAGTAGTGGTAAGGTCACTAATTTATCAATATGCAACCATGCAAGTGGTCCATGCACAAACAGAAATCAAACCCAGAAAGTTTAGAATTAAGGGCCTGATCGCTAAACACTCAGTTACTAGACTGGCTAGACTTTTGAGGAAATAATAAGTCAAATAATTTAAAATAAATAAAATTTATTGATTGGGAAGTATAAAATTATGTTTTGACTGAATTAACATATTTACATGAGTAAGCAGTTTTACACATATACACATTTATTACATTTTAGTATCTTTCAAGTGGGAAAATCACTGCATGCATCTAGCATGGAACCATACACTTGGAGTACTTTCTGTTGCGCATATGAAAGGGCTGTCAAATAAACTTCCTTCCACACTTTATTTGAAGAACTTACTAACCTATAAATAAAATAAAAACACATCTATCAAACTGTAAAAATGAAGCGAAAATAAAATAATGTACACTGATCAACAAAAACATTTAAAATCAATTCTTTGCAAATTTTTCTGAGCAAATATAAAATTTTATATATATATATATATATATCTTAATTTAAGATAAACATTAATTATAAGGAGATAAATTTTGCCAGTTTTCAAAAGAATGGCAACAAGCAGAACAGTGATTCCCCTTTGAAATAAAGTTTCCTTTATAATTTTGTGGAAAGAACAAGGTTCTTTCATTTGTTACTTTCTTTATCGCAATATATCCCAAACTATTCTACATTTGTGTGTTTCTAAATAAACTAGTCTCATAACGAACTTTAATTGCACTACATTTTAATTTTAGAATAATCAATAGTGATTTGCAGAAGTGCAGCATAAAAAATGTTTTGAAATAAAATTTTGAATTCTTTTATTTCTGACCAATTTTCATTTTCATTTTATGAAAAATGTATATGAGCAAGAGGCATGCATATATGCAATTTTTTTGCAATGTTTCCCCTTGCTAAAAAAGTACTTAAAATTAACTTACCTGTAAAAATATTTCATTAATATGTTTACTTTGCATAAATCTTCATCAATAGCTTCATGTAAAAATTTCCTAAGGTCTTTAATATCTTCTTCTAGTGGCTCTAAAATAAAAAATAAACTTTTTACCCTTCATATATTGAATATTTATAGTGAATAAAAATAAATCAAGTTTTTCAAATCAAACAGATATAAGTAATATTACCATTTTAAATTACAATTTTCTAGAATGGTTCAAATAAACTAATTTGTTTGAACCAGCGATGTTCTGTAAACTCATCTATGATAAATTATCCTGATGATAATGAGTTTATACACTAAACTTGGCCAAATTCTCAAGTTTTCCACAGGAATTGTAAATTACACATACCATCAAAAACTAATCAAAATAAATTTCTATTATAATCCACAACCCCCAAAAAATCAAATAAGCTAGAAGTAGCATTTATAATAGTCAATATGAATACATTTTATAAGAAAAAATTTGTTGTATAAACTTAATTGCCAATTTAATTAATCAAATTCAAGAAATTTAATTTTGTACATTTTTAAAATTGTTAAAAGCATATATTTTCTTTATAAGATACTTTGGCACCGTTAGCAACTTAAATGAACTAGCAAGTTTTCTAAAAAATACTTATACTAAGCATACATTTTACAAACTATTATGAGAATAATTTTTAATACCATAATTAAAAGTTGACTCATTTCCTTTTTCGTTTAGTTGATTTAAAGAATAATTTGGTAATGATAGATAGCATTACAAATTGGTACATATACATTAGTTATGCAATAAAACTCCTGATTAGGATGCACGAACTTGAATAAAAATATGAACATTACAAAAGATTTCTCAATTTCCTGATTAAAAAATATCAAATGAATAAACAGGTGTCTAATAAATATAGTCATGCTTTTCCTATTTGCATTCATATGTGAATTATCCAGTTAAGTAAGATTATTAGCCACTAAGAATTTTTTATAAATATCACAAACAAAACTATGTATTGAATCTAATTTAATACAAATACTGATTTACAAGACAATCTTTTAAGACCAACCTTGAGTACTGTGGATCCATTCTTTGAGCATGTTTCTAATATTATCCACTTCTACTTCACCCCCTAAACTAGCTTTTTTATTTGTGACTGGTATGATTTTAGATTCATCACAAGATTTGCCTTTATCATCCAACATAGGTGTACAAAATGCCTGTAAAAGATCTATGCATAAAATATCTGAGATGAAATACAAGAAATAAGATTTCTCAAAAGTTCATTTGCATGAAGGTTATCATGTGAAGATAAATTTAACCAAACCTAAATCAATTCCATCCTGATGGCAGAAGATGGAGTAAGCTTGGACACTCAATAATTTGGTATTAACTTTTTATCCAAAATTCCCCAAATATTAAAGTAATAGAAGGGAATAATGATTGGATTGGATGTTGGGGTTTTATGGCACAAGGTCCACACAAAAGTGGACAAACTGCGCCAAACACAAGGCAGAATATAACCCGATAAAAGATTTAAAAATTAATAGTCTAAGATAAAGATAAAAGCGTAACATATGGAAGATATTTAAATTTGTTCAGATATGACGAAGCATAAGATTAAAATTTGCCATCAATATAAAAGAAGCATGGTTGATATGAATTGATATTTTAAAACATGTTGACCAGCAACAAGGTGTATAATATAAAAAGGTATCATTAATGAGTTGTGAATAGTAAAAAAAACAAATGTCATTTAAAAAGGAGAAGAGATTTGAATGGGGATTTTCCCCACTCAAATCTTACAGATTTAAAATTGTAGTTTTAAAATATCTGATACATTGATGATTAAAAACAGGACAGACAATTAAAATGTGAAAAACAGAAAATGTAGTAGAGCATGAGTTGCAAAAGGGTGTGCTCTCTCCCATTAAAAGATGAAGATGGGTGAAACTTGCGTGTCCAATGCAAAAGGGAATAATGAAAGGACATGTAAATTATAACAAGTAGCAGACTGACATTTCAAGGATTAAATACAATGTGAGTTAGTATCTTAATTGTTTTACTCATGTTTCACCTTAACTAGCATTTTCATACTTACTAAAATGTAATTTTGAATTAAATTGCATTAAAAAATTATAGGTATGAGATTTTAAATACACTCATGTCCTCCAAAATTATCTTTACATGCATAAATCACTGATTTCTCAGGAACTGTGAACTATAATTTTATGAATTTGTGTGAAATGATACATAACATCATAACACATAAATACAAAGGAGCAAATTTAAGAGCACTGCATATGACATAAACTGTAGCGTGAAACAATAAAAATGGCAATAATATGTGTCAAGGAGAGTTCAGAAAGAAAAGAATAACTCAGAAAAAATTAAGGCTTATGAATTTAATATGGAATGTGATCTCCCCTGATGTGTACACACATATCACAAAGTGTTTTAATGCTGGCAATAATGTTGTTAACCACAGTTTGGGGAATTAAGTTCCACTCCTCCAGCAATGCGGTCTTCAGGGCATTTATATCTCTAAAAGGAGGATGTCTCCGTGCAACTGCCTTTCCAAGGTAGTCCCATAAGTTCTCTATCGGGTTCAGATCAGGAGATTTAGCTGGTCACAGTATTCGCTCAATAACTTCACTTTCAAGGAATTTGTCAACAAGGTTTGATCAATGTGGACGAGCATTATCGTCCATAAGTAAAAAGTCAGATCCATATGCACCTCTGAAAAGTCTTACATAAGGTTCTAAGACCTCAACCTCTGAACCGGCTGCAACCTCTGAACTTAATTGCCGCACAGTAGACTTCCTGTTATGATGGGCAGTTATTGCCAGATATCGATCTTGAGACGCAGTTGGTATTTGTTTACTACCTTGCCCAGGCCTCCTTACAGCAGTTCCAGAGTTCTGAAATTGTTTCCATAGCATAGAGACTGTCTGTCTTGAAATATTCACACATCTCACTGCTTCCATGATTGTCTGCTCTGCTTCTAAACGGTCGATAATTCGCCACTTCACAGATTTTTCCAAATCATATTTCGGAGCCATAACAAACTGTTTTGAGTCCTTACACACTGAAATCAAACGCTGTATTGCAGAAATTCACTTTGCGCAAAGCGCTTGATTTACCGTCGGATGACGTAACGCCTTGATTTGCATATCAGAAACCGTTTGATCCCTTTTGATTGGATAATGCTAATTAGGCTTGTCTTGCACACATTCCCTGCAAAAATGGATTACATCGATTGGATATTTCATGGAATATCATTATTTTTGGGTATGTAAAGATAAATTTGGGCATGAGTGTACATAAAAATAAGTCAAAATTTACAGAAGGAATTCAATGGAATGTATAAAATAAATTGTTTTATGTTGGCTAGGGGATATATTATATAATCCACTCATACATTATTTTAGTAAATCAAACTTTTTATCCCTTGTTCTTTTTAGACACTGAAAAATTTGAAGCGCAGAACAGATAATATTTTTCTCAGAGACTAAGTTTTGATATCTCTGATGTAAAATATTGTATATTGTAATAGCACTGTAAATATATGTACTGCATTAAAAATAAAACTAATTCTTGTTTAATATTGAACATTTGATTGAAATAACTTACACCAAGCAATGTTCTTTCTGTTTTTTGAGAAACCTTAATTTTCGGAGGATTTTTCTTTTTAACTCCAGGTCTTTTAATCGAAGGTTGCTTTAGCTTTGATGTTGATGAGGTAGCAGAATTATTTTCCTTTAAATTTGATGAGTTTATGGAGCTTTGTTGATTGATGGAGGAAGTAGTAGCTTCTTCACATGGTTTTGAAACATTTGCAGCAGTATAATTTTCCAATACTTCTTTTCTCAAATCTTCTGGCAAAGCATCTAACACACTTTGATCAAGCTGTAATAAAGAAATCATGAGAATAAGAATATGGACAGGACATCTCAACACCA